>CM035838.1:413763910-413958910 GCA_020510985.1 Pholidichthys leucotaenia
GCTTTTTGGGCCACAACAATCATGAAAACATCCCACAAAATCCTGAAAGGACTGATATATGTCCTGCATCACCCTCACATACTTCTTGGCTACTTCTGACTTCCTCTTTTGGCACCCTATCATATCCCGTGCTGCATCAAGGTTGAAAAAGTCAGAAGGTTCTGTCACGAACAAATCCTCTGGAGACGGAAGGTTCTATGATGGAGACAAAATGGGGGAGAGGGCCATATACAGACGTGGACAAAATTGTTGGTACCCCTCTGTTAATGAAAGAAAAACCCACAATGGTCACAGAAATAACTTGAATCTGACAAAAGTGGTAATAAATAAAAATTATATGAAAATTAAGCAATGAAAATCAGACAATGCTTTTGAATTGTGGTTCAACAGAATTATTTTAAAAAACAAACTCATGAAACAGGCCTGGACAAAAATGATGATACCCTTAACTTAATATTTTGTTGCACAACCTTTTGAGGCAATCACTGCAATCAAACAATTTTTGTAGCTGTCAATGAGACTTCTGCAACTCTCAGCAGGTATTTTGGCCCACTCCTCATGAGCAAACTGCTCCAGATGTCTCAGGTTTGAAGGGTGCCTTCTCCAGACGGCATGTTTCAGCTCCTTCCACAGATGTTCAATAGGATTTAGATCAGGGCTCATAGAAGGCCACTTTAGAATAGTCCAATGTTTCCCTCTTAGCCATTCTTGGGTGTTTTTAGCTGTGTGTTTTGGGTCATTATCCTGTTGCAAGACCCATGACCTACGACTGAGACAAAGCTGTCTGACACTGGGCAGCACATTTCTCTCTAGAGTACCTTGATAGTCTTGATATTTCATTGTACCCTGCACAGATTCAAGACACCCTGTGCCAGATGCAGCAAAGCAGCCCCAGAACATAACAGAACCTCCTCCATGTTTCACAGTAGGGACAGTGTTCTTTTCTTGATATGCTTCATTTTTGCGTCTGTGAACATAGAGCTGATGTGCCTTGCCAAAAAGTTCCAGTTTTGTCTCGTCTGTCTATAGGACATTCTCCCAGAAGCTTTGTGGCTTGTCAACATGCAGTTTGGCAAATTCCAGTCTGGCTTTTTTATGATTTGTTTTCAACAATGGTGTCCTCCTTGGTCGTCTCCCATGAAGTCCACTTTGGCTCAAACAACAACGGATGGTGCGATCTGACACTGATGTACCTTGACCTTGGAGTTCACCATGAATGTGTTTAGAGGTTGTTCTGGGCTCTTTTGTTACCATTCGTATTATCCGTCTCCTCCTGCGGCCACATCCAGGGAGGTTGGCTACAGTCCCGTGGATCTTAAATTTCTGAATAATATGTGCAACTGTAGTCACAGGAACATTAAGCTGCTTGGAGATGGTCTTATAGCCTTTACCTTTAACATGCTTGTCTATAATTTTCTTTCTAATCTCCTGAGACAACTCTCTCCTTTGCTTCCTCTGGTCCATGTTTAGTGTGGCATACACCATGTCACCAGACAGCACAGTGACTACTTGTTACCCTTTAAATAGGCCGACTGACTGATTACAAGTTTGTAGACACCTGTGATGTTAATTAGAGGACACATCTTGGTTGAACATGTCCCTATGGTCACATTATTTTCAATCTTTTCTAGGGGTACCATCATTTTTGTCCAGGCCTGTTTCATGAGTTTGTTTTTTAAAATAATTCTGTTGAACCAAAATTCAAAAGCATTGTCTGATTTTCCTTGGTTAATTTTCACAGAATTTTTATTTATTACCACTTTTGTCAGATTCAAGTTATTTCTGTGACCACTGTGGGTTTTTCTTTCATTAACAGAGGGGTACCAACAATTTTGTCCACGTCTGTACAGGGCTGGCCCCTATCAAGTCCCTGTCCCCTAAAATTGCTTCCTGGTTCTTGTAGAGGAAATGGGAAACTGCAGGTGTAACCCTCCTCTATGTCACTTGATGTCGTAATAGATGACCACTAAACACCATTTAATTCCAAAACACAACTATAGTACCTTCTGGTAAAAATTACCTATATGATTGTTTTCTGTTTGGAGACAGGCTTTATGTCTATAAAATGTTATTACACTGATGATTGATTGATGATAAAGAAGCATGTGAAAGAAGACAAGAGACAAACATGTAAAATTGTTGGCATAAGCGTTTAATGTTTTTATTAAATCTTTTGAGTTTTTCTCTTTGAACTGAATTTGTTTACTTTTCCCAGCTTTTTTTTAATTCATCATGTTTTTAGTAATCCTATAAGATAAGAAGGAGGATTGCTCAGATAAATCAGCATTCACAGTCAAACCTTCAAATATTTTAACAGCAAATCTATTTTTTGTCTTTTCACAAATGCTGCTGAATTATTAACAGGTTCACCTGGTTTTTTTCACATTTCAAATAGAAAAAGGTAAATAATAAACATTCCATGTAAATATATTTTGTACAGCTCTTGTTTCTTTTTTTATTATTTTGTTTCAATATATAATTCTCTCTTTAGTGTGGTGACAGTATTTTCAGATCCAGCATCAGTCTTTATACCATAAACTACATTCATGAATATAGGGAAGCCTCGTTGTCTCCTTTCCTGTCATTTTCCTTTTTCTCTCTGCCTCTTTACGCCCAGACTTAACTTTTACACCTGTGGTTTAAAAAAAAAAACATTGAAAGTAAAGTGCAACCTGGTAGAGAAAGCACAGCGTAAAAACATAAGCAGGATGCAGAAACAGTACACAATACAGCTTCCTAGCTGTCTCTATTACAGATTTAAGGTTTGTACACAAATTTTAGCAATTGGGAAAAACTGTCAAAAAGTCACAAGGACAATTATTTTTTAATGGTCTTTTTACTTGTTCACCTGATGGGTAAAAGACCTCCAGAAATAGAATAATAAAGTGTTGTTTTTCTTCAGTTGTTTTGCTCCTTAGAAGATACTGAATATTTTCATTAAAGAATAAAATTTGTGTTAGGCTCTTCTTTCCATTTAAGATTGATTAAGTCTTCATTAGTGCTATGGTGATATGGGAACATGAGAAATTACTGCACACAGCACTCTCACTGAGTGAAAATAACTATGGCAAAATTAAAATACCAAAAATGAATCAAAAGGTGATCTGTGCCCCACGTTCTGTGTTTTAAATATTTTGGCCAGAGAGAGAAAAGAAGAAAAGATGACAGCGTTTTGTTTTGGGTTTTTTTTTGTTAACGGAGGAGAGACTTCCCTTCCTGAGACCATTCTCTATTATATGGAAATCATCACTTTGAAATTTCCCACGCATGCATTTAGGATTTGCACTGGAAAAATAGGATACAAAAACAGAAGGATGAATGCAAAAAGAAGCTTCTTTCTCAAAGTGAAGGAGGAGGTCATGGATGAGGAAGAGGGAGGAGGAGGAGTAGACAGAGAGAGAAAGAAAGGAACTTGTCTTGGGGAGGGTCCTGTAGCAGTGAGGCCTAACTAGCTTGCTTTGAAGACACAAAAAAATTGTCAATAAAGACATTAAAATTCACAAATTTTCAAACTCTATCCATGTAAAGTTTAAAGCTCATATCTAATGGGGACTAATAAAGTAATGGCAAAGTAAGCCCTGCTTGTTAAAAGACTAAAAGTCTAGTTCCTCCTGAAGAACAGGTCAATCACTTCAACATACTGGATATACTAACCAGTGTTGCCAGATGTACGATAATTATCATATTTGTACAATAATTTTACCCTCTGTACGATGTACAATCAATAATTTCAAAAATCCCCTAATGTATGATAATTTGACCCCTTCATTATATGGCTAAGTCAATGTATTGGCAACCACAATTAGAATACCTATCCTGCTCATACATACTACGTTTGTTTTTACGCATCATCTCACATGCACCGGTTCATATGCACGGGTTGTGTGGAAAAGAAGACGGAAGACTTGTGTTGCAGTAGCCTTCGAGCAATCTCAGATGGAGGTTAGTGATGGGATCCACAGTTCACTGAAACGTGCCGAGTCAAGCTAAAAAGATCCACTGGAAATAGTTGTACACCGAATCACCCAGTGCTGTACCAGAGCTCCAACTGTCTACCACTCACTGAGCTGAAAGTCAGCTGAACTGAGCGGGTGGGTTTGCTGCTCAGGCAGTGATTCAGCTGGTGATCGCTGGCTTCCAGTACAGTTCCAGTGAGTGATTCAGTACAGTACATTCACCCGTAAATCTAGTACACTCAATTGAATCATTTGTGTACGTTACAGCACTAATGCAGGCAGGGTAGACTCAACAAGTAACCAACATCACGAGCAGGTTGAGAAATGAATGGGGGGGGCAGGCCCCAGTTTTACTGGGTGCGGTTCATTGCCTTAGTACTTAAATTTTCTGTCCCTGCTGCAACGTGCAAATGTGTGCAAAAATGTCACTGAATTGTAGTTCTCCATAAAAGTGAAACAGGTTTCTGCTTCAATTATCAGAGGCATTTTAGCAATAGTTTAGGCGGATTGATTGTTTATTCCTAATGTATAAACAGATTACTTCTCAAAATATTTATGAGGCAAGACCTTGATATATGATGATTCAACAGAAGGCATATACAGTCGAAGACAGTTAAGTACAACTGATATTTTGGGCCGTTCAATACAGGCTCATCCTGTACTCCGCGCAGGTAGAGGTGCTTTTTTCAACTGATCTGTTAGATTATTTAAAGGTAAAACTGTGTTATGGGCTGTAATATGCACAATCTGTGATAATGTTACTGAAGTAGAGGGTCCTGAGTAGGGGTGTGCCATATCATATCGTTCACGATAATACCGGTATAAATTTTGATACCGGTGTAAAAATGAATATCAAGATATTTGGGGTCTGCTGCATGACAACGTCATACCGCATAGAAACGGCAAAACAAACATGGCGGGAAGCTGCCGGTCCGAAATCAGACCATCTCCAGTTGAGTGGAAATGTTTAAGTTTCATTTTCTTTTTCAGACTGCTGTCACGTTAAAACAAACAAACAAACAAACAAACAAACAAACAAAAATGGTGCAGCAGTGGGGATAATCTGCCTGCATTTTTTTTCGCCTGTCAACACCGCTGGAGTGGTATTAACTTTGAACAATGTGCAGATTGAAGTGGCTGCAGATTTTTATTTCCATTTTGCCCGCTTTATCTTGATTTTATTCAACCACCCGAAGAGAGAGGAACAGAAAATATCTGTTCAGTGCAGCAATGAGAGCCAAAATCCCCAGGACAGGTCCATGCAGCGTGTTGTGTATAGTTTAGGCTCTTATTTGTGAGGTATGGGTGGCGGTTCCACCGTCTGGTTCCGCCACAACCCGTGGCTATAAGAGGGCAGTGGGCAGGAGGGGCAGTCTCTTTGCCACCTCTTCTGGCTGACGGTGATGTCTGTACGGTATAGTGCCTCCCTAATAAACATGTGTTCAGTTCGACACCTGGCCTCGTCCTTGGCCAGGTGTCGACATAACATTTGGCAACAAGGATAAAAGTGGATTAAAACAAGGTATGGACGCGTGTGGGTTTTAAATTTGGCCGTTTTTAGAGTTCTCCAGCGAGCCACCAGTCCCCTGGCCGAGGTGGTGCGCTGTTTTCCGGACATATATGGTGGCACTGGACCTTAGGAAGCTATAGAAGTTGTGGGCACGTGAGTTGTTGGTGCACAATCCTGGAATGGAGGAACAGTGTGTTCTGAGCACACTGAGTGACTGTGATAGCTTGGCTGCAGTGGGTGAGCTAATGGCGCGCTATTTTTGCGCCATGGAAAACGTCATAGTTTGCAAGATTCGGTCTCAACAGCGCTGCCAATGGGTAGGCGAGTCTATTCAGCGGTTCGTGACAGACTTGGAGCTGATGGTCAGCAGGTGCCAGCTTGGACTATTGGAGAAGGGGATGATTCACAACCAGTTGGCGGAGTATACCAACGGCGCTGCCATAGGGTCGAAGCTGCCTACGTTTTCAGAAGAACTGACACTGCCCACAGCCATCAAGTTAGCTCAACAGCTGGAAGCTACAGATAAACTGCCATGGGAGCTGAGTGAGTGCTTATCACACTCACATCTGGGATCACCGCCCACCGTGCATGCAGTGGACCCGGTCAGTGTTGAAAGTCTGGAGGACGACACGTGAGTGTGAGGTTTGCCCCGGGAAAGCCCAAAGGTGAGGGCTGTGGGTCCATGAAGCACCGTTTCAGAGACGGAGATTGTTCGGCAAGAGCGGAGCGCTGCAGCATGGGTGGCCACTTGCTTCATGTCACCAGGGGATGCAAAAGATCCGAGCGAGGAGGTCCGAGGCACAAGGAGGACTCTCGCGCTCTCACAGTTGTTCATGCTGTGTCGTCCGAGCACCAACGGTCACGCATACGGTATGATGGAGTTGGACAGGATGGAAGTGTTGTTGTGGATTGACGCGGGAGCGGTGGGCTCTGTGCTGGATTGGACAACCGTGAGATGTTTTTTCCCGTACACCGGAATGTGTGCATCTCATCCAGAGCCCAAGTAGCTCTGGATGAGAGAACTGGGTGGCACGGCAGGACGCCTGTGACGGTGGGTGGCGCTGAGTGGCTGGCTCCATCTGTTCCTGGATTTTGGCTGGAAGGTACCGGTGAACAAGGGGTCACAACGGCGATGGCGGCAGCAAAATTAAAAGAGGTCAGGGCAGGACCGGCTGGCAGAAACACTGCAAGCTGAACAGAACCTCTCTGGGAGCCGGGGACTGGATTTGGGCTTGGTGGGTGGTGAAATCACGGCAGTTCAGGACCAAACAGCAGGTGGAGGAGCACCAGGGATGGCTGCGTGTTGTGGGAGGACAGGAGGACGCTTCTCTCCAGCTGTCGTACAATTTGTGGGGGAAACCCGAACAAGCTGTGGCGTGCCCGGGAAAAGACTATGAGTTGTGGGCCTGGACGAGTGAGACATCCGGTGGTGAAGAAGAGGAGGCGCATCGGTGCTGAGGCAACTTGCTGCGGCCCGGGAGACAGTCCACTTCCAGGGGCGGACTGATGAAAAGACAGTCCAGGGGGGGCCATGGGCTTATTTATCCTTCAAAGGTGTGTATATAGTTTAATTGCTGTGCATATGTGTGGTGTATTATTGTGTATATAATTTGGGATTATTTTGTGTATTTTATTTTAGTTTAGGAACACAGCAGTTATTTTAGTTTATAAATGGACTGTTTATTATTTACTACCTGCGGCAGAATAATCCACCTGGCCGTATGGGGGTTGGACGGCAGTCCATCCGTCCCCCCCTAGTTTTAGTTGTTTTGGTGTGAATGTGTTCGGCCACTTATGAAATATTGTTTTCGTCATTTTAGCGCGTGATTCAGGTCCTAAATTGGAGTGGGTCTGAGTTGTGTACGTGTGTTTTGGACTTCTGTGAAGGGGGGAGAATGTTATGTATAGTTTAGGCTCTTATTTGTGAGGTGCGGGTGGCTGCTCCACCTTCCGGTTCCGTCACCACCCGTGGCTATGAGAGGGCAGCAGGCAGGAGGGGCGGTCTCTTTGCCACCTCTTCTGCCTGACGGTGATGCCAGTACTGTATAGTGCCTCCCTAATAAACGTGTTCAGTTCGACACCTGGCCTCGTCCTTGGCTCCATATATAGACATAACACAATGGTCAGGAGGTAAAGTGGTAAAATGATTCACCATAAAACCCGACCTCTCTGTGCAGTTAAGATGTAACAGTTTATATTATTTTCTTGTAATATTTGATACAGAACTAAAAAATATTTTAAACTAAATCTGAGCTGCTGTTTATGAAATGAAGAAATAAGAGTTTTTGTTTTGTTTTTCCTGAATATGTTGAAGGTAAATAACGCTGGCTGGTGAAACTGTCCTTTTTGCATAAATTTAAAAGAAAAAAAACTGTATTATGCAATATTGTGAAAAATATTGTTATCGTGAAAATTCACAGAAATATTGCAATATTATTTTTAGGCCATATTGCCCACCCCTAGTCCTGAGCCACGGCAGAATGAAAACTGGCTGCGTACAATAATTTTCCTCAAAATACGATAATTTTAAGCTGCTGGTACAATGCTTCAACATTTCCCATCTGGCAACACTGATAATAACCTTGTATCGTTGCTTTAAACTGGACACAGTAATTTAGATTGCAAGATGTAAACCCTAAGGTAAGAGCTTAGCTTAGCTTAGCTTGTTGGACATTCAATTAAGTGGGCTAAATTAGTTGAGGTTATGAAGAGAAAATTACTGGGTCCAGTGCACCTGTCAATAAAAATGGCAACATCTATTAGTTTGAGGGTTGTATGAAAAAAAAAAGTTGAGTCCACAACTTTGTCTGTGCCTTATTAAATATGAGCTTCATCTCTAAAAATCTGTGAATTCTAACAGATGATTCACTACTGGAGATGGCTGTAGAAATGTCTAGAAGCTTTCAGTTTTCTGTATATATTTAAGATTAGGCTTTTAAAACTCCATTCTAAATTGATGGACGCCATATGTTCTGGGTATTGATATGTTAGGCTTCAAATACTGGTTGGGGTGGCGTGGGTAGGGCGCAGTAACATGGCTGCTATAATGAAGGTGGGGGTGCGGTACTCACAACCTTTAACTCTTGAACATTTTCTTATACATTTCTTTTGATACACAAATCTGACAGCTTTCTGGAGACAAAAAACACCTTTGTTCATACAGCAAAACATTTTCAAATTGAGGATTGACATAATGTTTTTAAGGATATATATATGGTTTTACATCAACACTTTTAAGGTTTTCTGACATTTTGGACAAGTCTTAACAATTCTGTAAATGACACTTTGGCATATGATCTGAGAAGACAACTAAAACGGAATATAAAAGATTACCACATTTACTAAATGTTGGAAATAAATATAACATCAGAACTTTGAAGTCTGGCCTGTGGTGGCAATCCAATATCTGGATTCTGAAAAATGATAACTAAACTTTGGAAACAATTTTACATCCATAAAAAGTGGTTAAAGTCCTTGTAGATGTACCATGATTTGTAGTAATCTGCTCTGATGTGAAGCTCTGTTGTTTGTAAAATTATATTGCTGTATTTTCTAAATGTAATCTGCTTTAATAAATATGTCAAACTCCTCATAATACACTGAACAACCGTTTCTCTTCAGCAGCACAATGACATGAAGCCTGTAGCAGAATTTGTGCGTGCATAGGCTCTCTTTATGTTCACTGCATGCTTGCATACAAAAATGTTTGAGTGAAATGTTATTATGTTAAGATCACAAATTATTATAATCAAATGTCATAAATAACATACAATAGAAATGTAAGAAAAAATATTGTTTAGCAAATGAAAGCTGTATATACAAACAAAAAGGGAAAAAAATTGCAGTATAGCTGAATACAGTAAGTGATACATTGGTTTTTTTTTCTACATAGCTGAAGATAAAAGTCTGTACACTTTTTGGAAGACAAGGGATATGAAATATCACAACCAATTTTTGACAGAATATCTTTCTCAAAAAAAACCCAACAGTGTGGCACAGTGTAGAGGGACAATTGGACTGGGTTTAGACAGAAAAATCCCCCTTCCAAGTTTGATCAATAATTAGAACAAGAACTGACACTTCCTGGAAAATACACATTGCAGCATCATGACACCTTGAAGTTCAGCTTCTTGAATATTATATATTGTTTGTGGAATACCTGAGATAGGATCTGTTTTTCTGTTATTTGGATCCATGCCATATGGTGAGACTCCAACAGAACAATATAAGCCAAACAAGCACAAAGAAAAAAATAATACAGTTGTGAACATGCAGTAGTCATGGCCCTTCAAGTTAGTGGATTATAAGCATAAACTTTAACAGTTACTATAGGATTATAACACTAAAACAAATTCCAGTCAGGAAGACATAGATGAATCCCTGTACTCTTTGTGCTTTCAATATTTTGTTTCTGAAACAAAAACACAACCATCCGGAAATAGCTGTTGTATGGTTTTGGCCTTGTCAAAATGAAACTAGAATTTAGCCAAAATGAGATAATGGATCTGATTTTATTAGTTGCTTCCTTCGTTTTATTGTTTTTATCACAGCTGAAAGTGCACACAACTTTTTTTTTACATACTTAGACCTACTTAAATATCAGAGTTAGCTGCTTCTTTTGCCAGTAATGTTATATATATACAGTATATATACTGTATATATACTGTATATATATATATATATATATATATATATATATATATATATATATATATATATATATATATATATATATATATATATATATATATATATATATACCAACAACTTTCCAATAAATTAAGACAATACAAATTGTAGAGGCTCATACTTTTTGGGGTGTTTTTTTGTAACCTTTGGCTCTTACTTTTAAGTGCGACCAAAATGAAAGAAAAAAAAAAAACACTAACGAAATTAGATCCATCACCAATCAGATCCATTAAAAAAAAAATGGATTTAATACTGTTTGCCGATGACACTAATTTATTATGCAGTGGAAGCAATTTGGAACAACTTTTGGATACTCTCGGAAAGGAATTAGGAAAGCTCAAACTGTGGTTTGATTCAAACAAATTAACGCGCAATTTAAGTAAGACAAAATTTAGAGTTTTCAACAACCATCACAACAACTTAGTATCTAAACTCAGTGTAAATGGTGTAGAGATTGAAAGGGTATCAAAAACTAAATTTCTTGGAGTAATAATTGATAATAAACTGTGTTGGAAGTCACATATTAATTATATTAAAGGTAAAATATCCAAATCAATTGCAATACTACACAGAGTGAAATATTTGCTGAATCAACCCACATTATACTGTATACTTTGTATCATTCATTAATACTCCCATACATGACATATTGTAATGAAGTATGGGGAAATAAGATAAGATAAGATAAGATAAGATAAGCCTTTATTAGTCCCACAACGGGGAAATTCCAGGATTGCAACAGCACAGGGATAGCAACACTCAGAGCAACAATCAGAAGGCAAGAAAAAAAACAAGCAAGCAAGAGCAGCTAATAAACATATGTACGTATTACTATAAAATATATATATATACACACACACACAGACACACAGTGCAGAGCATTGTAGCTGCTATAATACATATATACATATATAAATACATATAAAACAAACATATATCCAGTCTTTATGCTTCAGAAGAGAGCTATTAGAATAATAAACAAAGCAGTTTACAGGGAACCAACAAACCCACTTTTTCTTACATTAAAAGCTCTCAAGTTGAAAGATCTGGTTGACTTTAAAACTGCAGTAATAATGTTTAAAGTGAAGAATCTATCACTGCCCGCAAATATCCAAAAGTTGTTCCAAATAAGGGAGAAACAATATCATTTCAGAGGAACATGTATATTTCAAAAACCTTCAGTGAGAACTACCACCAAGCAACACTGTGTTTCAATGCAAGGAGTCAGATTATGGAACGATTTTGGACCTGAATTAAAATCATGTACAACGCTTTGACAATTTAAACAAAAACTAAAGGAAGAAATACTCCAAACATATAAACAAGATGACATGTAAAATCACATAAGGATTGTCATATCCAGTCTGTGTTGTGCTGTTGCTTAGTTTTTTGTCACATTTTGTCTTAGCTTTGTTCTAAATTGTAATCGCGCTTGTTTTGTTTTTCTTTTGAATTCCTGGATGGAATATGGGTGGGCAATGTAAGCTGCGGATTCAGCCATCACCCATTTCGGATAACTTATATTGAACTGTATAATCAGAGGAGTTATTGTCGAATTTGACCTTGTAATATGTTTTTTTTCTTCTCTCCCCTTTGTTATATTATTTTGTTCCTTTCTTTTAATCTTTACTTTTAATCCATCCAAAATAAAGATTCATTCATTCATTACTATTCTAACTCTCTTCCGATTTTATTTTGACAATGCCAAAACCATATAACAGCAATTTCCTGTTGTTCCATTTTCATTTCAGAAATGAAATATTGAAGGAAAGAAGAGTTCATGGATTTAGATGCTCTAGCAAAAGCTGTTTCACTGTCTGAATTGACTCAACTGTCGTATTAATAAGTTTGTGATTATGAAATTCAAAACATGCTCAAGGGGCAGCAGATACCCTTATCATGAGCTCTCAGTAACAGAATAAGCAGCAGACTCAACCCATCTTGTACAAATTGTCAATGACAACAACCAAAGTTGTAATTACAGCATGAAGGCAATGGCTCACCAAACAACCCCTTCCGCTCAGTAGCCCTTAGAGGAAAAGTACAGTGGAAGATGTGTCAGTAAAAGAGTAGCATAAGCTGTAGAGTACTAATTTTGTGTTCTTCTTCTCTCCCCCCACTTTTCAGCATTCTCCATCACTTTCATATATAACATGGAATCATGGAATTGTCATCAAGTTTCATGGTTTGATGATGAAATTAAAAAAGCTTACACACAGACTGTGATGAGGCAGACTTCTAGGCAAAGGCATGTAAGATGCTAACCTGTCCAGTACTGAAAGTATTATGTATTTGTCTATCTTGTTTAGTTAACTCCCTATTTTCCTCATGCTTACAGCTCTTTTATGTCCCCATCTCTCCGTGGCTGTTCCTCTTTGAAATCATTGACTGGAATCTCAAGAAACAAAGGCGGTATTGTGAACGTAAAGAGATACTCATACGTTTGGTGCCCGTGCACAGAATGCTTCCTCAGTACTAATCCTTACCTGCAGTCTTAAGAACTTTGCCAAAATTGTGGCCCGGATGCCACAAATAAATGACTAAATAATATAACAAACTTTAAATGATGAGCGATAATAAACTGATATCATGCTGCTTCTGTGTGTATGAAATATAACAAAATGTATCCAATAACTGCAAGCATGTTCCTGTTTAAGTACACTGTTGACTAGGATATCTAACTATGTTTACAACAGAAATATGACAATATGATTGTGTAACTTATTAGCAGTTTCATGAATAGTCATTGAAGGCCACCGAATTTCTTTCTTAAAAGTATAAATTGACTCAAAGGAAGCTTACATGAAATCTGTAAGATATGTTGTGCATCTTTTAAGGATGGTTCAGGTATTTATTAAGTGATTATATGATTAATTTAGAAAAATAACTAGCCATCCTCAGAGGACTAGATGAAATAAATCAGAAAAAGTTAATATATAGGTCACCAAATTTTACTGAGGGGTTTGTTTGGAGGCATTTACTGTATTTCTGGTTCAGAATTTATGGGCATTACACATAACATAATTTGCTAGCTTATCTTTCTAATTAACCTCAAACCCAAGTCTCGACTAAATTCTAGGCAGGGAATCTAAATTTCCGCAAATAATAAGAATGCTATCCATCTTGTAACCGTGCACCTGAGGGAGCAATCAGTCCAGCCTGCATTACTGTGTAAATACAAGATACCTGCAACTTCTCCTGCTTCTGGATCTTAACCCTAGACCTGAGATGACCTGGAAGGTATGATGTCTTGGACATCAAAGTCAAGAACAAAGTTCCAAGGAAAGGGACAGAAATTGTTGGACTCAAATAGCAGTTATTATTACTGACATCTGGTTCACTTCAACATCAGTTTGGTAGACCTGGATCAACATACTTGGAGAGAAAGAAACAGCTGCCATTGGAGAGAGTTAAATGTTTGTCTTTTGCTAACAAGAAGCAGAGTATCAGCCAGATGATAAGTTGCAGTAGTAAAATGTAGTTGTAGAATGGGATTAGGAGGAGTGTTTTGGGATTTTAATTTCTTTTTTAAAAATGAAAACCAGACAGGATTTGTCTCCCTCCCCTTTTTGCTCTTGTTTCATGTGTTTGGAAAAAAAAACAACAAAAAAAACCAGAATATCTGCCTTAACATAAACCTGTTTTTACTTAATATACCCATTTTTTTTCTTGCATATAACATCACTTTGTGTGGTTTTCATGTTTAAATGCTGGCTTTTCCAATCAGTTCTAGTCCTGTTGCTCACTGGGAAGATCATGTTGTTTGCAAAAATCATGCAGATTATTCATGCTGATAAACAATATCACACTAAATGCAGTTCACAATAATTGCTTTTTTTGGTCACAGTCTCTCGTTGAAGTTCCCCCACTCCTGTTGATCTCCTGCTTTCTTTTGAAGACTTCTCCTCGGTCCTCAGAGGTATAGTGTGTATGGTCTGTAAAATCCCCATGCCCTTCTTTCCCTGAAAGGAGGAGGAGAGAGCTCCTTCTCGTCCATCATGCCTTCAGAGAGAACAGCTTTGCTGCAGTAGGTGCTGGTTTGCACATAGTAACAGCCGGTTATGGGGATAGAATGTAGCATGGATCATGATAATGGCTTTGGATTGACATTGCTGAGGGAAAAAAGCTCTCTCTCCCCTCTTAACACTTTCCCGTATGTGTCTGTCTTTCTTTCTTTGGGTTTAAATTGGTTTCAATCATGCCATGCGGAAAAAGAGGAGGAGCAGCAACAATACTGAGCTGCAGAGTGAGGAAGGTGGAGGTTGTGGGGGTAATATATCATAAAGCCTTCAGAAGGAAGGAGATTGAGAAAGAGAAAGTGAGCCAATAACTTATTTTGTCCTAAGCGATGCCTCCTTTGACTTGAGCAGATGTTACAACCAGTTTGGTGTCTTTGAAATTCTCTGTTCGACCACCCTGTCCATCCAGCCACATGTCGGCGTCCCTCATTGATATCTGTGGCAATCTTGGTGCTGTGAGCGATCAGTCCAAAGATGTCTGGTCAATGGTTTGCTGGATGAGTCATATATAAAACAGACAGGGTTCATGTCAAAGTACATTTGCAATATGGCTGGCGTTTTCTGATATGTATGAGTGGACTTCAGCCTGCTGGTAGTGATGGGACACTGTAGCTCAGCAGAGATCAGCAGGACCGCGGATCAGACTCCGCCTGGAGCTGTTTAGACATCACGATGAACCACCTCACCTTGCATAGTGCTTTCAGTGCCGAAAAGGACTGGGCAGTTCAGTGGAAACCAATCGCGGTGAATGAGGCTTCTTGAAATCAAAAGAATGCTCAGTTAAGAAATGACACAAGTAGTTGGGGACGTCCCCACTGCCTGGTTTCTAGACTCAAGTCAGAAAAAGGCTCAGCTCTGTGGGCGCTCTGCTGTGTTAGTCTCTGGAAATCAGTTTAAAAGAGGTGAGTTACGTGAGTTCACAGGCATTACTTCATGTTGCTGCACGTCAGGATGGAAATGTTGACACCTTTCACTGTTTTCTGTCAATCTCCCTCCCCATTTCTACAACAGGGAGAAGGACGAGCAGTAGTTTCAAGTTTAGAGTTTTCCTCTTCTCGTAGACAAAGGTGTAGTTGTTTTAGAAACTCAGCACTGAAAGGGGGGAAAACAGAATAAAGTAAGCATTTCTAGTAAAAGATGGCAGTCATTCATGATCTGACACTAGACTGTGACGGGGAGCTTGTGTCCGGAAAAAAGGCTGTTCTAAATTTTACAAACATTAAAAAGTTTGCAAATATATGAATAATAAAAGATGAAGTGCTCAGTTATCATTCAGTTTAACTATACGCTGTTGGATATGAATTTAGTTGGGTAGCTTTACGGTCTAGTGCAGATCAAGAAAGAATCATGCCTTGCATAAACTGCTTGCCAGTTAAACGATGCTGGTGGGTAAAGTAATATTCCCTTTGCTTTTATGTCTTTATGAGGTGTGATCTGTCACCCAACTGCCATGTCTCTTACAAAATTCTTTGTGTTAAGATATAGTCAACTTTTTTAACAAATGCAGCTCATTTAGTAAAGCAAGCATTAGAAGTGAGCAGACAGAAAATAAGCTAACCGAATAAAAAAAACCCTTTCCCTGATTATTATATTTATATTGACAGCTAAAGACAAACTAGTCTGCCATGGTAGACAATGTGCTAAAATGAAAATTAATTTACCCACCATCACAATATATATATATATATATATATATATATATATATACAGTATATATATATACTGTATATATACAGTATATATATATACAGTATATCAAGCTTTGATTTCCATAATGTCTGATGAAAGTAACAGCATTCTATAAGGGTCTGTTTGCCATAAACAACAGTGTAGGGTAAAACCATGGTTTGCATCTTAAGGTTGGGCCTCATATTGTTTAATTTTCAAAACTTTAAACAGCATGTCATGGACTCTATCAACAAGAGAGTTGCGTTCATGCAGCACAAGTATACTTACCAAAGCAGCACATTTAAGTAAAGGTACTGCAATGTTTCCGTTCCGTGGTTCTTAGCGTTAATACTCCTCTAAAATTGAGGTTACACCGTTTTGGCTTGTGTTGAAAACAAAAATCATATTGTAAAATCACATGTACAAACACTCATGCACACACATAAGAAAAAAGACAAAGATGTGACAGTCTGAAAAAAAAAACAGAATATAATCAAAGTGTCAAATTAATTTTGTAAATAAATTCATTTGGAAAGTTAATAATAATAATAATAATAATAATAATAATAATAATAATAATAATAATAAACAAAAATATTATTCAGCATGTTATTCCACAGAATCCAATGAAAATTCCAGAAATTAATAAGAAATTTCACAAACAAATCAAATGAACACAAAATCATGTTTCACAGCAAACTTTTTCAAATGTAAATTAATTTTCATTATGTCTACAAATTTCAGCTAAAAAGGGATCCATTTTACTTAAAATCTCCAGTTTTCCAAAAATGTGTTTTTCTCTACTAGGATTTAGCACATCATTGTAGTTTTACATTTATTAAATTCCAGCTCATTAAGGCTGCTTGTCCACCAAGCATACAAAACACTGCACCTATTTTTCCAGGTGCTTTAAAGCCGTTCTTTGAAAGCGGTTTCTGCCATGCATCCTAGTGACCGCCTGACCTGCCATATTTTGTATCAACACTCTCTACGCTCCACTGACTGCACTAAAGCGCATCAAACTGGTAAGAAAACATACTTCCCTCCAAGCTTTTGGAGTCTTGTTTTTCAGATTCTGGTTGGCGGGCTACAGGGGTGTGCTCCTGATGCTCCCGAGAGACAACACCCCCCAAAACACTCTCTGTGGACACACAGCCTAATTTATGTCACCATGACAACAGCAGAGATTTTCACTGCACGTATGACAAAAAAAAGTGGTGATGGATTTATGATTCAGTGCTCTTTCTAATTTAATGGGACTGCAGCGGGACCAGTCTGCTCTATAGTGGGAAAAGAACTGTCACCCTGGTCCTGGAGAAGAGCCGACAAGTGTGCGAAAAACCAACATTCATCATTATCTAATAACAGTTTTTATATATATATTTTTTTTTACTTCATCCACTCTCATTCTTTCAACAGAATGATTCAAAATGAAAATATCTCAACAGCTGTATTGAGTTAAAACAATTTTACATTCAGCAGAGGAGATTAATGGACCTTGATCGAGATGAATGGCTCACTCTTTCTCAGTTTAAAAGAGAAGTTCGGATGAATGGTAATATAACTGAAGGAATTTTGACGACTGTCAAAATCATGGATGAAGAGAAAGACTGGCATAATCTTTAAATTGTAGCCTACAGCTCTCATTTGTGCATAATTATGGTCATATCTGCCGGTGCGAGCAGGGCTGTGGAGGAGGTGAAAAAGCTCCTTAAATGCAGTTTCACTTTGTGAATGAGCCCTCAGTGCAAAACCGATTTAACCTCTCGTTTACACGCTGTCATTGTCATGAGGCTAAGCGCGGGTCTTATAGTTATTATCCTGTTTCTGTTTGTGTATTTAGTCCTGTTTTTCTGTCGTCATTGTTTGTGCTTTTATTTTGACAGCGCTGTGACAGGACTTCCGCCTGTCAAGTCTGTTCACATCCTGTCACAGCTGTTTTATGTCACTGATTACGTTTTCACTCGTGCTTCCACACCTATTTGTCATTTTTTTGGTGCTGCTCTAGTATTATTTAAGGTCGCTGGCGAGGGTTATTCTTCGCTGCGACCTCGTCGTGCGCTGACTGACATCCCCATCTCTGATCTCAGTCTTTCCTCTGCTTAATGTTTTTTCCTCGTCTGTTTCATGTAAGTTACCTTTCATGTTTTTTTTCAGTATTTGTATTTTTCTGTTATCACCCCTCGTGGTCTTGTATTTAGCTTTTTGTAATCCGCCCCTTGTGGCAATGTTTTGTGTTCTTCATTATTTAATAAATGAGCAAACCCACTGCAGGCGAGTGGTGCCTTATTTCTGCCTCAAAAGGGCCAATTATGACAGTCACGTTACTATTAAGACTTTAATCTCACGTCCTTGTTTATTAAAGGGAAAGAGAGCAAAGGCGGCAATTGGTTTATTTCATGTTACACCTCAAACACACCTCTGAATAATTGAGAGCATTAGAACAGCCTCTTTGCATTTTCTTGCTCGACCCAAAATTCACTTTTGCACTGCTGTAATAGTGAAATGAACTTGGAAAGGCCCATACGCGTGCCCCATGCCTCAGGCAATTCATTATGGAATGTGCCGCTGTAATATGGCCCCAGGTATTTACGGTCAGCTACCTTTTCTACCTCTACTCCTTGCATTTTACTGTTACACCTGCCTCCCTCTCATTTACGCACATGTATTCTGTCTTGTTTCTACTAATTTTCATTCCTCTTTCTCCAGTGCATACCTCTGCCTCTCCAGGTTCTCTTCCACCTGCTCCCTACTCTTGCTAGAGATTATGTCATCCGCAAGCATCATTGTCCATGGAGACTCCTGCCTGACCTCGTTTGTCAGCCTTTCCATCACCATGGCAAACAAGAAGGGGCTCAGGGCCAATCGCTAATGTAACCCCACCCCCACCTTGAATCCATCCGTCACTCCTACAGCACAAGTCACCACAGTCTCACTGTCCTCATGCATGTCCTGCACCACCCCCACATACTTCTTGGCCACTCCTGACTTCCTCATACAGCACACTTCCTCTCTTGGCACCCTATCATCTGCTTTCTCTAGATTCACAAAGACACAGTGCAACTCCTTCTGGCCTTCTCTATATTTCTCCATCAACATGCTTAGAGCAAACAATGCATTTGTAGTACTCTTTCTCAGCAGGAAACTGTACTGCTGCTCACTGATTGTCACCTCTCCTCTTAATCTGGCTTCAACAACTCTTCCCCACATGTGACCCGTGCTGGCAAAATGAGGAAATTTTCAAAAATGAGGTAACGTTATTTTAATATTCTGTATTGACAGATCTTCAAAATGATATTTAATTTGTAGGAATTGCGCAAAAATGCGCCAGCATAAGCCAATTTTGTTTATATTTTGGCTGGTCTGAAAACTCGCGTTCGATCAGTCCTGAGTTACGTCTTCCGCAAAAATGTGTATTTTTAGAAAGTAGGAGTTCCAAGCTATACAATGATACCAGGCACTGATGGGAGTTTCAGTCATGATTTATGACTTCACGTGCCAGTAGTTTGTAATTGCCCGGTGCATATTTCAACTCCTTTTGCCAGCACGGGTCACATACAGTACGTTCATAGTGTAGCTGATCAACTTTATGCCTCTGTAGTTACTACAGCTTTGAGCACCACCCTTGTTCTTGAAAATCAGTACCCCAACATTTCTCCTCTACTTCACAGGCATGCTCTCACTCTCCAAGATTGTGTTAAACAATCTAGTTAATATCTTCCCTGATGCCACCAAATCCAGAGAAAACATCTATTTTTCATTATTTCTTCATGGATTTTGGTGTAGGTGATGGTTACATGTTCGATTTTGATTGATAGAGGTTCTGGGCTAATGCAACATCATTCTAAAAGGATATTTACTGTAAGAATGTCAATTTCTTTTAGGCAAGAATGAAAGTTTTCATTTTTCGCTGTGTGCCATCTTCATTTACTCTGACCCAGTTGCATATACAGTCATTCTTACACCTCTGATGGAATCTCTCATTCATTTACTCTGATACTAAGGTAATTCACATAGAGCTTGTAATTGCAGACATATACCTATTTATTTATATCATTTTCAAGCAGGAGGCCCAAGAAGAGGAGGAGGGAAGAAAAGACCACTGCCATCTCTCCTAAACATCTCCATACCAACACAGGTATGTCATCTGGACCAAATGCTTTTCCACTATACTTTTAATAAAAATTTATGTAAACTTTGCTGATACAGTGGGGAAAAAAAGTATTTAGTCAGCCACCAATTGTGCAAGTTCTCCCACTTAAAAGACGAGAGAGGTCTCCAATTTTCATCATAGGTATACCTCAACTATGAGAGACAAAATGAGAAAAAAAAAAAATCCAGAAAATCACATTGAAAGATTTTTAATGAATTAATTGGTAAATTCCTCGGTAAAATAAGTATTTGGTCAATAACAAAAGTTCATCTCAATACTTTGTTATATACCGTTTGTTGGCAATGACAGAGGTCAAACGTTTTCTGTAAGTCTTCACAAGGTTTTCACACACTGTTGCTGGTATTTTGGCCCATTCCTCCATGCAGATCTCCTCTAGAGCAGTGATGTTTTGGGGCTGTTGCTGGGCAACACAGACTTTCAACTCCCTCCAAAGATTTTCTATGGGGTTGAGATCTGGAGACTGGCTAGGCCACTCCAGGACCTTGAAATGCTTCTTACGAAGCCACTCCTTCATTGCCCGGGCGGTGTGTTTGGGATCACTGTCATGCTGAAAGACCCAGCCATGTTTCATCTTCAATGCCCTTGCTGATGGAAGGAGGTTTTCACTCAAAATCTCACCATACATGGCCCCATTCATTCTTTCCTTTACACGTGTCAGTTGTCCTGGTCCCTTTGCAGAAAAACAGCCCCAAAGTATGATGTTTTCACCCCCATGCTTCACAGTAGGTATGGTGTTCTTTCTCCTCCAAACACGACAAGTTGAGTTTTTACCAAAAAGTTCTATTTTGGTTTCATCTGACCATATGACATTCTCCCAATCCTCTTCTGGCTCATCCAAATGCTCTCTAGCAAACTTCAGACGGGCCTGGACATGTGCTGGCTTAAGCAGGGGGACACGTCTGGCACTGCAGGATTTGAGTCCCTGGCGGCGTAGTGTGTTACTAATGTAGCCTTTGTTACTTTGGTCGCAGCTCTCTGCAGGTCATTCACTAGGTCCCCCCGTGTGGTTCTGGGATTTTTGCTCACCGTTCTTGTGATCATTTTGACCTCACGGGGTGAGATCTTGCGTGGAGCCCCAGATCGAGGGAGATTATCAGTGGTCTTGTATGTCTTCCATTTTCTAATAATTGCTCCCACAGTTGATTTCTTCACACCAAGCTGCTTACCTATTGCAGATTCAGTCTTCCCAGCCTGGTGCAGGTCTACAATTTTGTTTCTGGTGTCCTTTGACAGCTCTTTGGTCTTGGCCATAGTGGAGTTTGGAGTCTGACTGTTTGAGGTTGTGGACAGGTGTCTTTTATACTGATAATGAGTTCAGACAGGTGCCATTAATACAGGTAACGAGTGGAGGACAGAGGAGCCTCTTAAAGAAGAAGTTACAGGTCTGTGAGAGCCAGAAATCTTGCTTGTTTGTAGGTGACCAAATACTTAGTTTACCAAGGAATGTACCAATTAATTCATTAAAAATCCTTCAATGTGATTTTCTGGATTTTTTTTTTCTCATTTTGTCTGTCATAGTTGAGGTATACCTATGATGAAAATTGGAGACCTCTCTCATCTTTTAAGTGGGAGAACTTGCACAATTGGTGGCTGACTAAATACTTTTTTGCCTCACTGTACATTTCATTCAGTTATAACTTCTTTATATTGTCGTGGAGTTTTTATTACCCCTCCCCCCGGTTATATATAGGTGAGCGCATGCCCCCTCTGTCCTGCTAAAGATTCCCTGGCTCCGCAGGTAATCATCACACCTGCGTGAGTGGACGCACCTGCCGCCTCTTCCTTGCCAACGCTTAAAAGGACCATCAAGCGGGAGCTTCAGCACTGGCTCGTTGGGTTTACTGCCTACGCAGACAACAAGCAAGTATAGATTCTGTTTTGAGGTTTTCTCTACTCACAATCCTCTCTCTTCTCTTTATTTCAGGTTGCTACCATCTGTGTGGTGTGTCTCCGGGGATCGTTGTGCGCTCACCTGCTCCATTATCTTCATCCCACCTCGGCTGCCAATCTCCACCCGGTCAGACGCCACCCAGCTCCTTCCCCTTCCTACTCCCTGCCAGCTTCATCCTGCTGGTTCGTCTATTCCACTGGGTTTTTCTGTCAGGTCCTCGGCTTGGCTCACATAAGTGATTAATTTGTCTTCTCCTTTTCCCATACCTCCCTTCTCTCATTAATAGCTGTCATCTCTCCCCACAGGCTGCGTCTTCCTCTGGCGAGTGACGTTTTCCATAACTGTGCTCCTCTTTTGAAATTAATAAACTGTTTAGACGTTGTTTCTCTGTGTTGTGAGTGTTTACTCTGGTGTGACTTCCTGCACGTGAACTGTTCATTCTATCAATATAACAGAACAAGCCAGCCAAAACGTGAGCTCAGCAGGAGCTGCATCAGCAGAACACTCCGCTCTCCACTGCCTTGACGCCACAGAGAGGCAGGTGGCCGTGCTCACACAACAGCTGCAAACAATTATGCAGCAGCTGGGCACAGTTGTCTCACTCGGGTTCTTCCTCTCCACCTGCTGCCCCAGTTTCTTCCATCGTTCGCCGAACTACCTCCGTTCCCTCACCAGACCCGTACGCAGGAGTGGCAGGGAAATGTAGGGATTTCCTCTTTCAAGTTCGGCTATACCTGGGCCAGGTGGGGGGGGGGATACCCAGACGAGACCTCCAAAATCCATTTCCTGACCCTCCTGCTGCGCGATCGGGCCCTTAGTTGGGCCCGGTCTGTTCTCGACAGCTCGGAGGGTCCCACCTACCCATTCGATTGGTTTGTCACTGAATTCTCCCGTACTTTTGATCAAACGGAGAGTGAGGGCAACATAATGAGCTGCCTCTTGTCTCTCTGCTAGGGAAGTCGGTCTGTTGCTGACTACTCAGCAGCGTTTCGGGTCAAAGTGGCGGACTCTAGATGGAATGACGTTTCGCTACGTAGCGCCTTCCTCCAGGGTTTAAACCCCAACCTCCGTGATGACCTGGCGGTTCACACTGTTCCCTCCTCTCTGGATGGTCTAATTGATCAGGCTGTCAAGTTGGACAACCAGTACCGCAAGCACGCGGAAGAGCGCAAATCCTCCTCTTGTCTGCCCTTCGTGCGTCCCTGTCAAGGCTACTGACACAGGTGTGGCCAACTCTTCCTCTGAACCGATGGTGCTCGGCCGGTCTCGGTTGACTCCGGAGGAGCACAAGTGGCGGAGGAGGGCCGGTGCATGTATGTGCTGTGGCTCTTTAAAGCACAGATTGGACGACTCCCGCCTGAAGCCAAAAGATGCGGTCTGTCATTAGTCGTGGGGGGTCTGACGGGTGGGACTCATCTTCATCCCCCAGGTAATTTCTCTGTTTCGGCCCTGATCCAATTGCTGGGGGTCGAGAGGAGGGTTACAACTTTACTTGATTCAGGGGTGGAGCAGAACTTTGTTTCCTCCCAGCTCATTCGGAGATGGGTATTCCCACTACTAAATTGCCCACCCCCTTGAATGACACCACTTTATCAGGCCATTCAGTCTCGGAATGCACGGCACCGATTTCTGTCCTTCTTTCCGGGAACCACTGGGAGGAATTATTGTTCCTCATTTTCCCAAATTCATCCTCCTCGGTGGTTCTGGGTTACTTTTGGCTCCGGAGGCATAATGGGCACAAAACTCCATTTCCTCCTGAAGCCCATATTGTTTGGCATCCTGTTTGAGTTCGGCCAGGTGTTCGCTATCTCTACCCATCTCCTCCCCTCCGGTAGAACCACCAGACCTCACCCTCATACCCGAGGTCCATCATGACCTTGGGGAGGTCTTTAGCAAGTCGAGAGCACTCTCTCTTCCTCCTCACTGCTCTTACGACTGCGCTATAGACCTCCTCCCGGGAGCGCGGCTGCCGTCCAGTCAGCTTTATAACATCTCTGGTCCAGAGTGGGAGGCAATGGAGAGATATATTAAAGATTCGCTGAATGCCAGCCTCATTCACACCTCCTCAGCTCCTCTTGGAGCAGGTTTCTTTTTTGTTGGTAAGAAGGATGGATCTCTGCATCCGTGTACTGATTACCGGGAACTGAATGCGATAACCATCAAAGACAAATATCCTTTGCCCCTGATAAACACCGCATTTGAGCTCCTTCAGCTCGTGCGGGTGTTCTCCAAACTCAATTTGCGCAATGCGAATCACCTAATCTGTATTCGTGAGGGGGACAAATGGAAGACGGCCTTTAAAACACACTTGGGGCAGTTTGAGTACATAGTCATGCCTTTTGGGCTTGCCAATGCCCCCTCCATCTTCCAATGTCTCATTAGTGACGTCCTCCGCAATCTGGTGAATCGATTTGTGTTTGTATATTTGGACGACATTTTAATTTTTTTCCGGCACGCCAGAGGAACACAAGGTCCATGTCAGGGCTGTGTTACAATGGCTCCTGGAGAACCAACTTTTTATGAAGGCTGAAAAGTGTGAGTTTTCCACCAGCTCCATTTCCTTCCTGGGATTTATTGTGGCGGAGGGGGAACTGTGAACCGACCCGGCCAAGGTGAAGGCTGTGCTGGATTGGCCTACACCCCACTACTGCAAGGAGCTCCAGCACTTCTTGGGGTTTGCAAACTTTTATCGCAGGTTCATCAGGAACTACAGTGGGGTAGCACAGCCTCTTACACAGCTGACTTCCGTTAAGGTGCCATTTCTCTGGTTCGAGGCAGCCGAGCAGGCTTTTTCCAAATTAAAGAGTCTGTTCTCCAATACGCCCATCTTGGCCCAAGTCAACCCTCAGCTCCAGTTCACCCTGGAGGTGGACGCTTCTGATTCCGGGGTAGGCGTTGTCCTTTCGCTGCACTCAACCTCCGACCACAAGCTCCAACCAGAAGCTCCACCCATGTGCGTTTTTTTCTTGGTGGCTCACCCCAGCCAAAAGGAATTATGACATAGGAGACCGAGAGCTCCTAGCCATTAAGTTGGCCCTAGAGGAGTGGAGGCACTGGTTGGACAGAGCATTCCATCCTATAGTCGTGGGGACTGACCACAAAAACATACAGTACCTCTGGTCGGCCCACTGACTCAATGCCAGGCAGGCTCGCTGGGCCTTATTCTTTCTTAGATTCAATTTCACCATCACATACAGGACTGGCTCACGCAACATCAAACCGGACGATCTCTCCCGACAGTTCAGTTCAGATCATTCAGCCCACCCGTTCCTCTCAAAGCCAATCATCTCTCCTTCATTCATCCTTGGAGCCCTTACTTGGGAAATCGAGCAGAGGGTCCAACAGGCCCATTCCCTGGTGCCCAAACCAGCAGGGTGCCCTAGAGACTGCCTGTTTGTTCCTGCTGCCCTCCGCAGTGACATCAACCAGTGGGGCAACTCCAGCCACTTCGCCTGTCACCCCAGGGTAATTTGAACGGTAGATCTGGTCCGACAAGTGTTCTGGTGGCCCACCCTGCGGAGGGACGTTCAAGACTATGTAAAACCATGTCAGACCTGCGCTCGCAACAAGTCCAGCTCCTCACCCCCTGCTGGCCTTCTTCACCCCCTACCCATTCCCAGTAGACCTTGGTCCCATATTGCCTTGGACTTTGTCACAGGACTTCCCCCATCTCATGGCAAGACCGTCATTTTCACCATTGTCGACCATTTTTCCAAAGCCATTCATCTGGTACCCCTCCCTAAATTACTCTCCGCCTCCAAAACTGCTGACTTCCTCACCTCTCACATCATCCGCCTTCATGGGATCCCTGTGGACATCGTGTCTGTCCAGGGGCCACAATTCATTTCACAAGTTTGGAGATCCTTCTGCCGGTCACTTGGTACGACAGTTAGCCTCACGTCAGGCTACCACCCACAAAGCAATGGGCAGGCTGAGCGTACCAACCAGTCCCTGGAGGCCGCCCTCAGATGTGTAGCAGCTGAAAAAAAAATCCACTTGGAGCACACATCTGACCTGGGTGGAATACACCCACAACTCAGCAATTTCCGCTGCCATGGGGCTCACTCCGTTCGAGGCCTCTATGGGGTACACCCCCCCCCCATTGCCCATGGCAGAGAGGGAAGTTGCGGTGCCCTCCATGGGGGCCCACGCACACCGCTGCCGCTGGCTCTGGAGAGCCACCCAAGCCACTCTTCTTCGCTCTGCAGAGCATAACTGCCATTATGATCGGAAGTGGACCCCAGCTCCCAAGTACGTGGTTGGGCAGTGTGTGTGGCTATCAGTGGACCAGGTTCCCTTGAAAACGGAATCCAGAAAATTATCACCTCACTTCGTGGGTCTGTTCCCTATTGTCAGGATCATCAACGGCACCTCGGTCCGCCTACAGCTCCCACAGACCCTCCGCATCCACTCAACTTTTCACATCTCCCACATCAAACCCCTCTCTGCCAGTCCTCTCTGCCCCCTCCCCCCCAAGCCGCCTCCTCCTCCTCGGATCCTTGACAGCCAGACCACTTACACTGTTCCGAGAATTCTGGACGTTCGCCGCCAGGGCCTACAATACTTAGTCCACTGGGAGGGCTATGGCCCTGAAGAAAGGTCTTGGATCCCCAAATCCCACTTTCACGACAAAGGGAGGGTCCGGGCCTTTCACCAAGCCCATCCGGATAAGCCTAGTGGGCTACCAGAAGGCACCCCTTGGGAGGGGGGGGGGGGGGGCACTGCTAAAGATTCCCCGGCTCCGCAGGTATTCATCACACCTGCATGAGTGGACGCACCTGCTGCCTCTTCCTCGCCAGCGCTTAAAAGGACCATCAAGTGGGAGCTTCAGCGCTGGCTCACTGGGTATACTGCCTACGCAGACAACAAGCAAGTATATATTCTATTTTGAGGTTTTGTCTACTCACAATCCTCTCTCCTCTCTTTGTTTCAGGTTGTTGCGATCCGTGCGGTGCATCTCCGGGGATCGTTATGTGCTCACCTGCTCCATCATCCTCATCCCGCCTCGGCTGCCAATCTCCACCCGGTCAGACACCACCCAGCTCCTTCCCCTTCCTACTCCCTGCCAGCTTCATCCTGCTGGTTCGTCTATTCCACTGGGTTTTTATGTCGGGTCGTCTGCTCTGATCACGTAAGAGGCTAATTTGTCTTCTCCTTTTCCCATACCTCCCTTCTTTCATTAATAGCTCTCATCTCTCCCCACAGGCTGCGTCTTCCTCTGGCGAGTGACATTTTCCATAACTGTGCTCCTCTTTTGAAATTAATAAACTAAACGTTGTTTCTTTGTGTCGTGAGTGTTTACTCAGGTGTGGCTTCCTGCACATGAGCTGTCCATTCTATCAATATGACACCCCCTTCAATCATTACGTCTGGGGAAACCTAATAACTATGGTAGGTGAGTGCAGCTCCATCTGCTGATAAGATTGCGATATGCTGTTTAAAGTTCCATAAAAAAAAAAATCAAATTTTCATTAAAAAAAAAATAACCACAAGGTACCTTGTGGCACACAAAGTTTTTGAAAAGATCACGAGACTGTGTCCAATTCAGCGGTATTTCTGGCAAATAGGCCCCCAAAATCTGACAGAAACAATATGTAATTCATATAATCACAGTGCAGTAACAGTTCTTAATTTAATCTGAAGTGATTTTTAACTAATGGAAACCAAAACTTCATCTTGCACACCAAGGCAAAGAAATTAGAAACCAAACTCACCACCCAAGCAAAATATAAAGAATAGTTTACCACAAAAGTTGCTTAACCAAGCTGTCATGCAACTATGCTACAAAACAAAATGAAACATAGTTTAAATGAGATTCACGACAATACTTCACTTTGTCACAGGCACACACAGACGGTAAATATGCAGCAGTCCTTAGAGGCTGTTTAGTCCTCTGATATTTGAGACAAAAAAGATTTTAGTACTTAACAAAAACTCAGATTTTAGCGTTTAAACCAGAGGACTGCAGCCAACCAGGGCTGGGTGGAAATCCAGACCAAGACCTGAGAGGGTCACTCATCTCAGCTGATCCATCCTACAAATACACAGACCAGACCTTGGCCAAAGAACTACAGTTTTCGGCTTTCTGCTCCATCTCACATTCACCACCAGACAGATTTAGATCAGTTCAGTTCTTTTTTCTTTGCTTTTTCTGAATTGGCAAACAACGATACACCTGCATCTGTGTAGGATAGAACAGACTGGACGTAATGCTTGTGACTATGTTTGACCCAGGTGTGGTGCTCACAAACACTACACAAAAGCAGAACAAAAGCTGTGAGGCACATGTCACAAAAAACAGAATTAACAAAAAAAAAAAAAAAACAAACACGGAACAATGCAAGAAACAAATGGTGCACAGGAACTATGGTGGAGTACACATTCTTACATGAAGGAGTGATTATTGCCGCCGTTTTTTTTTCCTCCTCCTCAAACCTTTCTTTCTGTGCTGCACCTTTTCCTCCTTCATCTCCTCACTTTGATGCTGATCAGATGACGGAACACATCATTTTCCTCACGTGTGTCCCACCTTCCCACCATACCATATCACTACCGTCTGTTTGAAATGCATGTATCTTTTCATGACCTCTGTTTTCATGAAGTCCACTACCAGACCAATCTCTTTCTCTCTGTCTCTTTGCCTCAGGCAAAAATGGTGTTCCGTCCGTACTCTTTTTTTTCCATTTTGGAGGTTTAGCGGCTTCGGCTTGGTGGGATGGATAATGCCTCAGAGTAGGTGAGATGCCATTGTTCAGAGAAGTTCAACAATACCAGGAGAACATAGTAATCACACATGGACAAAGAAAGCAAAAGTCCTTATCTTAAGGAGGATTGTGAAATACAGCACTTAGTAATTACTGGTAAGGAAGCTTTTTTTTTTGTACATCATGAACATGGGGGTAGAAGAAAGCATGAGAAGAATATAAAAAGTTGTAAAGGGGTGCATGGAGAGAAAGACATTCAACAAGAGGCAGAAACTAAAAAAAACAATAAGAACCAATGACAGGAAAATCCCCACACTTTGGTTTTTGAAGGTTCCCTCTGCACTACTTTAAAAACAAACAAAAAAAATAAATAAATTCAGAATTCAGTGCAACTTTTGACAACAATTCTGTTCAAGTGAGGTTGCAGCTGGATTTTTTTTTTCATTTTAACTGTGAAAAAGGGCCTCGTTATCAGTAATGTGCCAATGTTTCTGTGCGTCTGTCCACACCGAGGATTAAAACCATGGTGCTTTTATTTTTCGAAATAGTTATCAAAGTCCAGTTCAGCACATAGTTACATATTAGAGACTCAAATCTAGAAGTTTCTGGAAATACACACTGGAACATCAAAGGTCCAAGGAACATAATGAAGAAAGCTACTAGCCATAATTAAAGGTACAGTGTGTAAAATTTTTGGTAATCGGAAATCTGAAATTTAATGCAGCATAAAGCCTTTACTTTACTACTTTACTACTTTACTACTGGGCTGCACGGTGGCGCAGTGGTTAGCACTTCGGCAGCACAGTTTACCCTTGGCCGGGGATTGTGGGGATCGTGGGATCGTGGGTTCGATCCCAGCCCCCGACCAACAGTGATCTGTGTGGAGTTTGCATGTTCTCCCCGTGTTGCGTGGGTTTACTCCGGGATTTCTCCGGTTTCCTCCCACATGCCAAAAACATGCATGTTAGGTTAATTGGCTGTTCTAAATTGTCCCTAGATATCTGTTTCCTATAGGCCCTTAGAATAGAGGGTTAGTATTAATGAAAGCGCTTTGAGTGGTCATTGTGACTAGAAAAGCGCTATATAAGTGCAAGTTAGTTAGTTACTTTGTTTTCAGTGTCATATAACTACTTTTCAGTAAAAGCTGTGGTTTCTGTGCCTTAAGATAAGATTTTTAATACACACGAAGAGGGTCCTTCTCTATGGAGGCGGCCATCTTGGACCACAAAAATGTCTTTCCAAGATTTTTTTTTTTTAATCAAACTTTTAATTACGCAAATGTCTTCTACAGGATTTCTTATATGCTTTGGAAGAGAGCGATGACTGATAAAGTGCCAGTTGTTTACATTTTTAAATCTGACTGCTAGTTTGTGCTGAATATTACACACTGCACCTTTAAGACATTGTCTTTTGTGGTAAATTAAGGCTGAGACCAGATTTAGCCCAAAACAATGTCTGAAAAATTATGCCTTTTGTTGGGGGCTAGAGCTCTAACATTCCTTGCTCCGCCAACAAATTTGGCTGTTTAAATCATTGTAGTTTTTTTTTTCCTAAAGGGGAATTATGGGTGTTAATCATCATTCTGTTTTGACGTTGCACTGAACTTTTTGTGTTGCAGAGGCAACCATCTTTTTAATGCACTGCAGTCTGAATGCAAGCATATAGAATAGCACACAACTGAGAAACACATTATATGGACAGAAAATTAAGAAACAGACAAAAGAAGAGAAAGTTTGGTCAGGAGGTATCAAGGAAGGAGAAGTATTTGTCTCTTAAAGAAGAACTGAGAAAATTATGAAAGAAGCCAGACCCCCTCCCCCATTTATCAATGTTAGTTCACAATTAGTGCTTCTTTTTGCATATATTTGATAAGTGCAGAGCTTTCCAGAACAGAGAAGCAACTAAAACAAGGGGGAAAAAGCTATAATAAGCTACAACTGTTATTTTTTCATTTGTAAGTCTCTCAAGATAGATAAGAAAGCAGCTATACAAGACAAACTAGAAATATAACCCCCCCCCAATCCTGCAAAAATAAACTTTCCCACCCTCACCCAACCCATTACAGTACCTAACTTGGTCTGTTCCGACCAAAAGTGTCATAGCATTTCGTCATGCATAAATCAGCGCGTCTTACCTCTTCTTGCATTTAAGAGGGGAATATCTTTTGTCCTGCATGCTTGTGTTAGTGCATATGAATGTGTCTAAAACATACACCCATACACAAACTTAATAGTCTAAATGTTCTATACACATTCATTAAGCTCAAGACTAAACTCTTACCAAACTCCCTCCTGTTATTAGTCACATCAGGTCATTATTGCTTCCAGAGGAAACCCATGCAAATACATGTACAATAAACTTTACATACGTACAGTACATAAATCTCTATGACAAAAGTGACCAGTCAGCAGTGGCATTAGGAGATGTAAAACACACACTTCCATGGACACAAATGCTTTTCAACAGGAAAGGACGATACGACATGATATGTTGATTCCCTAGTTTGTCTCTGTGTGTGTGCCTGGTGTAAAATGGTGTTCCAGCTCAGTCATAAGCTCCATAAGTGTTGAATGTAATTCTGGAAAATACATATTTTTAATGACATCTGTGGCCAATAAATACACTGTGGTCAATCGTCTCTTGTTATGAATATCACAGCCTCTGGTGCTTTAGCGGGAAGTCTAACATCAGAAAAAATAAGGGTTTTCCAGAGTTACCCAGAGCCCCACTGAATCCTACATTTGTATTTTAGAGACGAGTCAGAATCTGAAGTCTAAGGTGAGTTCTCGGAATAAACAAAAATCCTGCCTGAACAGCATGTAGATATTTTTGAATAAAAACCATAACAAAACAACACACTTTTATCTCCTCCTCATCCCATAGAGGGTATGCGTATGATGTTACCGAACAGAACTCATGGCAGTTAAAAAGCACTGAGTGGCAAAAATGAGTGGCAGCATTAATGAGTATGCAGCAAAACACAAAAAATGCACACAGTATTCAATGACAACAGTACACAGAGCACTTGCTTGCGTTATGGAGAGACAATCTTATCATTCCATCTTGTATTACTTGGCAAAAAATTAAATACATAATTAAAGGCTCGGAATCAGTTCTTCACTTACCATGTGCTCCTTGGTCTTTAACCACACATCACTAGACTCAAGTGAATGGTGTGCTATTAACATGTAAAGTAACAAAAAGGTACTCTGTGCAGGGCTGTGACTAAATATTTTGTGTGATTTTTATGCTTTGTTGCATACAAAATAAAGCTGTCACATGTGATTGCCACTCCGTGCTGTGTTGCTATGGTAACTGTCCTTTAACTGCCAAGAATACTGTTCCAATGCATCCAATCTATTTTAATTTTCCCGGGACTAAGATGCTAAAACTTGCTCTGTAACAGAGCTACAGAGCTATTATTTGTAGTAGCTTAGCATCAGCAACAGGGCGCAGCTAGTCCAGAAAACGTTCACATTTGTACCTTGAGGCATCTAAAAACAATGATTTAATATGCTGGCTATCTTACTATAGTAAAATAGTGAACTATTAGTAAAGTGATAGTACATTGATATTTAAAAGGTTATGTTTTTTAATTGACATTGCTGACGAGTCAAATCCACAATGTCCTTTAAAAAACAGCTGTTGACAAGCTGTAACAATCTTGTTTTCTCATTATGAGAGTATTACTTTTTAATACTTTGTTTACTGTGTCTATTCAAGTACTGTACTTGTTGGGGAACCTGAGTGGGGCCGTACTGCATTTCGTGAGAAATGGGCCAGATACTCCTTGCTTTCATGAAATCTATCATTCTAGCTAGTAATTAGGTAGAAACTGCTGTCACCCCGTGAGAAAGTAAGAAATGTTCCTAAATGAACAAACTTATTTAAACAAACTTTTCCTTATTGTGTGCTCACTTTCTATCTCGTTAAATACGGAGATGTAACAAGATGCAAGTGCTTTTATTTCCAACATTTTTTGTAAAAATTAACTTGTATTTTCTAAAGACTCTCTTCACACACTTAAAATAACAAAAAAAAAGCTTGTTCTGATATTAAGTAGTCCTGTACTTTGTCTGGGAATGGAGAGAGAAGAAAGAAAAGTTTGAATCAAATTATAATAAAACTTAACCAGATGTAGAACTATTTTCCTCCAAAGTTAATACATATAAAATTGTTGGACTGAAATAAATCATGCCATTTCTGAAAGAAGAAGGAAACACTAAACTTTAAATTACCTCAATCTAAAAAGAAAAAATAAAACAAAAAACATACAAAGATAAAATGGATGTGAAAATGTAATCTATTTGCAGGTGTACAGGGGCATCTTTTTTCTTTTTCATCTCAAAACAAACATATGTTAGCCAAAGGCGTTGTTCATCTCAGCAGTCCCCGGTGGCAATCCCACATTGTCCCACACCATGATCAACAGATTACATTTTGCTTACATATATTTCATCAACAATAAAACCATTTTTTAAAGATTTTCACACAGAGATGTAATGTCTCTAGAGGTAGATGTATGTATGGATGCACACATACACACTTCCGTGTTGACAGATCCAACTGCTGCTGTCTCATTTATCAGCATTCCACTTCCCGTGCTTCTTCCTGTGGTTGTCTTTTCTTTTTCTTCTTGCATGATGCTTAGCTGCCTCCCCCGTCTTCTACCATGGACTGTCACTCCAATAGCCATTCACGGTACCTCCGACTAGGCAGCCGCAGCCAAAAAAAGATGGGTAGAACAGGAAGGGCAGGGTGGGTTTCAGTGGGGGGAATTGGGAAGGGGCAAAAACAAGGAAAAAAGACAAGCCAAAAGGGGAGAAAACTAAAAATTTTGCCACTGGCTACTAAGTTACAGTGAAGTCAGTGCAAATCGTAACAATGCAGTAGCAATGGCAATGGGATGAGATGGGATGAACTGGGAATTTATGGAATCCTAGTTCTCCCCTACAGCTGATTTTCTCTAGATAAAGAAAAGTTAAATTCCATACACCAGTTTTTTTTTGTTTTTTTTTTAAATGCCAGTCAGTTATTTCTGACAACTGTAAATGTTTTTCTTTTGAAAACTCATTTGCGTGTTAACTACAGAAGAGCATTCACAATAAAACGCCTGTAAAATTAGGTAGGACGTCTGCCTCTCTTCCAAACAAAATGAGGGAACAACTTGAAGTCCATCTGTTCAGCACACTAGTCCTCGCTTATCAGACATCCCTAAGACAGAAAACTGGTCATACATTTAGTTTACATTTATACACTTCTAAAATGTAAGTAATAAATTCTTCTGTTTGACAAGTATGTTTTAAAATGACAAAATGAACAACATTTAGTAAAACATCATCTAAATCAAACACTACAAATTGAAATTATAACCCTCAGCTGCTCAAGCCAATGGTGTAGCGCAGCATTAATCTCCAAAATGTGGTTCTTGTCTTTAAAGCATCTTTTCAGGTTGCCACACAACACTACTTTATTATTTTTCACTTGTCTTATAATCTTGTCAATTTATACTTTGGAAAAGTTTTTCTTTTTGCCATCTTATGTTCCACTGTGTCATAAATGCTGAGGTAACCATTTTCATCACTTCATGTATTAAAAAAAAACTGTTTTGTGATAGAAATAGTTTCATTACATCTTTTTTTCAGCTCATATGATTCAGTCATCTTGTTATGCCAACAACGCTAAACATTGCCCCACTCTTTCTCTGAAGCTTCTGGGCTGCTGCCGTGTGGTCGGACGAAGGAAAACAAGTGAAGATTGTTTTTGATGTTTCACAGCAAGTCTTTTTTTATTATTAAAATAGGAAATCTGAACATGAAGTGCTTTCTGTGTCTTTCCCAGACCTTCCTACCATCATAAATACTCAGTAGTCTTCACTGTAGCTCTAACCCCACCACCACCACGTCAGAACAACTGATCATTTCAGAATGCTCTTTGGACACTGTAACATTGCTAGTATATCAAAATAGGATATTGTTAGCCATTTCTTAGATATACAGTGTAGCAGCCCAACAGAGATAATGAATGTATGATACCGCATAATAATGTCTAGCACTGTGGCTAATGTAGCAGCAGTGGGAAGTGAGAGTGGGTGGGCAGACTAGCAGTAGTAGTAGGTAGGTAGTGTTGCTTTTCCCCACATTCCAACATTAAATACATGGGTTTACTTCTCTCTCAGTCACAAGACTAATTTTGATTATGTAGCAAATTTAGGAAGTTCATTGACAAGCTGTAATTAAAATTATTGACTACCTTTAGTTGTACTAAAGTCTAAAAAAAAGTCTAACAAGAGAGAGTGGAACTCATGACTGGTCACTGGTCTGAGTATGTTACTGCCTATGCAATTTACTGATCAAAACCACTTTTAAAATTCAAGGACACATGAATTAATTGTTAACGCGATTGGACAATACACACTTCTTGGTTTGTAGAAGTAGGTCTTGTAGCTGTTGTGCAGTTTTTCACCTCAACCAATTTGGACTTGGGACGTCTCTCTGGTATTTCAGCTGTGTATGTTGGTTATCCTGATTCCAACTTAAAGCAAAGACATAAATGTTGCATCTAATTGTGGAAGAGTAGTCAATTAGCTTAGTGACATAATAAAAGTACAACAAAGAAATTCCAAATGCTGATCTATTTTCTTTACTCCAACTCAGTATTTTTGCTGGCAGCCTGGATGACTGAAAGCAGGGAAACGTGATAATAATGCAGAGCCGTTGCATCATGCACCACCTCTTCCCTCTTTTTTAATCTTTCTGGACAATGACTCCCAACCTTTTTGAGAAGTATCATTTTGAAAAGCCCTAAAAATGTGTCAAATCAAAGTGATCTATATTCAATTGTAGCATTTTATTAGGGTAACTGAAAATGATTTCCCCACAATATTGTCACAAAATTTGGTTTGGTAAGAATGTTCACCATAATGTTTAATTTCTACTACACATACTGTATCTAAATTAACATCTCAGGTTTAGTCATATCTTTGAAAATATTATCATAGTGTCACAGTGAAGCAAAGATCTAAATAAAAACCAGCCCAAACATTTATTATTATTATTATTATTTTTGATTTTGTGTACTTTATTGATCCCCAGAGGGGAATTGAGGGCATCCACCTGGATGGATGAAGCAGCCACAGTACGGCGCTATCCCTTTACCATTCACACACACATTCACACCTAGGGCCACTTTAGAGTCTCCAATTAACCTAACCTGCATGTTTTTGGCCTGTGGGAGGAAACCGGAGAAATCCCGGAGTAAACCCACACAGATACGAGGAGAACATGCAAACTCCACACAGATCACTGTTGGTCAGGGGCTGGGATCGAACCAGGGATCCTATGGCCAAGGGTGAGTTGCTGTGCTGATGCAGTGCTAACCACTGCGCAGCGCACGTGACAACTGAGGCAGATTTCACTAACTGAAATATGAGGCTGAAGCTATATAGATACCCCATTTTGCCAGATTTACCAATTACCTTTCAGTTTATTATGTAATTCCTATGCTGCTGCACTAAGGAGTTGTAGATACATCTTTCTCAGTTTTTCACAAAATTTCAAGATATCCTGCAAAATTTTTCTCAACATTTGTGTTAAATTAGTGTAAGACCCCAGGAGAGCTATAACACGTGAAAATCCATGCATTTAACATCAGTCGTGTCACTGCTTCAGTTTATCTTGCAAATCTTTAAGCTGCCTGGATTGGTAAACACTGATGTCTGACCTGTTAAGCCACACTCTTTCACAGCTGTTAGCATACTTTCCCCTGAATACAAAATAAATTTCAAGTTCTTAAGCATTAAGAAGTAGTGAGCAGGATAATGAGAGGAAGATTTTTGAAGCAGGCTACTGAGTAGATGTAAAATATGGTGGACATCTTTATATTTAAGGAATAAAACGAGAACCAACTGAGCAACTATAACCCATTTAACTCAGATGCCACATCCTACTTTTGTAGGTGCTGAGGTGCAAACATGGGACCTCTGTGTACAAGATATATTTTGTATTGTATTTTTCTCTACTTTAAGGCATAGGCTATGTTCCTATTTAGGAGATTCTCAAGAGTAAAATCATGCATTTTGCAGTTATATATCATTACTTATATGTGTGAGAGGATATGTGCATTCTGAGACTTTTTATTAGAAACAGTACCCTATTCACTGCAACTCTTATCAATCAGTGCTAAAGTCTTGGAGTCCAAGAGCAGTCAAAATACAGAAAGAGGCAGCTAGAGGTATACAACCACAACTATTGCAGCAGTATTAACTAAGACTCTACCGATGTTAGTCACACAGCTGTGTTAGTATTTGTTTTGTAAAGTACAGTTGCCTACAAGCATGTACCTCAGCTTAATCTAAATCTGTACAGACTGGCTATAGCTAACCTATGGTTTTCTGATTTTAAATAGGGGTCTCAATCATTGTATCAATGATGGAAACATGAGGGATGACAAGGATGAGTAATGGAACAGCAGTTCAGGTGAATTAAAACTCTGCTGGGTCTTTTTTCTAAATGTTTTTAAATCATAACTATAAGAAAATCAAGACTCTTGCTGTCGCTGAGGTGTGCTACAAGATGGAGGGGATGGGTGAGTGGCATCGCCTTAGGCCGGATGGCTCAAAGGGCTCAAAAGTGGAGTTGGTGATGGGTGTGAGGCGCAGGGGGGCGCCGGTCATCCCCGATATGTTATTGAGGCTGCGCGACTTCTCATAACCCGTGGCTATGTGAGATGCACAGGAGCAAAAGTTAGAGCAGGATAGTAAAAAGGCCGTTCACAGCAGTAAGTGCAGATAAGCATTTTCATGATATGGCAAATAGTTGTAATGACACATCCATTGATGTTCAGTTATGAGTGCATTGCAGATCAGATACAGAAAATATAAACCATTTGGTGAAGTTACAAGCAGTTGAAAATTAAATTAAAAGAGAAGAAAAATATTTAAAAGAAAAATAACTCAAATTTAAGTAAAATATTCCAAAACAAAGGAGGAATTGGGAAACCAAAACACAGACAGATGGAGGGCAAACAGATGGACAGACAGACACAGACAGGACAAAACAGGAATACAGGTTACGAATCTGCTGTCAGTTTCCAGAATATCCTTAGATGTTCTGCAGCACCATCACGTGGGACAAAAGTGGGGAGGGAGGGTGCACTCATTCAGTGATTTATGCAAGGATTCTTTGATCTTAAAATACTGCATCGAATTGTCTCTACCTGTGCATCATTTGGAACCTGACCTGTTGTGATGCTCCTAAAATCTACAAGAGTGGTGCCACATTTTAGTCAAGAACAACTAACACATCCAGACTCTGCGGTTTGAAAGCTTTTGCTTTACCTATATTAAGGACCCCTTTAGTATTCTGCACACTTGATGCGCTACAGCTGATCAGTTTGTAAGATGAGCATTACTTATCGTGGGTAAATTGTATACTGTGAAAATCCCACCAGCCAGCCCTACTTCTCCATGACAAAATTACCTTGTGCAGACTGAAAGAAGAATGTAGCTGTGAAGCTCTGCTGTGAGCTCCATCAGGACTCAACTTCCTCGTCTGATCATAAAGGTGGAGACTCACAACTCATTGAGGCTGTGGGCTTTTCCTCACCTGGAGCTCTGGTGCGCATGGTAGTCTGTATTACATATAATAACAATCATCCAATCTATAGCAACCACCTGGCATACCTGTTATCAGACTACTTTCTTTATATAGTTCTAAATATAAAAATTGATTTCTGGAATTTGTAAAATTATCAGAATTTTTTCTTTTTTTAGTGTTATGGCTCTGTTCACTGACTGTGGTGATATCATTTAAGTACATATATTACCATTGAAATATAACTATATATATATATATATATATACACATACATTTGTGTGTGTGTGTGTGTGTGTGTGTGTGTGTGTGTGTGTGTGTGTGTGTGTGTGTGTGTGTGCGCGCGCACACCTACGTGAACAAGTGTGTTGGTACCCTTCCACAAAAAACAAACTGACAGAACTATCTCTGAAATAACTTGAAAGTGAGGAATATTTAATGGTGTATCTTATTTATATTGTGTTTAGAACAATTCAGAACTTGCTTTTGATTACTGATTCAGATGAATATTTTATATAATTAAAATGACATGGACAAAAAAGATGGTCCCCTTAAAGGTGCACTCTGGCAGCTCTATGCTTGGAAAGAGATTTCTTCTTCTTCTTCTTCTCTCGGTTACTGGCGGATAGCAAACAACTGAAAGGTGCACACCACCACCTACTATACAAGAGTGTGCAACATTATGTCATCTGAGCCCGACCCCTAAATTCTATGACTTAATCCTGTGTTATTTAAAAAAGAGAAAAGAGCCTTTCTCGTGATTCTTATTGCCTCTCCATCTCCATCTGTTCCCAGAATCCCAATTAAATCCCATTCCCTACTGGCTTCTTGAACTTCATTTTCCATTATCTGTCTTTCATTTCCATATTTGTGACAGTGTAATAAGATGTGCTTGACATTTTCTTTTACTCCACATTCTCTACATTTGTCACTTTCGCTTTTCCCCATGGTGAACAAAGTGCCGTTTAAACCTGTGTGATCCAGTCTGAGTCTTGCCATAATGATGTCTTCCCTCCTTTTGGTTGTTATGAAATTCTTTATTGCAATAGATTTTTGTATTTTGTAATACAATCTACCTTTATGATCTTCATCCCATCTTTTTTTACCATAGCTCAATTCTTGATTACTGCTTTCCCTTCACCTTTTCCAAGAGACAATGGTATAGTTATCTCTTTTCCAAGATGGAAAGAGATTTTAAATGTTTCACTTCTTAAGTATGCGCAAATCTATGATTATTCTAATTGGCGGCCTGCAGGGCTTGTCCGTGATTGGTCGCCACGCTCCCGACCTGCAGGGCTTGCATGTGATTGTTCGTCGTGACTCCTGGTGGGTGGGCTGCTAGTCTTTTCAAGACCCTTCTGGACATTAAAGTTTTCCCTATATCTTCAAAAGTAAAAAGTGAAACATTTTTCTGAAAACGGTTGAGGTGAGAGGTAAATGTGTAGTTGCCAAATATGTGTTTATTTTTTTACCAACAACCTGTCCCCCGTCCACCTGTGACTAAGCAGTGAGGGGAGAGTGGGGGGGGGGGGGGCAATTTGAATGTGGCTGCTCTCCACTCAGAGTGCGGCACCCGTCCGCTGAGACTGTGGTCTGGCACAGCCACATTCAAATTCCCCCCCCCCCCCCTTGCCTCTCTCCAGTCTCTCTCTGCTCCTACCCCTACACATGTTTGGTCGCCTCCACCTTCACTGCTTTGCTGTGCAAAACTCTGCTTCCTGAGGAAGCTGAGATCCTTCAACATGTGCAACAGGATGCTGGAGCTTTTCTACCAGACCATTGCTGCCAGCGCCATCTTCTTTGCTGCTGTCAGCTGGGGTAGCAGTATGAGAGCCAGCGACACCAACAGACTTGACAAGATTATCAAGTGGGCTGGCTCTGTAATTGGTCTCAGGCTGGAGACCTTTGAGACAGTGGTGGAGAGGAGGACACTAAATAAACTGCGATCCATCATGGACAATCCTGATCACCACCTCCACCACACACTGGACAGACAGCAGAGCACCTTCTCCAGCAGACTGCTACAGCTTCGCTGCCGAACAGTTAGGTGCAGGAAATCTTTCCTGCCACATGTCATTTCACTGTACAATAACTCACTCTGATGTTGAATTCTGGTCATAACTATGCTGCCGTACTGCACCTTACAGTCTAATTGGTACCTCATATTTCACTCTGTACCTGATAGTCCTGCACTATATAGCAGGTATGATTCATGTATCTATACGGGTCACCATCTATTCATCTATGATGTATATAAGTTTTTAGCAGTTTTATTTTCCATGGGTAATCACTTTGTCTATTATGCTGTGTGTGTTTCTGTATATTGGTCGTCTACTGTCATGCTGCTGTTACACTGTAATTTCCCAGTTTGGGATCAATAAAGTACATCTATCTATCTATCTATCTAAAACGGCTTGCCGTAGACACCTTCATCCCACTCTGCCTCAGTCCTGCGCCAAGAGTATCCGTCTGATTGGTTAATGTTATCACCAATCAGGCAATCAGGCTGCCTTTTTTTTTGGGGGGGGGGGCTTAAGCAGACATTAACAACAGAAAAACACATACTTGGGAGGAGCTTGGAATGATTTTGCTCTTGATATGTCTTATATATCAAGGCAGGGTGGCAGTGGCTCAGGAGGTAGAGCAGGTCGTTTAATAACCGCATGGTTGGCGGTTCGAATCCCGCTCTCCCTGGATATCCTGCCATTGTGTCCCTGGGCAAAACACTTCACCCCCAATTGCTCCTGGTGGGTCTGGAAGCGCCAAGTTAGGTAGCATGCCGCCATCAGTGTGTGAATGTATGGGTGGATAGCAGGATCTGTAAAGCACTTTGGTCATCAAGAGATGAGAATGAAAGCGCTATATAAGTGAATGCCATTTACCATTTTATAAATCACAAGAAACATGTTAACAACAGAAAAAACCGGAGTGTCACTTTAAATTTAATATTTTGTGGCATCATTTTTGCAGCAATCACTGCTAGCAAGCGATCTTAATTAGTATTGCAAGTGCCTTCAGCCTTTTGATCAGCTATTCCGGCTACTTGAAGGGAAAAAAACATGCTACTGTGGAGTTTTGCATGTGTGCGCCACACTGAACATGTATGAGAGAAAGTAAAGAGCTGTCTGAGGAGCTCAGAAAGAGAACTGCAGATAACCATGTTAAAGATAAAGGCTATAAGGGCAACTCCAAACAGCTTCATGTTCCTGTGACCACCGTGTGTGTTTGTGTGTGTGTGTGTGTGTGTGTGTGTGTGTGTGTGTGTGTGTCTATGCATACACATCAATGGCTTCATAAGAAGAACATTAAAGTTTTGGAATGGACCAGCCTGGCATCAGACATAAATGCAATTGAAAATCTGTGGGGTTTAGGGACCAAAACAGGACTATGCACAAAATGTGTCCTCACAGTCTGGCAGATCTGAAATATTTTTTCAAGGAGGAGTCAGCAAATATTGCCAAGTCAGAATGTGGAATTCTGATAGACTCCTATCCAAATGATTGAATGCTATAAAATAATTAACAGGAGCTTCAACAAAATGTAAGTTTAAGGGTGGGCAGACTGATTCAACTATTTTATTGTACTGTACACTTTCTGTTTTATATATATTTTCCTCACTAACAGATTAGGTTGTTTATCATTGAAAACATCATACAAGCCACATTAAAGATGGAGAATGTTTAGAAGTATTTATTGTGGCCTAAATTTTTCACATCAAAAATGCAAGGTTATACAAACTATAACCACTGTTTTCCCAAGGAGTGGAGCTTAGTGCAATGCCAGTATGGGAATGTGCATCCTTTTGGTGGGACTGCTTAATTATGTGGATGGGGTTCCACCCCACTCACCTGGTAATCATGTCACCTCCCTAAATTTCCCGTTATTATTCACTGAGCTCAGCATGAGGCAGTACACAAAAATGTTGCACTGAGCTCCCCTCTTTAGTGGAACAGTGGTTATATACATAGGTTTAGGTTCCTCCACACTCTGTTTGCTCTGTGCAACAGGGACATACAGTCATGCCCTGATGAGCATCCAAATGAACTGGGACTGCACACCTGTGCTGTAGTCAGGGCGTTACCTGTGGACAAATCACAGTGGGCCCCGCAAAGTGGCGGACACATCCGAATGATAAAACCAGGCAAAAGTGTGCAGTGTTGCCCAACTGGCTGCAGAACAATGTCAGCCATAGACATACACTTAAATAATGCTCAAGAAGCCCTTTGAAAAGTGTGCCCTGATACCCTGAGGGCTAGGAAGGTCCTGACTGGTCTCGGCAATAGAAATAGCCTCAAATGTCTAGTGTAAAAACCCATCTTGGAAAAAGGTTTGTTGTTGGCTGGGTTAACAAAGGCCACAAAGAGAGACTTTGTAGAGCGCATCTTACAGGTGCAGTAATCGGGTGGGATGACCTTGGGTGTTTTGGAATATCAGGGCCCTGGAGGCATAAGGGGAGAACTGGGTGCAGGAGGGATGGACCAACACAAAATGAAGGTCACATACTGTTTACACTTGGTGGAGGTGAGTACCAGGATGGCAGCCTTATGAGAGAGGAACTTTAAGCAAAAAAAAAAAAGAACTTTAAGCAAGCAGACAGTAAGGGTCCAAATGGAGGATCCCGGAGAGCCCTGAACAAGCATGAGGTCCCAAGAGGGAATGGTGAGTCAAACTGTGGATCTCAACCAGCTGACTGAAAGGAACTGCATGACAAGGAAATGCATGTCTGGAGAGATACTACCCTTCCCCGGGTGACAGGCTGTGATTGCTGGGATGACCTTTACTATGGAGAATTAGAGACTTTTTTCTACCAAGGATGGTGGGAAGGAGAAAATATTTGCAATAGAGATCTGCAGAGGGAAAATAAAATGTCTCACCACCGCTTAAAGATCCTAGGGATTCTGGAGCATTGCCACCATGCTGGGGGGCACCGCAGAAGCCCTCAATCTTATCCTCTCAACAGAAAAGGGATGGCTATGCCAAAAGTCCAGGCGAGGAAGGAGAACTTACCCCTGTACCTGGGAGAGAAGGTCCTTCCTGATTGGGAGCCACCATCGAGAGCAACCATCAGGCTGAGCATCTCTGCAAACCAAGGCTTAGTTGACTAAACGAGTAAAAACCAGAATGAGGGTCAGGCAGCTACAGCACAACTTCTCCAGCACCAAAGGAATGAACTTTACTGGAGGGAACATGTAGAGTGTCAAACCATGGGTGAGCGGGCACATCTGTACCCAGTAGAGGGTTTCAGGCTTTGATGGAGAAGAAAAAGGGACAGTAAAAGTTTGCTTTGAGACAAAGAGGTCGACTAGCAACATGCCAAACCTGTTCCAAATCTTGGCAATCATGTTAGGGTGTAGGATCCACTCCCTGGTGAGGGAGGCATGCCTGGGTAGGAGATTGGCATGGTGGCTCTCAGAGACAAAAGCTGCTCCACTGAAGTATAAACAACACAAGCTGCAGGGGAGAAAACGAAAGTCTGTTCATCTGACAGACCACCATTGTGTTGCTGGTTTTGATCAGAACATGATTTCCTGCCAGAACCTAGGTCAGGACTAGGTCCCCTCACTCCAGTCATTCATGCACAACATGCCTCATCCTTTGGGGAGACATATGTGGAGACCATTGTGTGAAATATGAGCCTGCTTATCAGGGAGCCTTGGTCCATGAGGCCGGGCATCTCCAAGGAAGTACAGTCTTTAGACCAGGGATCTCAACCTTATTCCATGTAGGGCCAAGACTTTGCTTGTTTTACCTCTCCATGTGTCTTCAAAAGGTGATTTCACAGAATGTCTTCCCACTGGTTGCTGAAGAGTAAAAACTAGGGAGAAGCCAATACCACTTTTTCAAGTCCGATACCAATACTGTGACTTTGAGTATCGGCTGATACCAATCCAAACCAGATACTGTCTCCCTTATTTAAAACAACAAAAGTACAGAGCATACTTTGGTAATGACTGGTTGCATTTTGCACACATACGTGGGGCAAAAAAGTATTTAGTCAGCCACCAATTGTGCAAGTTCTCCCACTTAAAAGATGAGAGAGGTCTCCAATTTTCATCATAGGTATACCTCAATTATGAGAGACAAAATGAGAAAAAAAATCCAGAAAATCACATTGAAGGATTTTTAATGAATTAATTGGTAAAGTCCTCAGTAAAATAAGTATTTGGTCACCTACAAACAAACAAGATTTCTGGCTCTCACAGACCTGTAACTTCTTCTTTAAGATGTTCCTCTGTCCTCCACTCGTTACCTGTATTAATGGCACCTGTTTGAACTCGTTATCAGTATAAAAGACACCTGTCCACAACCTCAGACAGTCAGACTCCAAACTCCACTATGGCCAAGACCAAAGAGCTGTCAAAGGACACCAGAAACAAAATTGTAGACCTGCACCAGGCTGGGAAGACTGAATCTGCAATAGGTAAGCAGCTTGGTGTGAAGAAATCAACTGTGGGAGCAATTATTAGAAAATGGAAGACATACAAGACCACTGATAGTCTCCCTCGATTTGGGGCTCCATGCAAGATCTCACCCCATGGGGTCAAAATGATCACAAGAACGGTGAGCAAAAATCCCAGAACCACACGGGGGGACCTAGTGAATGACCTGCAGAGAGCTGGGACCAAAGTAACAAAGGCTACATCAGAAACACACTACGCCGCCAGGGACTCAAATCCTGCAGTGCCAGACATGTCCCCCTGCTTAAGCCAGTACATGTCCAGGCCCGTCTGAAGTTTGCTAGAGAGTATTTGGATGATCCAGAAGAGGACTGGGAGGATGTCATATGGTCAGATGAAACCAAAACAGAACTTTTTGGTAAAAACTCAACTTGTCGTGTTTGGAGGAGAAAGAACACCATACCTACTGTGAAGCATGGGGGTGGAAATATCACACTTTGGGGCTGTTTTTCTGCAAAGGGACCAGGACGACTGATCCGTGTAAAGGAAAAAATGAATGGGGCCATGTATCGTGAGATTTTGAGCGAAAACCTCCTTCCACCAGCAAGGGCATTGAAGATGAAACGTGGCTGGGTCTTTCAGCATGACAATGATCCCAAACACACCGCCCGGACAACGAAGGAATGGCTTCATAAGAAGCATTTCAAGGTCCTGGAGTGGCCTAGCCAGTCTCCAGATCTCAACCCCAAAGGAAATCTTTGGAGGGAGTTGAAAGTCTGTGTTGCCCAGCGACAGCCCCAAAACATCACTGCTCTAGAGGAGATCTGCATGGAGGAATGGGCCAAAATATCAGCAACAGTGTGTGAAAACCTTGTGAAAACTTACAGAAAACGTTTGACCTCTGTCATTGCCAACAAAGGGCATATAACAAAGTATTGAGATGAACTTTTGTTATTGACCAAATACTTATTTTACCGAGGAATTTACCAATTAATTCATTAAAAATCCTTCAATGTGATTTTCTGGATTTTTTTTTCTCATTTTGTCTCTCATAGTTGAGGTATACCTATGATGAAAATTGGAGACCTCTCTCATCTTTTAAGTGGGAGAACTTGCACAATTGGTGGCTGACTAAATACTTTTTTACCCCCCTGTATAAAAACATAAATCTAAAAGTCAAAGAATGTATTACAAATTTGACTCAGCTTAGCAACGCTGCTGCTTTTTTATTTTAAACTTTGTAACATTCGCAGCATTTCATTGGTCAGGACCATGTAAACATACATTCTTAAGTTTTAAATGCAAGTTAATGCAAAACTGTAAAGCTGAGTATTCAAGTAAATACTCAGATGAAATTCAAAGTACCACTTTATGCATGAAGTAAAAAATGTTGTCAATCTGAAAATAAAGGAATTAAACCTTTAAGTTGTATTTTTGTCATCCATTATTATTATCATAAATATTCACTTAGTTCATGGTCCTTGGTTTATTTTGTAGTGTTTCTGATATTATTCTCTGTCTATTTTTAGATTTTAAGATTTGCTGTTATTTTGAAGTCATTCCTGTTCCATTTCCTGTAGCCTTGTTGTTGTAGTCCTGCTTCAAGTTCACCATTATAATTTGCTATTTATGTTTCTGTTACCTAACTCGCATCAGCTGTAACTCTCCACTAAAAGGTAAACTCATATGTCTTTGTTCCTGTCATTTCCCACACTCCCGTCTGGTCTGTACTTTAAGTTTCGTTCTTTTGTTTACATTTCACTTTTAGCGGCTTCCAGCCTCTGAGCTGGAAAAGCAGCAGCTGCTGATGCGTGACACACTTCCTTTTGCTCGGTTTTTGACAGAATTTGGCATACTCCTTTACCATGATACTATTGCAGGTGTTTTATCAAGCTGTTGGTGGTAAAATTGTAAACGCTGGTACCACACAGCAAACATACTGTGGCGAGTCCTACAGACAGGTTTCAGTGACACGTGGCACTTATTGCTTCTGTGTATGGAAGCCACGCCATGAGAATGTGATCACACCTTCATTTTTAAATTATTAATGAATCGGAATGGTAAATTACTTTTATTCCTTACCAATACCGATCCAGCCATTTTGCCTGGATCAAACCCGATGCCGATACGGCGGGTCGGATCGGCTCATCCCTAGTAAAAATATGTAAGGTCTTGGCCCTCCATGAAATGAGTTTGAGATCCCTTGGATCTCAAACTCCCAGGATCCCAGGAGTGATGAGCACCTCTACAGAGGGAGAAAAGGTGAGAATTGGAGAGCGTATATCCACTGCTGAAAGGCACATATGTTTAAAAGACCAAACACAAATATCAATGTAATTGAAGCTATAATTCCCAGCAGCTGGAGCAGTGTTTTCTAAGAGAGTCAGCATCACAACAAAAAGCAATCAAGGCAGTTAAAAAATTACATGCACAGCCAGAGATACTGCCTATGTCCAGGCCAAGAAAATAAAACTACTGGCTATGGATCAAGGAGCTCTTCTGTGTATTAACAGTCAATCAGAGCTCCTGGATGCGTGACAGAACTAGTGACACGTGCTCAGGTATTTGTTCAAATGAACTCGTGATGACAGTCCAGTCATCCAGATACTAGGGGATCTGTATGCCTTTTTTTCTCAATCGAACGAGGGCATCCTTGGCACATTTTGAGAAGGTACAAGGTGCCTGAGAACACCTGAATGGGAGCATGTGGTGTTTGTAAAGCACTCCTTCAGAAGATAACTGAAGGTACTTTCCATGATATTGGTGGATCGCAATATGAAAGAAAGTCTCCACTAGATTGACTGTAGGGCTCAGCTCTTTGAGTGTAAGAATTTTGACCCTGAATTTCCTTAAATGTGTGTTCAAAGTTCTCAGGTCTAATATGAATCAGAGTCCCCTCCCTTTCTTTGGGGCCACAAAATATTTGAAAATATCATCTTGCATTAATTTTCCTGATGGTGGAAAATGACACTGCCATTTTTTTAGTAATTGGGAATGTATTGCTTTTTCTGAGAATCACACCAGCTCTGCCTGATACTGAGTCTCATTTCTGGTTAGAATGGAGGCTCACCTTCAGGCCCTTGCTCCAGGGTGTTGATGGTGAGGCTGAGCCATAGTATGCTGAGTCAATGTAGCCTCAGCAGAAGTGGAGGATCTGGTGCACTTGGAGGGCAGCAAAGAAGAGGACCTATGGGAAGCAGATGTTGGCTTTGAATCTCACCTGGGATTGTTGGAGAAGAGCACCTCTGTCTCCTTTTTCCTTTCACAAATTTCTCCTTTCTCTTCCTTTCTTTCTCCTTGATAGACTCCCACAAAAAGGCTGGCAGGTGACACAGGCCAATCCAGGTACAAGGAGGTCTTTGTCCAAGATGCTGCTGAGATTAAGCCAGAGGCAAAAGTGTACACACATGATGGTGTATACCATTGCTCTTCAGAGGGATGGAGCCACCATTCTAAAGAGGTGAAGAATGAAGTCTGCTGTGACTCAAGTCTCATTCAGGAGGAAAGGTACAAGGTGGAGGTGAGCTTGGTGAGATGCACAACTTGATATGAAATGTGGTGGAGGTGCTCAGCCCGTGGGCAGCTCCCACCTGAGCAGTATAGAGTCTGTCTGGCTGTGAAGCAGTAAATCTACACAGCTTTGTGGGGAAGATTAAGGCACTGGATGCACTCTAGTTATGTGCAAGGGCCCGATGTGCTGAAAATGTGGGTTTCATGTAAAGGAGAAGACTTCAACCAAACTCCCATGCTACAATGAGCCCCAGAAGCTGACTGTACCCCGCCACACTATCATGAGTTCTTCCCAGTCACTATTAATTCTGAGATGAGGTCTCTGTAGGCTGGCAGGATGACCTTCTGCACTGCCAACTCAGGGGGTAAGAAGAAGCCTAATTGGTACACCATTTTGGGTGGGGAGGGACTTGGCCACTATATTTGCAGTCGAAGCAAGTTCCACCTGGTCATCCTCCTCTGAGAGGCGATATCCAACACGTTGGTGTCCAGATGGCTCATACTCAAGACTGTTAGCCTCAGAGATGGGATCTTGGGAGAGCACTTGGTCAGCTAGCTACAGGTGTCTGGGCAACAGGTACATGTTCTCCATGTGGTCTGCTCAGTTTTCCATGCAAGAACATCTTTGTCATCAGAGTGGGACAGGGCTGTTTTGACAATAGCTGTTTTCTCAACAAAAATTTGCCTGTTTTGCTTCACTGGTTGACCCTAGAGAAGCTAGGGTCAACCAGTAAAGCCCACTACAAAGGGAGCATTGACTGGGGTTTGTGAGGTCACACACATAGAACAAGCCTAGGCAGACAAGAGAGACCACACTCAGAAATGCTGACGCTGCATCTCGTGTGGCTTGGTTGAGTACACATCTTTTTATGTTGAGTACTCATGCTACCAGTCTCCACGGGCAGCCATGCTGAGACCAACTGATGGACCATTTACCTAGGTAGTCGCAGACAGACCAGTTGGTTTAACCTGAGCAAAAACAAAATGACAGGGGGTTATACGTATATACACCGTAAACTCAGATTTTGTTTAAACTAAACTTTTAGAGTGATGATTACTTATTCTTTCAAGTGTAATAAAGGCGTCTCATTATTAAAATCTGCTTCGTTATCTGAACTGGTCAGTTGAAATGTGCAGTTTCAGCATACTGTAGAAGAGGAGGGGCTTATTCGAAGTTATGCTCATAAGATACAGCTGTGACCTTTTGACTTCGCATGTGATATCATGGTGACTGTGTGTACTTGTTCCTCACTTTTGGCAGGATGCAATTTTCTTGTATATGCCATTTTATGTGACTTCTCAACTACCTGAAAATCTGTATAATTAAACACTTGTGCAGAAATATTTATGTTGAAGAAAAAAATTATTTTTAGTAAAATATTGGCTACTTTCACCACTACTGTAGCCTGGCCAAGAGCTTCCCTTCAGTGACATCTTAGTCTTAGAGTTTAAGGACTGTTTGGTCCTGTCAAGCTGACCAAATGTGACCTGCAACAAGTTGGCCTGACGTGATTCCTAAAAAATACAGGAATACTTTTTTTTTTTAAATTTATGATTTTCATTTTTTTGCAAAAAAAAAAAAAAAATAACAGTGGGGGGAATTTTAAAACACTAAACTTTGTATTTGAAATAGAGTAGTTTCAGAGGGAAATATCAGCAAGACCGCTTCTCAGTTTTGGGAGTGTGGAAACCACAGCTAATTTACATATCCGGTTTGTTTGGCTATTCAGATGTCTTTGTTATTCATTTCGGCCAATCAGCAGCACGTTCAGGTAGAAGCACATGGCGACATAAGCAGCTTGTCTTCTTGCATTTGATAAGCACTGTAAGGGGGTTGGGTTCATGCTAAGTCATGCAAATGACTTAGCATGAAAAAAAAAAAAATGACCAGCTTTTGTTACCGCCCCCGCACCTGGCTCCCATGGAAGGTGACAATCCTTGGAAACTTTGAACCTAATTTTCTCAGAGAAGTAGTTTGAGAGGGGCTAACATTCAAATGCCCACATCTTCTTCAAATCTTTTTGGATTTCCATGTGTTAGACATCATTACTAAACAGCTTTGTTCACCAGGCCATCACGACCCTGAACTCTGCCTATCACCCCTCCCACCCCCACCCCTGGACCATAACACACTCACCCACACAATAACTACCTTAGTTATTTGCACAGAAAGACTTGGTGCATACTACTGTATGTCTCTGCACTTTACTGCAACCATTTGCACAAATGCCATACCTGCTGCTGTCTGTCTGTTATTATATATTATTGATCATATGCAATTCAATCTGTCACTGTCTGCACCTACACTACCACATTGACTTTCAATTACGGGTATTATGGCTCCACTTTTTCTGTATATAGGATTGTCTGGCTTTATCGTTTATCTTTATTTGCACTATGGAACGGGCAGCGGTTAGACCTAGCTCTGACCCTAGCTTGGAGCTGGTCTAGAATGTAGAAGTAAGGCACCTCCTTCCCTCCACTAGCCTGGGTGCACACTTGGGCAAGTGTCAGTACACTCCCAGCCTCCCTTGGCCAGGGTTACGGCTAGCAAATCTGACAGTTCTACAACTCAACTTGATGGTAGTTCTGGCATAAGGCAGGACTGTTTTATCAACTCAGCATCAGTCCTGGCATAGTGCCCCATGGCAGCACTCAAGGGCGGGGATAGACAAAACTATCTTCCGTCCAGCCACTGAAGCATGACAAAGATGCCAGCATGTCTCGACCTGTACTTGCCCGCTGGACTACACCTTTGCTTTGCCGAGAGAGTGGTTCTGGTAATGCAAAAGCCAGTATTACTTAAACTTTTGCAAAGCAGTGCTATGATTATGGATACGGGGTTGCTGGATTTTATCTTTTATCTTCATTTGTACTACGGGTAGCATTACAGTACATACTGTAGACTGCTGTTGTAGTTTTTCATCCTTAATCCTTCTTTTGTTATATACTGCGCACACCACTGAGAGAGAGAAATGGCATTTCAATTTTCCTGTATATCTTGTATGTATAGAAGTATTGACAAATAAAAATCTTTGATACTGAGAGATTGAGATTCAACTTTATTGTCATTACACATGTATGAATACAAGGTAACGAAACGTGACTTGGCATTTGGGCATGCTCTGCAGAGCGCATCCATGGCATAGCATGGCAGCCGCTAGGCGCCAGTCATAATTTGAATCTTAGAATCACTCGAAAGTTTAGATTCCACACTTTCAGAATCTGTAAATAACTCAAAATACCCTTTGGGAGACTTATTCCTAGTTTTTCCATGGCTGGTCACAAATTTTCTTCACAACTTCACAGTAAACACACATGAGCATTCTGGTAGCCTCTAGGGCCAAGGACAGTTTTAATCTTCCAAGACATTCTTGGTAACAGCACGATCAGCCATATAATCCCATGTTCAAGCATGTGGAACAAGGAGACTAGGGACATTGAGTTTGAATGGGGCTTCTTCCACACCTCCAGTGTCAAGGTGAGTGCTTGAGCTATGGCCACAAGATTGGATTGTTGATGGTTGTTGTGTTGGCAAACTCTGATGGTGGACCTCCTGACCTACAATGCATTTGAGTTTACTACAGTGCAGAACAGAAATTCCGAGGTAGGGCATCCCTTTGTTAAAGCAAGAAGAGAATTAGAATATTTTTTTTATAGTTAGGAAAATGACAATTTTAGGCAGGGCAGGGGAATCATACTCCTTTGAAAAGTCTACATCAGGGAATAGAAAAGGAGAGAGAAGGCAAACTGAGCTGGGGACATGTTAGTGCTTAAAGTGGAAGAGCTCACAGTTTCTCATGGTCTCGTCAGTGGAGTAAGGAGCCAGTGTAGTGGGAGGTGACAGAGTGGCATGGCTGTTCCACTCTGCCCCATCAAGGAGCGGCTACCTATGAGAGTATGCCCAGAGGATGGTGAGGGAGTTGAGCCAGCAGTCGAGGCAACTGCCTAAGCAAGCAATTGCCTCGGCCTGGGGCTGCTGACTCTCAGCTCCCCGTGACTGGCATGCCGGCGACCTACAGTGAAACCACCAGCCATCCATCTTCTACCACTTTTCCAGAGGTCCGGGTCGTGGAGGCAGCAGTTCAAGCAGAGAAGCCCAGACTTCCCTCTCCCCAGCCACCTGCTCCAGCTCTTCAGAGAGGATACCGAGGCGTTCCCAGACCAGCTGAGAGACATGGTCTCTCTAGCGAGTCCTGGGTCTGCCCCGGGGTCTCCTCCCAGTGGGATGTGCCCGAAACACCTCAAGTGGGAGGCGTCCAGGAGGCATCCTGATCAGATGCCCATACCACCTCAACTGGATCCTTTCAATGTGGAGGAGCAGCGGTTCTACTCCGAGCCTCTCCCGGATGACTGAGCTCCTCACCCTATCTCTGAGGGTGAGTCCAGCAATCCTACGGAGAAAGCTCATTTCAGCCGCTTGTATCAGCGATCTCGTTGGTCATTACCCAAAGCTCGTGACCATAGGTGAGAGTAGGAACGTAGATTGACTGGTAAATCGACAGCTTTGCCTTAGAACTCAGCTCCCTCTTCAACACAACAGACCGGTACAATGTCCGTATCACTGCAGATGCTGCTCCGATCCGGCTGTCAATCTCTCGCTCCATTCAACCCTCACTCGTGAATAAGACCCCAAGATACTTAGACTCCTCCATTTGGGGAGGGGCTTGATGGCTAGCATCTGGTGGCTGGGTTTCCACCCATGGGACCCGGCCGGGCTCAGCCCGAAGGAGCTACATGGGTCCACCCTCCAGTGGGCTCACCACCTGCAGGAGGGATCATGGGGGTCCGGTGCTATGTGAATCAGGTGGAGGTCAAAGGCAGAAACCTTGGTGGACTGATCCCAGGCTTTCTAAACTGGCTTTATAAACTGCCTTAGCCATAGCAGTAAGTCCATCCATCCATCCATCTTCTACCGCTTTTCCGGAGGTCCAGGTCGCGGGGGCAGCAGTTCAAGCAGAGAAGCCCAGACTTCCCTCTCCCCAGCCACCTGCTCCAGCTCTTCAGAGGGGATACCAAGGCGTTCCCAGACCAGCTGGGAGACATAGTCTCTCTACCGAGTCCTGGGTCTGCCCTGGGGTCTCCTCCCAGTGGGACGTGCCTGAAACACCTCAAGTGGGAGGCGTCCAGGAGGCATCCTAATCAGATGCCCATACCACCTCAACTGACTCCTTTCAATGTGGAGGAGCAGCGGTTCTACTCTGAGCCTCTCCCGGATAACTGAGCTCTTCACCCTATCTCTGAGGGTGATTCCAGCAATCCTACGGAGAAAGCTCATTTCAGCCGCCTGTATGTGAATATACATATATACACAGATATATACACAGTGCAGGAGCATTGAAGCTAGATGGCATAAACAGCATTACGGTTTGTTAAATTACCCTGCAGAATATGAATATGCACCCAGACAGAATATTTTGCATTTGAATCAAGTGTTGTTGCCACCCTCAATAATGATTGTTATTGTCCTAGTTGTGTGTTGGAGGGGACAATCTCTATTGTGCAAAGTTGATACATTTAGTATATTTAATATGACCTCTACAAGCAGCCCTGGTTAGGTTATAAAGTCTGACAGCCATAGGTAGGAAGGACCTGCGGAACCTCTCTGTCATACACCTAGGATAGTACAGCCTACAGCTAAATGAGCTCCTCACTGCATTCAGCGAGTCCTGCATGGGGTGGGACTCGGACTCCAGCAGAGATGACAGCTTATCCATCATCATCCTCTCTCCGATCTCCTCTGGTGGGTTGAGGCGTTGCCCCAGAACAGAGCTAGCTTTTTTCATTAGCCTGTTCAGTCTCTTCCTGTCACGGCTGTGATGCCACTGCCCCAGCAGACCACTCCAAATGTGATGGCTGATGCCACCACCGAATCGTAAACGAGTCTCTTCAGGAGGAACAGCCTGCGCTGCCCCTTCTTGTAGAGCACATGGGTGTTGTGTGACCAGTCCAGTTTATTGTTCAGGTGAACACCCAGGTACTTGTAAGATGTTACCATCTCAATGTCTGTTCCCTTGATGTTTACCGGTGCTGTGGGGAGTTGTCCTCACCTGCGGCAGTCCACCACCAGTTCCTTAGTTTTCCTCACATTGATCTGGAGGCTGTTCCATAGGCGCCAGTCCAAAAAGTCCTGGATAAGTCCTCTGTACTCTGCATCAGAGATGAGGCCGACAATCGCAGAGTCGACGCAGTTGACTAGGAGTAATTTTCATTTTCATAACATCATAAATACAAAAGTCTCTGAATCTCTGACAGTGCCTTAAACATTGAGCTCATCCTGGATGCAGACAAACCTGAGGATGATTGTGTGCAAGTTCGTTGAGAATTAGGACAATTGTCTATATGTAATTTTTATAAAACCTATAAGCTCTTAGATCTCCTAACCTTGATGTGGTTACACCGGAGTGGTGGCTCAGTTGGTAGAGCATCCGCCCCACACCCGGGAGGCAGGGGTTCAAATCCCGGCAGGGTCATGCCGAAGACCATATAAGATAAGATAAGATAAGATAAGCCTTTATTAGTCCCACAATGGGGAAATTCCAGGATTGCAACAGCACAGGGAGAGCAACAATCAGAAGGCAAGAAAAAAAAAAAAAAATATATATAATAGCGGAACTTCCTGCCGTCCAGCTTGGTGCTCAGCAATAATGGAATGGAGGAGGGAAATCTGTGGCGGCGCCTTGCATGGCAGCGGCCCTCTGATTCTACACATGGGGTGTGTGATTGACACTGTAGATAGGATAAAGCACAATTTCGTTCTACTGTACATGACTAGTTGTATGGTTGAATGACAATAAAAGGGTGATTTGATTTTGATTTGATTTGATGTAAACCCATCTGATAATCATTGTGCATGAGCTTGTTAAGAATTCATGGACTTGCCTAGAAGGAGTATTGATTCTTCTGAAATCACATAACTCTGCCCAGATCTTCTGACCTTTGAACTTGACCATGACCTTGAGCACAACCTGGAGGCACACTCAGCTTAGGATCATTGTAAGTCAGTTTTGTGACCATTGGGCCAATTGCCTATTTGGGGTAGCGATTCATCTGAAATGTGGATAGACTGAAGGACGGACAGACAGACAAATGGATGACGTGCTTCGCCAGAATTACCTAAAAATAAGCCAAAACAGGTTAAATCCTTCCACCTGTTACACCCCACCATCACTCTGAATTTAAACTCCTATTAAATGCCTGTGGATGTGCAGCCTACTGAATCCAGAGTGAATGCGAGAGTAAATGTATCAGTTAGGGGTGGGCGATATATCGAATGTATTTGATGTATCGATGCATTTGTCAGCACAAGATTCATAAAATGCCTATATTATGCCTATTAAACATAATTTGTCACCAGTTTGACTACTTTCTCGGTCTCTTCCTCCTCGTGCAGCAGTGATGCTACCGCTGCTCACTCCCCCCCCCCCCCCAACTAGAAAACAATGTCCAGGATGGATGCACATTTATTTGGAAAAATTCTTTTGCACATTGATGCTTTCAGGTATTTAATGTTATACATGCTTTATGACATTGATGTGTTGCATTGATGTGTTGCAGCGATTGGACTGTTAAAGCCTCTACTTTTGCTCCATGTGCAGCTTAGCTGGTATAGCTAAACTAAGCACTGAAAGCATTTTTAAGTTTTAAACATTTGTGATTCTCTTCTAAATCAAAGCGAGAAGCTAGGGGTGTGCTTTGCGTAGAAGCGCATTTGTTAGCAATGCTTAGTTACTTGTACATACCTTCACTCAGTCAGACTTTAGTAACACAACGCAGAGGGAGAGACTGTGGAGGATAGCCTAAGGACACGATGGACACACCAGTGTTAGAATGGGATGAACACATGAACCAATGAAAGGAGGACAGAGGAAAAGTGAAAGACAATGAATGAAAAAGTTGTGGTAATACCACCAACTCACCTTGACAGTATTGTCATGTGTTTCTTTCTATTTTTGCCTCTGCACAGGAAGAATGTTTTAAATGGTGTAACACTGGCTTCAAAAGCATATCTTATGCTATCATGTTAAATTTTTTAAAATAATAAATGGTATTATGAAGGCATCTTTGTGAAGTAATCTGAGGTCATTAGAAGGTGGGTATTTTTACAATTAACTTGGTCTGCGAAAGTTTTTCATATTTAAGGGTTTGGCTGCTTGCGTGATGGGCAGACATCATTCACTACAAGCAGTTAGCTGTTTGATGCTGTTGTAAGCACATTTTGCTTGAAGCCTATTTCTCTCCATTCAAAATTTGCACCATCACCACCACCACAATGTCTCACAAAAGGAGTACACCCCTAAGTGAAAATGTCCAAATTGTGCCCAATTGGCCATTTTCCCTGCCCAGTGTCAAGTGACTCGTTAGTGTTACAAGGTCTCAGGTGTGAATGGGGAGCAGTTGTGTTAAATTTGGTGTTATCGCTCTCACACTCTCTCATACCGGTCACTGGAAGTTCAACATGGCACCTCATGGCAAATGACTCTCTAAGGATCTGAAAAAAAGAATTGCTGCTCTACATAAAGATGGTCTAGGTTATAGGAAGATTGGCAACACCCTGAAACTGAGCTGCAGCATGGTGGCAAAGACCATACAGTGGTTTAACAGGACAGGTTCCACTCAGAACAGGCCTCACCATGGTCAACCAATGAAGGTGAGTGCACATGCTCAGCGTCATATCCAGAGGTTGTCTTTTGAAAATAGATGTATGAGTCCTGCCAGCATTGTTGCAGAGGTTGAAGGGGTGGGGGATGTCAGTCTGTCAGTGCTCAGACCAAACACCGTACACTGCATCAAATTGGTCTGCATGGCTATCATCCCAGAAGGAAGTCCTTTTTAAAGATGCACAAGAAAGCCCGCAAACAGTTTGCTGAAGACAAGCAGACTTAGGACATGGATTACTGGAACCATGTCCTGTGGTCTAATGAGACCAAGATAAACTTATTTGGTTCAGATGGTGTCAAGCATGTGTGGCGGCAACCAGGTGAGGAGCACAAAGACAAGTTTGTCTTGCCTACAGTCAAGCATGGTCGTGGGAGTATCATGGTTTGGGGCTGCATGAGTGCTGCCGGCATTGGGGACCTACAGTTCATTGAGTGAACCATGAAAGCCAACATGTACTGTGACATACTGAAGCAGAGCATGATCCCCTCCCTTTGGAAACTGGGCCGCAGGGCAGTATTCCAACATGATAACCACCCCAAACACACCTCCAAGATGACCACTGCCTTGTTAAAGAAACTGAGGGTAAAGGTGATGGACTGGCCAAGCATGTCTCCAGACCTAAACCCTATTGAGCATCTGTGGGGCATCCTCAAACGGAAGGTGGAGGAGCACAAGGTCTCTAACATCCACCAGCTCCATGATGTTGTCATGGAGGAATGGAAGAGAATTCCAGTGGCAACCTGTGAAGCTCTAATGAACTCCATGCCGAAGAGAGCTAAGGCAGTGCTGGAAAATAATGGTGATCACACAAAATATTGACACTTTGGGCACAATGTGGACATTTTCACTTAGGGGTGTACTCACTTTTGCTGACAGCGGTTTAGACATTAACAGCTGTACTTTGAGTTATTTTGAGGGGACAGCAAATTTACACTGTTGTACAAGCTATACACTGACTACTTTACATTGTATCAAAGTGTCATATCTTCAGTGTTATCCCATGAAAAGATATAATAAAATATTTATAAAAATGTGAGGGGTGTACTCACTTTTGTGAGATACTGTACAGTGAATGTTCCTCTATCCTTCAGTGACTATTCCTTGACTAAATGTGTTTTACCAAAACCAATCCTTCTCGAAATGTTAAGAAAACTTTCCCATACCCTTCACAGCTACTGTTCCTGGAATATTCAGGGAACTGAAAACTGTTAGCTGGGCTCAGCAAACAGACTCAAGACCAAGACCTCTGTACAGTTACATCTTGACTTGACTTGGTGGTGACCTCTTAAAAGCTTGGAATTATCTGGGTACACGCTGGTCCCAGTCTGATCTTGGTGTGATTTTGATGACAACGCTGCTTCATACTGTATGTACATTTGGAATAAACTAGTCACAGAGATAACTAAGTCGTTTCTATACTTATATAAGATATACAGTCGTGTGAAAAAAATTAGGACACCCTGTATAAGCCTGTGTGTTTTTTTAACATATTTGGACATATGGATATTTAATATCAATGTTAAAATTACTGGGAGGTTAATGTAATACAACTAAACAATTAAAAATGAATTAAAGACTTTTTTTTTCAAAATTTCTGTAAAATATATTTCTAAACAAATAGTGAGGAATAAATTAGGCCACCCCCCATCTTTTTAAGAACACATTCATTCCCACTTAAAATGGCTAAAATGAATGTTAAAAATGCAAATAAAAACAAAAACAAGGTTAGACATGGATATGTGAACATTTCTTAATAAAGAACTGAATATTTAAAGGGGTGTCCTAATTTTTTCACATGACTATCTAAGGTATTTTATAAACTGTCCCTTGTGAGAAATTTTCTGTGTGTGAAAGCCTTCATATATGTGAAAGGTACGTACATACAGTTGCAATCAAAATCATTCAGCCCCTACTGCAAATTAGGTTTATTGGCAAAATGTACACACTAGCAGCTGTTTGCAATAAACAAATCAAACAAGAACAATTTAAATAGCTCAGCACAACTAATATTACAAGTGGTTTCTCCAAATTCAACACAAAATGTCACTTTTAATGACTACTGCGGTCTCAAAATTATTCAACCCTTTCATGATAAGCATCTTTACCAGTAGTAGAGCACCTTTAGCTGTTATGACCTGCTGCAAACACGATGCATAGCCAGACACCAGCTTCTGGCACTGTTGCTGAGTAATCTTAGACCATTCCTCATGGGAAAAGACCTCCTGATCACTAATGTCTACTAATTTTCTTGGGTCTGTGTGCTGCAACTGCCTTTTTCAAATTCCACCAGTTTTTCAATGGGGTTAAAGTCAGGCTACTGTGATGGCCACTCTGGTATCTTCCAGGACTTCTTCTGAAACCAAGCCTTGGTGGACTCTGAGGTATGCTTGGGATCATTGTCCTGTTGGAAGGTTCAGTGACACCCAAGCTTCAGCTTCCTCACAGATGTCACAGCATTTTCTCCCAGGATTTCTTGATACTTGATTGAATCCATCTTGTCCTCCATACACAGCAGGTTTCCAGTGCCAGAGGAAGTGAAGCAGCCCCAGAGCATCACTGAGCCACCACCATACTTCACTGTAGGAAGGGTGTTCTTTTCAGCATGTGCTTCATTTTTACTCCTCCAGACATCTTTCTAACCCACAGGCACAAAAAGTTCCAGTTTTGTTTCACTGCTGTAAAGAACAGAATCCCCAAACCTCTTTGGCTTATTTACGTATTGAGCAAATTGGAGCTGGCTTTTTTTTTTTGTGCTTTTGGGTCAGTAGTGGTGTACGCCTTTCAGTAAAGGCATGGAGTCCTTCAGCGTTTAGTGTGCGCCTTTCTGTGGAAACTGAAACCTCAGCGCCTTCAAGCCTTGCTGCAGGTCTTTTGCAGTCAGTCGAAGGTCTTTGACCATCTGCCTCCTCAGGACTCTGGTGGCAGCCGTTGATAGCTTCCGCTTTCTGCCACATCCAGGTAGTGTAGCCACTGTTCCTTTAAAATTGTGAACTATGCTTCCAACTGTATCTCTAGGAACATTCAGTGCCTTTGCTACTTTTTTTGTATCCTTTTTCTTGTTTGTGCAAGGTGATGATCTGTTATATGAACTTTCTGGACAATTCTTTTGACTTAGTCGTATTTCTAGCAGGCAATCAAACGTCACATAAGTAGTTCAGGTATTTGAGGTGCTCTATGTCAAGCACACCTGGTGCAACTAATGAAGCCATTGATTGGTTATGTCAGGTGTGCTTGACCACACCTGATTGGAAATGTGTGCTCTTATGAGGAATTCTATTCAGGGGGTTGAATAATTTTGAGACTGAATAATGAAAGTTGGATTTTATGTTGAATTTAGATAAAATCCTTTTAACATTAGTTTGTTTTTTTGTTGTTTTTTTTTTAACTATTTAAACTGTCCTTGTGTATTTTTTGTTTATTGAAAATTTTTAAATTTTGCCAATAAACCTAAAATACAATGGGGATCGAACAATTTTGATCACAAATGTATATGAATGAATTAAGCTGAATATGTGTGACTGTCACTAGAGCTGTTAGTAGTCATTTGACGGAGTTTCAGTTATGTGTCCAAAAAGTTTTTCACTTAGCTTAATGAACAAAACTGAAATTAAATAACAGATTGTCTTATATTTTGGCTTGTCTTAGGTATGATTTTTTTTCTAAATATTAAAACAACAGCATTTATGGGCAACTGGAAACATCCAAGCCAGATGTTAATCTGGTTTCTTGTTCTCCTTTAAACTATCTTGACACATCATATAATTTAAACCAGCTATTTTGTTTCTTAAATGCATATCCAACATTATATGTTAATATTTATATTATTTTATCCAATACAGAAAGCAGTAGAAAGAAACACAAGGGAAAAAACCAGAATGTAGGCAGGGGAAAGGGGTTATGTACATGCATGTTAGTAAAAAAAAAAAAAAAAAAAAAGTATAAGGGGTAAAAATAGGTCAGTTATAATACATCAGCAATGAACAAGCCATGAAAAATCATCTTAAAGAACATGCACACAATTAACATTTATGTTGGATAAATAAGGCAACAATATAGCGACAAATTAGGAAAGACATACACAGACAAATGACAATAATAATAATAATAATCTGTCTTGTGTCATGCCAGAAGAACACAGAACCACACATTAAGTATATGAAAAGACAGGTGAATGGAGAAAATGTGAAAAAGACATACAAAAAAGATTTATGCAAATAAGATGCATATATGTATCTTACTTATCATGGTAATGGACTTAACCTGGACTGGGATGCAGTTACCACAAACAAAGTTTATATTTGGTTGAAAAAAGGGTGTTTAAAATAATTAAAACTACTGACTGTTTGTCACAAACTGAAATGCTGAAAATCCTTTGCATCCAGCAGCTTAAGTGATTGAGGTATGTTAAACCTGTGTTTTTCAACCGGGGGTCCCTGGAACATTCAGGTTTCCCTGGGAAATTGTCTACTTTCACTTCTGAATTGGTCCAAAAAGTTGCAAATTGTTTTGGTGAGCGTATTTTTCTGCAGTTTCAAACATTTGCGAACAGTTGTAACATTGTCTGTAAATGGCTGCAACTTGTGCCGCTAAAGTTCTTTTTGGTTCACCAAGTAGTGAACACTAACAAATGTTTACGACCCTTTCGGACAACACTGTTGGTAACCTTAAAAACTGAACTGTTCTGCAACTTTTTACAAACCCTGATGAAACCCAAAAAGCGTGGCGTTCTTGAACATTCCTCAGCATAAAAGTACATTACAAAACAACAGTGGGGGGATAGGGCCATTGCAGTGGCAGCCCCTAGATTATGGGATACCCTGCCACTCCATATACGCACTGCAGAGTTTTTAATCTGGCTTTTAATTCAAGTTTAGTTTGAGTCCTACGGGTCATGTTATCTAGTGGCCCCTGTGTTTTTAGCCTGTCTTAATTCTATTTATTTATTTGTTACATAAGTATTTTATTCTATGTCATTTTTTGTATTTTATCATGTGTAAAGCACTTTGGCAAACCTTGTTGTTACCTCCGCCAAGGAGGTTATGTGATCATCGGCGTTGGTTTGTCTGTCTGTCTGTTTGTTTGTTTGTTTGTTAGCAGGATAACTCAAAAAAGTTATGGACGGATTTTCATGAAATTTTCACAGATTGTCAGAAATGGGGTATCCTACAGATGATTACATTTTGGTGGTGATCCGGATCACCGTCCAGAAGAAAACCGCCATTACGGAAAATGCCATTTTCGTCAATAACTACTGAACCACTAATCCTATCATTGTGAATCAAATTGCTAGTCATATGTTTTCATGGTCAAGGAATCTGAAAATGTACACACAAACTCTGTATGGGGGAACTGTGGCGCTAAACCGCCATAACGGACAATGTAATTTTCGTGAATAACTACTCAACCACTAATCCTATCATTCTGAATCCAATTGCTAGTCATATGTTTTCATGGTCAACGAATCTGAAAACGTACACACAAACACTGTATGGGTGAACTGTGGCGCTTGGCGGAGGTCTGCGCTCTCCGAGTGCTTTTCTAGTTTTTAAATGTGGTATATAAATAAAGCTGACATTGACACTGACTGCTCCATGAGATACTAGCTTAGCTGGTGAATCCAAAAAAACACCCGGTTCGTCAACATTTGCTGCTCTGTGAGATACTATCCTGAACATTCCAGGGACCCCTGGTTGAAAACACTGTTAAACAGCGCAGATCTCTTTACTTTCTGAGAAAGCACAAGAAGAAGCACAAATAAAGTAAAAAGAAGGACAAGCTTTAACATAAGAAATCGTCATCACACACAAATGAAAAGGATAGTGTAAGTTGTCAGGGTACTTGATGGCGTTTGTACCACCTACCATCTCCACCCACCTCTGTATGCCAATCTGAGTGCTTCTGAAACTGTGAAACATTTTCAGTGAAACACAGTGATTCCACTGTATTTTAAACGGTATTTCAAGTTGTAATGGAAAAAAAAGATCTGTGTTAACATTTTAGATAGAAAGAATTGTTAGAAAAGATTCTGGATTCGCTTAAAGCATACACTTATACAAAGGAAAGTTCAATTTTAGCTGTGTATAGTGATGCCAGCTGGTCTTACTGAATAGCAACACAATGCATGAGTGAGAACTGGCTGGCACAACTCTGCACAATCGCTTACAGATGAGAAGCATAAATGTGGCAGTCACTTCTTTGCATTCTAGTCATCTTTTAAAAAATAGTAAAGTTTGAACAAATGCTGACCTTAAACTTTACTTCTGGTTATATTTTGGGGGCCAAAAGGTTTTATGTGTCTGGGTCATCAAACCAGTTTTCAAAGGTAGGTTAACGCTTTGCCCACCAATGTAATCATATTAGCTGTATGGATGGGACAACGACTGAGACCTGAAAGACCCTGACCTAGACTTTGAGCTTGAAGATTAGGAATATTCGCAGTATACGTGTAAGTCTGTAGTTCAGAAGCCAAGAAATTTAGTCTGAAAAGATCAGTGGCATCTGTAACCTAAGGAAGGAATTCTGCACGCATCTCGTTTGGGTGGATTCTCGATCTTCTACAAATTTGAGTCACTCAGAAAACAAAGCAAAAATAAAAGCATAAACAACAGCTGAAAAAGTGTCACTGCACTACAGTTATATTCTTTGTGTTTCCTGACTTTTGTCTTCCCATGGCAGGAGCTAGCCAATGAGCCAAAGGACATTACAGTTCCACAGATTTACAGCCCTCCCTTAGTGTTTAAGCATCATACACTACTGCTGCAGAACAAGTTTAAGGTTAAAATCATGCAATGGAAGGTTTGAAGCAATAGGAAGCAGCTGTTGAGAAGGGTTTATTAAATAAAATAGCACTGCATTTTGAGGTATCCAGCCCTCCACCTCATTAGGCTGCAATATCTTCTGAGATTAATGATCCTCGAAGTGAAACTCATAGAGTCCATTTGGGTTAGTAGCGTCTGTCTGTCAGTGATAAAATTCAGTACGTTTTTCTGCTGGGAATTGAGCAGAGGATGAGGAGGACAGACAAAGACAGATGGCGAGAGAGAACATGCAGACAATCACAGAAAGAATGAAATACACAGCAAGGGAGAGATTAATGCAACAGATCCCTTATTTGACCTCCATTCTCTCACTGATTAGGTTTCCCAACAAAGACAGACGTGTACAGTATTTTAATGCTGTTTTGTACAGTTTTTGATACAGGAGGTGGTTGTAATGTACAGTTCTGTCCCCTGGGGGCGCTATACACTGCAACAATACCTGCAGCTTTGGCAGTTTCTCTAACCACCTGACAAAAACGGAGTCCTTCATTTAAAAAAAATAAATAAATTAATTTAAAAAAATACCAGATTAAACCAATGTACTTACCCACACCTCAGTTAGTTAACACAGAATAAACCAGAAAATACATGGTAATAATGTCATAATAACTGATTTCCTCATCAGTAAAATGAGATGCCAATTTCTGTGGAATTTTGGATGTCTGGCAGGTCATAGAGAACAGTTTTCACCAAAGCTGGGAATCAGAAAGGCAGAAATACATTTAAGAGATCCAATATCTGACTACACTGGCAGTATGTTTTTCTTATATCATAACTGCAGTTGAGTTCCTCAGTGCCAATGTTTTCAGTTGATGAGCTTTTCTTTTTGCCTTTCCTGGGTCAGATAGTGTTGAGAGAGAGAAAGGAATGGGGTGAAGAGCAGGTGAGAAACATGCTGGAAGGATCACTCTGGCTGGGCACTGAACCAAGGATCAATGAACTTGAGCAGCACGTTCTTATGGTATATCCATTGGGCCACCAGACACCCTGTGTGTGCACCTTTTTGTGGGGGTCAGCTTTGTTTATCAGCGACAGAGTTTCTGTGGAAGGGTTCCCTGTTTTCCTGTTTGCATTTTACACAGAGCCCTCAATGGTTCAGCTGAATGAAAGTAAAAGTACATTTCTACCTTTTAAAAACCCCCACAGCATATCTGGGCCTACAGGCTTTCACCTACTTCTTCCAGTGACAACAAATGGAGAAAACATGTTGAATTAGGTTTCAGCAATTTCAATATTTAAGGTAACACTTTGATATTATGTTTTGCGATGGATACTGTACATCTTCCTTTGAAAATGGCTTTTTCACAACATTAGATTAAGATCTAGAAAAGCTGTTAAAACAAAATATACTGTATGAAATGTCTACAAAACACAATAAAAGGAGAGTTAATGTAGCTGCATAAAAAACTTAATAAACGTAATTAACACAGTGATTCGACTGTTCTACTGTTTTGCAATCAAAGTCATAACTGTTAAGCTACATTAAAAGATTCAATCCAATATTTTTGGTAGCGGGAAAAACAGACTACATTAGGAGATAGTTCTGAATGAATTAACATCATGCCAACATGTGTGTGTTAGAAAGTTCAGCCAACTTCCATGTCTAAAGTTTCCAGCTGTATTTGTGAACGTGTGAATGTGTGAAAACTGGAATATCTTAAGTGTGTTTGGTTAAAAACTAATCTTATAAAAACACATTTATCTACATCTTTACCAGCTCTTTAGTGTCTTTCAATTGCAATGCCACCAAAGCCAAACTGCATGGTTTAATGTAGATCCTTGAAGATAGATAGATAGATAGATAGATAGATAGATAGATAGATAGATAGATAGATAGATAGATAGAAAGTCAAAAAGTCTTGACATTGCAAGACTTACAGAGAAGGTACAAGAAGAATTCCAGCGTGATGCCTCTCTTTCAGAATACATCCTTAATGTCTTTCATTCTTCCCATCCGTCACAACAGCACATCTGATATTATTAATGTCTGTAATCAGTCCTCATCCAAGTGGAGTAAAATCTGTTTTGTTAAGAGACAGAGGCTGGGAGGAAGGAAAGAGAAGTGTAATTTGGGGATTGGAAGCCTCATGAATAACTTGAATTGTGTAATGCTGAGTTGTTGAAGTTTGCTTTCCATTTGTCATGCTAAGAAACGTGACAAGCTGCAAGTGTAGGACAGTTAATGATCAGATAAAATAAAGCAGTTTTTCCCCCCAAAGCTAGTCTTCAAGGGCAAGCTGCACCAGCCGGTCTTCAAGACTGGTCTTAAGCTAAGTCCATTATGACTCTGCATTCTAAGTTTGGTGTTACACTTAAACCAGCTGCACCATCAGGAAGTTTTCTATTCAATAGGACCGGTCAAAAATATTACACCTAGTCAGGTGCAGACGCACAGTCAAACAAAGCTAGTTTCTATACAGCAAATAACAACCATAAAGCAATGTGGCAAGTCAAAGATGATTTTACACCAAGCAGTGTGTTACAGGAGATTGATTGAAAAGATCTACTGGACATACTTACATACATAACTGATGAGGAGGAGCGGAGGAGAGCTTTTGATTTATTTAATAATGAGCAGCTGACTTGTCAGGACACAATCTGCCTCCTTTTTTCTACAAATGAGTAAATGTGTTTGCTCTTTTCGTCATCCACCTTTTTTTTTTCCAAGGCTGATATGGTGTGGACATGTGCAGAGGAGGGATAGTGGAGATATTGGACAAAGGATGTTGAAGATGGAGCTGCCAAGCAGGAAGAAAACAGGAGGAACACAGAGAAGATTCATGGGTGAAGTGAAAGAGGACATGGAGAGCGTTGGTGTTACAGACAAAGATGAAGGGATAGGATGAGATGGAGGCAGATGATCCACTGTGGAGACCCCTAAAGGGAGCAGCCGAAAGAAGAAGAATTTTTCAGTAAAAATGTGTCAAGGTGAGAAAGCTGTTTTAATTAATTAATTACTTAAAATCATTTTTATGTTGAATATATGGTTCAATTCAATTCAACTTTATTTATATAGCGCCATTTCACAACAACAGTCATCTCATAGCACTATCAACTGTAGGGGGGACCCCCACAGTTGCAGAAAGACCCCAGCAATCAGGCGATCCCCTGTGAGCAAGCACTTGGCGACGGTGGAGAGGAAAAACTCCCTTTTAACAGGAAGAAACCTCCAGCAGAACCAGGCTCAGGGAGGGGCAGTCATCTGCTGCGACTGGCTGGGGGGTGAGGGGATAGAGAAGAAGAAAAGAACAGACATGTAGAGAGCAAACAGCACGATGGGGACTCAATCTATGGGAGAGAACAAACAAATGTTAATGACCAGCAAAAAAAAAAATATTTCATAGAGAGTGAGGAAAGGAGTGAGGCCCAGTGCATTACTGGAGGTCCCCCGGCTGACTAAACCTATTAGCAGCATAACTAAGGGAGGGTTCAGAAACACATGATCCCTCCCTAATTGTAGGCTAGATCAAAAAGGTAGGTTTTAGCCCTATTCTTAAAAACAGAGATCGAGTCTGACTCCCGAATCCAGATTGGCAGCTGATTCCACAGGAGAGGAGCTTGATAACTGAAGGCTCTGCCTCCTATTGTACTTTTGGAGATTCTAGGTATTACAAGTAATCCTGCATTTTGAGAGCGTAGTGCTCTGTTAGGATAATACGGTAGTATCAGATCTTTTAAATAAAAAGGAGCCTGATTGTTTAGAGCTTTGTAAGTGAGAAGAAGGATTTTAAACTTAATTCTAAACTCTATGGGAAGCCAATGAAGGGAGGCCAGAACCGGAGAGATATGATCTCTCTTTCTAGTACCTGTTAAAACTCTTGCTGCAGCATTTTGGATCAGCTGAAGACTTTTTAAAGATGTTTTAGGACAGCCTGATAATAAAGAATTACAATAATCTAATCTCGAGCTAACAAAAGCGTGGATCAGCTTCTCAGCATCACTCTGAGACAAGATGCTCCTAATCTTGGCAATATTACGCAAATGATAGAAGGCAGTCTTAGAAACAAATTTAATATGTGAATTGAAGGACAAATCCTGATCAAAAATAACTCCAAGGTTCCTCACAGAGCTATTAAGAGAAAGAGTAACTGCGTCCAAACTGAAAGTTTGATTTGGAAAGGAATTTCTAAGGTTTTTTGGACCAACAAGAATGACTTCAGTCTTATCTGAATTTAATAGCAGGAAATTACAAGTCATCCAAGCTTTGATTTCCTTAAGACAGGCTTCTAACTTGGCTAATTGATTAGTATCATCTGGCTTCATTGACAGGTATAATTGTGTGTCATCTGCATAACAATGAAAATGTATACAGTGCTTTCTAATAATGTTGCCTAACGGAAGCATATATAAACTAAAAAGAGTAGGGCCTAGCACAGATCCCTGTGGAACTCCATGACTAAGCTTTGAGCTGAAAGAAAACTCATCATTTACATGAACAAACTGGAACCTATCAGATAAATAAGATCTAAACCACTGCAATGAAGTTCCATTAAGTCCAACATAGTGTTCTAATCTATCAAGTAGAATATTATGATCAATAGTATCAAAAGCTGCACTAAGATCTAAAAGGACAAGTACAGAAACTAGTCCATTATCAGATGCAATGAGGAGGTCGTTAGTGACCTTCGCTAAGGCTGTTTCAGTACTATGATGGATTCTAAACCCAGATTGAAACTCTTCAAGTAAACCATTTCCCTGCAGGTGGTCAAATAATTGCGTAGCAACAACTCTTTCTAAGATTTTTGAAATGAAAGGGAGATTAGAGATTGGTCTATAGTTAGCTAAAGCTCCTGGATCTAGCGTTGGCTTTTTGAGTAAGGGTTTAATTACAGCCGTTTTAAAAGCCTGCGGTACATGGCCTAAAGTTAATGAAGAATTGATTATATGAAGAATAAAGCTACCAATAAGTGGGAAGACTTCTTTAAATAACCTGGTAGGAATAGGATCTAAAAGACAAGTTGAAGGTTTGGATGAGGAAACTACTTTGTCTAACTCACAAAGGTCAATTGGAGTAAACTCATCAAGACAGACATCAATAGAAGGAGTTGTAGTAGTTACAGTATTTAAGTTAACTGTGGGAAGAATCTGATTGATTTTATCTCTGATGGATGAAATTTTATTATTGAAAAAGTTCATAAAGTCCTGACTAGTAAGCTCTAAGGGGATGCTAGGATTGACAAGAGTCCTGACTCTTTGTCAACCTGGCTACAGTACTGAAAAGAAACCTGGGATTATTCTTGTTCTCTTCTATTAATGCAGAGTAATAACTCGTTCTAGCTTTTCTAAGAGATTTTTTATAAATTAAAAGATGATTTCTCCAAGCTAAATAGATTTCATCTAAATTAGTAGAGCGCCATTTTCTTTCTAATTGACGAGTCTTCTGTTTTAAGCTACGAGTTTCTGTGTTGAACCAAGGAGTTAAAAATCTCTGATTAGACGTTTTCTTTTTTAAGGGGGCCACCAAGTCTAGAGCCTGATGCAGAGAAGCTGAAACACTATCCACCATGTTATCAATTACAGAAGAAGCAAGCTGTCTATAGCTTATTTCCGTTGTGTTGACACATGGCATAGAGGAAACAATCTGCATAAATTTGGAAACAGCATCATCTGAGAGGCATCTACTGTGATAATATTTTTCTTTAGGAGCCAAATAGTCAGAAATAGTAAAATCAAAGGTTAACAGACAATGGTCTGACAGTACAGGGTTATGAGGAGACACTACAAGATTTTCTATTTCTATGCCATATGTCAGAACAAGGTCCAATGTATGGTGGAGGTAATGAGTAGAATTTCCTACTTTCTGAGAAAACCCAATCGAGTCTAATATTGAATTAAAAGCCACATTAAGGCAGTCACTATCTACATCCACATGTATATTAAAGTCCCCTATTATAATTATTCTATCACATTTCAACACTAAATCAGCTAAGAAATCAGCAAATTCGGATAAAAATTCTGAATAGGTTGATGGGGGACGATAAACAGTGGCAAATAAAATTGGGTTTAACCTGAAATTGCTAAAGTGCCCAATACTGAGGACCAGGCCCTCAAAGGAATTATAACATGTTTTTTGCTTTACATTAACTAGTAATTTGGAATGGTAAATTGTTGCTACTCCTCCTCCACGACCAGAACTTCTGGGATTTTGACAGTTTAAATAACCAGAGGGGGTTGATTCATTTAAACCAACATAATCCTCTTGTCCTAACCAAGTCTCTGTAAGGGAAATTAAATCAATCTGATGATCAATTAACAGATCATGGACTAACAGAGACTTGGGAGTTAGAGACCTAATATTTAACAAACCACATTTAATTTTTAAATTATGAGGAGGAACAGAGGCCAAATCATTCAATTTAGAGGCTTTATGTTTAATTTGAGTTTTACCAATATTTTGCTTTATCACTTTGGGATGCTTATACATTATATTTTTATTCACTTTGGAGGGAGCAGACAACGATTCTCTGATGGGGAAGACAGGGGCTAAGCTGAGGGGTGGTGGATGAAGAGGAGCTGCAGAGAGGCGTGTAAGACTGCTACTCTGCTTCCTGGTCCCAACTCTGAGTAGTCATGGTTTTGGAAATTTGGATAAAAACGATGCCAGATTGTTAGATAAATGAGAAGCACCATCCAAAGTGGGATGAATGCTGTCTCGTCTCATAAGACCAGGTTTTCCCCAAAAAGAGCTCCAATTGTCAATGTAGCCCACGTCATTTTTAGGACACCACACAGACAGCCAGCGGTTCAAGGATGACGAGCGACTAAACATGTCATCACTGGTCAGATTGGGGAGGGGCCCAGAGAATACTACAGTGGCTGACATCGTTTTTGCAAAGTCACACACCGATTCTATATTAAGTTTCGTGACTTCCGACTGCCGGAGACAGATGTCATTAATGCCGGCGTGAATAACAATTGTGGAATATTTACAGTTACTTTTAGCCAGCATTTTCAAATTTGACTCAATGTCGCCTGCTCTGGCCCCAGGAATACATTGGACTATGACCGCTGGAGTCTCTAGGTTCACGTTTCTGACTACAGAGTCGCCAATGATCAGAGTTTTTTCCTCAGCGGGTGTGTCGCTGAGCGGGGAAAAACGATTAGAAACGTGAACAGGTTGGTGGTGTACCGGGGCTTTGCGACTAGGCTTCCTTCTCACCTTCTCATATGGTAACTATAAATTATTTGTGCTGTCGAATTCTTTATATTGTATTTTAATTCAGATGCCCTTGAACCTCTGCAATTTACACATATCAGAAGCACAAATTAGCAAAAGGTCACATGTTGCCAGGTAACAGTCGCATGATCATTCTCATGAACGTGCATCACTGAGGCTATCATAGTTAAGTGGTCTTAAGTCTGGTGCAACCGGCTTAAGGTCCATTCTAAAGATCAGTCATAAGTAAAACTGGCTTAGCTTTTAAGACCAGTCTTAGTTTGGTCCTGTTGGTGCAGCTGGCTTCATTTTATTATGTTTTAGCAGATTTTAAGCTTTTAAAGTTGCAAAGGGGGAAAAACAAATTAACAGCCATCACAGTACAGCAAACAGTGCCATCACTTTGCGAGGCGACACAGCCCATTCATTTGTTCCAATACTTACCTCGATGTGAGCAAGTGTGTTTGACTTCTGTCTGTCTTTCTTTTGCCCTTCCTGCCTGCTCAGTTAGCTGTCGAACCAGCGAGTTATGTGTCCTTCAGAGGAAACTGTAGCCTGCTCGCTATATTGTGGACATTCGGTGCACTACGGCAGTCAGTGGTTCAGCCAAGCCTCACAGAGAGTCATAGCAGAACAACAAGTCTTACTGAAAATTAAATGTCAAACTATTTTCTTTGGTGTGTAATTTAGCTTTTTAAGACCCACCTGCTCTCTCTGTGTGCTTAGCTATAAAACTGACCTGAGCTCAGTTTGATAGGATGGGGGAAAAACAAACCAACCATGAAATCAGCAACCAATTCTCAATCACCTGATAGGGCAGCGAGCTGACCGGTGTGCAGCAGCCGCTTTCACTCTGGCACTCACGTCAACAATATACACATGTATATATGTATATGTGTATGTGTATATATATATATATATATATATATATATATATATATATATACACACACACACACGTATATAAGTGGAACCTCATTTTTGTTTTCTGATGTTCATGTATTTATTCTCAACTCTGGATTGTGGTGCAAGATTTTTAAAAACAGAAATTTTGATATCCAATTACACTGATCAGGAGTAACATTATGACCACCTGCTTAATATTGTGTCGGTCCCCCTTTTGCTGCCAAAACAGCAAACAGGGACCAACACAATATTAGGCAGGTGGTCACAATGTCACGCTTGATTGGTTTATATCATACTCCAGTAACCAAACAAGCTACGGTATGTCAATCAAATCCTACAAGTTTTGTCAACACATACAGCAGAATCTTTACAAAAGACTGGTCGTGTTTGGTTTGCGGCACCCTCCCTCCTGTCTGTAAGTACCAGAGTGAGAAGAGACTGGGTGAGAGGACGAGAAGGAGGAAGAGGAGGAGGAGCAGGAGGAGGGAAACACAGCTAAACGCAAAATACAGAGAAACACACACACGCACACAAACACAAATAAGGGGACGTATAGAAAGAAAATGACAAAAACGAAGCAGACAAAATAAAAGAAGAGACAGAGAAACAGATACGTGATGAAGTAATGCAGACCAAAAAAAAAAGAACAAACAAACAAACAAACAAACAAACAAAAAAAGCCAATGTACAAACTGATAACCTGATACAACCTGGTGGAGGAGACAATAAACAAGAAAATAATACCACCACCACCACCAACAACAGAATACATCAGACATGGACCTGCACTGTGAACTTTGACCTTTACACCCACTGTGACCCTGTGACCCTTTCTCCCTGAAGTGAGCGTCAAGAGCGAAGGCACGGCTCTTTGGAAACAGTACACAACGGCATGCATTTAGTCAAACAGTCATGCTTTGCAGTCTCACTTAAGCTGGGCACACACTTATCAAATGGCACTGAAATGGACTCTGAATGCAGTTTGGATGTTAAAGTGACAGAGCGAAGTTGGACAGGGTCTGTTTAAAATGAGTGAAGAAATTAAGATTCCTGTCCTGTGAGGTAACATAAACTTGTATCCACCACACTACCATTTCCTATATAAAGTTTTACAATATTATGCTGATGAAGAAATGCAAACGCAGCACTGCCTGTACCATTTTAAAAATAAAGGCCCTCTTGCTTTTGAATGAATAGAAAGCTTTGATTATGTTATTATGCCTCAGTGCAATGGAGGCATACAGTAATCACTCAAGTGTGTCTGTGTGTGGTTGTGTGCATGTATCTGTCTGTTACCAGCTTTTCAGCGCACCCGGTCAAAATCAAGTTGAACTAAAGGCTTGTATCATTACATCATCATATTTTCTCAACTTTTAATTTGCCAGAATTTCGAGATAAGGCTTTGTTTTCAAAATAAACACAAATTTAACGCACCATTATATTGTCAATGGAGCCACGAAAAAAGGTAAAAACTAGGCCAGGCCAGTAGAGGTCGCACTGAGGCAGCTTCACCTTGGTGCTTTCATATACAGTGGGGCAAAAAAGTATTTAGTCAGCCACCAATTGTGCAAGTTTTCCCACTTAAAAGATGAGAGAGGTCTCCAATTTTCATCATAGGTATACCTCAACTATCAGAGACAAAATGAGAAAAAAAAATCCAGAAAATCACATTGAAGGATTTTTAATGAATTAATTGGTAAATTCCTCGGTAAAATAAGTATTTGGTCAATAACAAAAGTTCATCTCAATGCTTTGTTATACACCCTTTGTTGGCAATGACAGAGGTCAAATGTTTTCTGTAAGTCTTCACAAGGTTTTCACACACTGTTGCTGGTATTTTGGCCCATTCCTCCATGCAGATCTCCTCTAGAGCAGTGATGTTTTGGGGCTGTCGCTGGACAACACAGACTCTCAACTCCCTCCAAAGATTTTCTATGGGGTTGAGATCTGGAGACTGGCTAGGCCACTCCAGGACCTTGAAATGCTTCTTACGAAGCCACTCCTTCGTTGCCCGGGCGGTGTGTTTGGGATCATTGTCATGCTGAAAGACCCAGCCACGTTTCATCTTCAATGCCCTTGCTGATGGAAGGAGGTTTTCACTCAAAATCTCACGATACATGGCCCCATTCATTCTTTTCTTTACACGGATCAGTCGTCCTGGTCCCTTTGCAGAAAAACAGCCCCAAAGCATGATGTTTCCACCCCCATGCTTCACAGTAGGTATGGTGTTCTTTCTCCTCCAAACATGACAAGTTGAGTTTTTACAATAAAGTTCTATTTTGGTTTCATCTGACCATATGACATTCTCCCAGTCCTCTTCTGGATCATCCAAATGCTCTCCAGCAAACTTCAGACGGGCCTGGACATGTACTGGCTTAAGCAGGGGGACACGTCTGGCACTACAGGATTTGAGTCCCTGGCGGCGTAGTGTGTTATTGATGGTAGCCTTTATTACTTTGGTCCCAGCTCTCTGCAGGTCATTCACTAGGTCCCCCCGTGTGGTTCTGGGATTTTTGCTCACCGTTCTCGTGATAATTTTGACCCCATGGGGTGAGATCTTGCGTGGAGCCCCAGATCGAGGGAGATTATCAGTGGTCTTGTATGTCTTCCATTTTCTAATAATTGCTCCCACAGTTGATTTCTTCACACCAAGCTGCTTACCTATTGCAGATTCAGTCTTCCCAGCCTGGTGCAGGTCTACAATTTTGTTTCTGGTGTCCTTTGACAGCTCTTTGGTCTTGGCCATAGTGGAGTTTGGAGTCTGACTGTTTGAGGTTGTGGACAGGTGTCTTTTATACTGATAACGAGTTCAAACAGGTGCCATTAATACAGGTAACGAGTGGAGGACAGAGGAGCCTCTTAAAGAAGAAGTTACAGGTCTGTGAGAGCCAGAAATCTTGCTTGTTTGTAGGTGACCAAATACTTATTTTACTGAGGAATTTACCAATTAATTCATTAAAAATCCTTCAATGTGATTTTCTGGATTTTTTTTCCCTCATTTTGTCTCTCATAGTTGAGGTATACCTTTGATGAAAATTGAAGACCTCTCTCATCTTTTAAGTGGGAGAACTTGCACAATTGGTGGCTGACTAAATACTTTTTTGCCCCACCGTAGTAAGGTAACCATAATAAGCCACGACTTTAGCCTATACCTTTTCAGACATATATGTATCTTTTGTTCTCAATTACTTATTTATTCAGTTGCATATTTTTTCTTTCTTGTTTTTGTTTTGGAAAAAACAGTTTCGTTTTTGCAACATATGTCTGAAATAAAACAAACACAAGAAAAACTGGTTCGTTTCATTCTTTCTTCTAAAAATTTTACATTTACATTTTTTGAAAACAAAACAAAACAAAACAAAAAAACCCCTTTGATCCATTTTGGTAGCAGACAGATTTAAAAATATTACACATATAATACATGGCCCAAATAAAGTGGATAAAAATTGGTTTCTGGTCCAAAACACAATTTATATTGTTCCAGATGAATTCAGATTAATGTTTGGTGTGACTGCTCACTCCATTGGCTGGTGTACTCGCCAAAGACCAGTGAAAACACTTGTTAAGCGTGTGCCCGATTTTAGCTACATGGCTCTATTTAGGATGTGCTGTGCACACAGCTGCTAATGCCTGATGATTGCTCTTGAAGGGATTCACTGTCTACTTAAGTGCAATGCATGAAAATACACAGTTTTTCTATTATAACATATAGTGTGTTACATGTCATAATCCTGAGCATGAAATGACTACTGTATGCTTTGCATAAATTTCAAGAAAATACAAACACCAATAAAAATTTTCCTCAGCTGTCACCTCTCTTACGTTTGCTTAACTTTGCATGATTAAACATTCAGTTTCATGCAGAGACCTGATTTGAAGTTGATTAGTTTTCTCTTAAACCCTGAAAAAAAAAATTGATTTGGTATGCAATGGTATCAAATCAATAAGATTTAGACGGATGCTGAAATCCTATCAATGTTTGAAAAAAATGAAAACCACCCTTCCCCTCTAGAATTGTAGTGATTGAAGGGACATGGACATGGAGTGGAAGGAGAGGACCATTCTCACCAATGTAAAAAAGCCCAGTACAAGCAGAAATGAAAACAGTTCGACTGTGTTTCTTATAAACTATTTGAAACAAGAAGCTTGATGATATGAAAACAAGCAGAGAGCACAAATACATTCAGTTTTCCTTGACTTTTCATACATTAGCTTTAAGCTTTAGGATGCAGATGGGGAGAGAGACCACACCTCTGTAGAAGGTCTCTCTCACCATCTGCATCCTCAGGACCTTCTACAGAGGTGTGGTGGAGAGTGTTCTGACGTACTGCATTGCTACATGGTACTCCAGCTGCAGTATGTCAGACAAAAAAGCCCTGCAGAGGATAGTCAAGGGAGCTGAGAGGGTAATTGGAGTCTCCCTCCCCTCTGTCCAAGAACTTTTTCAGAACCGTTGTAGGAGCAGGGCACTGAACATTGTCAAGGACCGTTCTCATCCTCTGCATAAACACTTTGAACTTCTGCCGTCTGGCAAACGATTCCGGAGCATCAGAGGCAGAACCACCAGACTGATCAACAGCTTCCTCCCACAAGCTGTCAGGATGCTGAACAGTTGATCCGGAATCTCTCATACACACTACTGCACCTACCGACATTATGTATAGTATTTGTATATTATAGTTCTGGTTAGTTTTTCAAGTATGTCTCAGGGATGTGTAATGGATGTGGGGGGGCGGGGGTGAGGGTGTGTGTGAGTGTGTCTTAAATCATGTTCTTTTACTTATATGGATGCCGAGAGAAATGCAATTTCATCTTGCCTGCACTACAGTTGTATGTACAGCAATATGACAATAAAAGTTGATTTGATTTGATTTGATTTAATTTTCTGTGAATTTCTATTGTTGCAATACACTTACAGTGCTGTGAAAAAGTATTTGCATATACTATGTCAAACAAATTTTATTAGACAAAGATAACATGAGTAATTATAAAATGCAGCTTTTAATTGATGTTTTCATTTATTAAGGGAAAAAGGCTATCCAAACCTACCAGGGCCTATGTAAAAATGTAATTGCCTCTCTCGTTACATCACAAAGTAATTGTGATTTTCCACATTTTTGGAAAGCTGAGTTCAATTTCGCTAGCCCCACCCAAGCGTGATTACTGCCAGACCTACTGAATCAAAAAATCAGTTAAATAGAACCTGGCTGACAGAGTGAAGTAGGCTAAAAGATCTCAAAAAGCAACACATCATGTTGTCAAGAACAGATGAGAAACAAACACCCAGAAAAACTTCTAAAGAAGTGCAGGCCTCTCTCACCTCAGTTTAGACACTGGTCCATGATTCAACAATAAGAAGGAGTCTGCTCCCATCTGCTTTTATTATGGAAATTTTCGCTTTCCTGGTTTTTTTCTACGATTCACTATTTACTTTTTCTGTCATGTAATGTAGTGCAGCTGTTCTGCATTTGTTAATTATCAGGTTGTATTTAAGTTGGATTTAATATTGCGACAACATTGAAGATGCTGCTTTCTCTTTCATGAATTGGATTGTCACCAAATGTGTACGCGCCACTGTCGCACCCGGAACTAGATTGCACAATAGGAAATTGTGACTGTTTTTTTAAACCATAAATATGAACTTTTTTTAAAAACAATTTTAGACATAGTGAAGCAAAATATTATAAAATATAGCAAATATTCATTTTATAGATCATTTACAGTGATCACTTTGCACTTTGAAGATGAAGGTTGCCGGCTCAGGAATATTTTATTAAAAATGCTTGACTTTTCAAACCTAGCATTAAATCGAATGAAACCAGCATAAACTGTATCTGCTGATTGTTTTGTGTAGCAACTCTCAGGTTCACAGCTGGTAAAGAGTTGTACAAATTAACGCATGACCCAGGCTAGAGCAAACTGGAAATCTGAAGTCAAAATTGCATACATGTATGGCTGTGATTTTAAGAAAATGTCACCTAACTTAACATTGTTAGATGAGAATATTCAGATATGTGCAACTTTTCAGCCAATATTTTTCAATCACAAAATCCAAATAAAATTAACTGTTTAACCCATCTCTCAAAAAACATATTTACATTAAATTTAGACCATAAAAACATGGAGTCACCAAGAAAAAACAGCAGGAGGTGAAAGAAATGAAGAAATACACATGAACTGACATACTCTTATACATTTATTGATATTTATAAATGTTGTGGGTTTTTTTCTGGTACTGATGTTTTTCTGGTACAACATCATTAACTCTTAATAGAGGTGTAACATTATGTCATGACATGACATGATGTTTAAAAAAAAAAAAAAAAATATATATATATATATATGTATATATACTGTACGTATATATACTGTATATATATGTGTGTGTGTGTGTGTGTCTGTGTGTACTATATATATATATATATATATATATATATATATATATATATATATATATATATATATATACACTACCGTTCAAAAGTTTGGGGTCACCCAGACAATTATTTTGTGTTTTCCATGAAAAGTCACTCTTATTTACCACCATGAGTTGTAAAATGAATAGAAAATATAGTCAAGACATTGACAAGGTTAGAAAAAATGATTTGTATTTGAAATAATAATTTTTTCCTTCAAACTTTGCTTTCGTCAAAGAATCCTCCATTTGAAGCAATTACAGCATTGCAGACCTAACATGATTGCACAAGGGTTTTCTAATCATCCATTAGCCTTCTGACGCAATGAGCAAACACATTGTACCATTAGAACACTGGAGTGATAGTTGCTGGAAATGGGCCTCTATACACCTATGTAGATATTGCACCAAAAAACAGACATTTGCAGCTAGAATAGTCATTTACCACATTAGCAATGTATAGAGTGTATTTCTGATTAGTTTAAAGTTATCTTCATTGAAAAAAAGTGCTTTTCTTTCAAAAATAAGGAAATTTCTAAGTGACCCCAAACTTTTGAACGGTAGTGTATATATATATACTGTATTAATTTAGTTAATTCCCTTCCACAGCATGTGGAACACCAATTGGTGTATGGGGCGGCGCCTATCTCCGTTTCTCTGACCCTAGGCCACACAGCTACTGCAAGCAGTGAAAGCTACAGTGGGGGGTCAGTCCTCTTATATATACTGTATATATACTAACTAACTAACTAACTAACTAACCTGCACTTATATAGCGCTTTTCTAGTCACAAAGACCACTCAAAGCACTTTCATTAATACTAACCCTCTATTCTAAGGGCCTATAGGAAACAGATATCTAGGGACAATTTAGAACAGCCAATTAACCTAACATGCATGTTTTTGGCATGTGGGAGGAAACCGGAGAAATCCCGGAGTAAACCCACGCAACACGGGGAGAACATGCAAACTCCACACAGATCACTGTTGGTCGGGGGCTGGGATTGAACCCATGATCCCACGATCCCCACAATCCCCCGGCCAAGGGTAAACTGTGCTGCCGCAGTGCTAACCACTGCGCCACCGTGCAGCCCACGGTGCACGGTGGCGGTGCACGTTTTTTGAAAATTCGAAAAAGACTTTGAATGCTGATATTCAAAAGTATTGATTTCTTGTCAAAAATAAGGCCAAGTGAACATTTCAGTTTTTAATGTTAGTACCTTATTTGCTCTTTTAATAAATTATGTGAACTCGACCGCTTACATTTGGGACTGTTTAAATGCCTGCCAAGTGGCTATATATAGTGAGGAAAATAAGTATTGAACACATCAACATTTTTCTAATTAAACATATTTCTGATGGAGCCATTGACCTGAGATTTTCACCAGATATCAGTAACAACCCAAGTAATCCATACATACAAAGAAATCAAGGCAACTGTGTTCACAAAACAAGTTATATTTAATAAAGTGGAATGACACAGGGAAAAAGTATTGAACATGCTTGGTGAAATTCATTTAATATTTAGTAGAAAAGCCTTTGTTGGTAATAACAGTTTCCAGACGTCTCCTGTATGGAGAAACTAGGTGCAGGCATTACTCAGGAGTGATTTTAGCCCATTCTTCCACACAAACTGTCTTCAAATCTTGAAGGTTCCGTAGGTGTCTCTATGAATCCTGATCTTCAGCTTGTTCCATAGATTTTCAATTGGATTCAGGTCAGGTGACTGACTGGGCCATTCTAGAAGCTTGATTTTCCTTCTCTGGAGCCACTTGAGAGTTTCTTTGGCTGTGTGTTTGGGATCATTGTCTTGCTGAAATGTCCACCCGTGTTTCATCTTCAGCATCTTGGCAGATGGCAACAGTGCTATGAATCGAGACATGATCTTAGGATCATGTCCATGCTTTATTTTCCATTCTCCCCATGATTTATGAATATTATTTGCAATTATTTCCTCCTGTATTTGGGTATTGTTCTTGAGTACCACTATGTTTTGGTTTAATTTATATTCTTGTCTTAGTCTTTGGTTCCATCTCTAATCATCATGTAATTAGTATTATTAGTATCATTTTGATGTCTCTGTGTTCTCCCTGCTTTGATTATCATTTGTATTCTGTGGATTATTAATATTTATGGTTATAGTTCCTGCCCTCAGTGTCTCCCCAGTTTATTATGTTATCCTGTGTTTGTCTTTAGTGTCATTATGGTGATGTCTGTGTTTTCCTGATTCTGTTTTTGTCCTTTGTCTGGTTTTTCGTCTTGTGTGCATTTTGGTTTACCCATTGTTTCTAGCTCCTCCTGTTTTTCATACTCGTAGACACCTCTCCTTATGTGTGCTCCTGTTTAGTTCCTAATTGCCAGCCGTGGACAAAATTGTTGGTACCCCTCTGTTAATGAAAGAAAAACCCACAATGGTCACAGAAATAACTTGAATCTGACAAAAGTGGTAATAAATAAAAATTCTATGAAAATTAACCAATGAAAATCAGCCAATGCTTCTGAATTGTGGTTCAACAGAATTATTTTACAAAACAAACTCATGAAACAGGCCTGGACAAAGATGATGGTACCCTTAACTTAATATTTTGTTGCACAACCTTTTGAGGCAATCACTGCAATCAAACAACTTCTGTAACTGTCAATGAGACTTCTGCACCTCTCAGCAGGTATTTTGGCCCACTCCTCATGAGCAAACTGCTCCAGTTGTCTCAGGTTTGAAGGGAGCCTTCTCCAGACGGCATGTTTCAGCTCCTTCCACAGATGTTCAATAGGATTTAGATCAGGGCTCATAGAAGGCCACTTTAGAATAGTCCAATGTTTCGCTCTTAGCCATTCTTGGGCATTTTAGCTGTGTGTTTTGGGTCATTATCCTGTTGCAAGACCCATGACCTGCGACTGAGACCAAACTGTCTGACACTGGGCAGCACATTTCTCTCTAGAATACCTTGATAGTCTTGAGATTTCATTGTACCCTGCACAGATTCAAGACACCCTGTGCCAGATGCAGCAAATCAGCCCCAGAACATAACAGAACCTCCTCCATGTTTCACAGTAGGGACAGTGTGCTTTTCTTGGTATGCTTCATTTTTGTGTCTGTGAACATAGCGCTGATGTGCCTTGCCAGAAAGTTCCAGTTTTGTCTCGTCTGTCCATAGGACATTCTCCCAGAAGCTTTGTGGCTTGTCAACATGCAGTTTGGCAGATTCCAGTCTGGCTTTTTTATGATTTGTTTTCAACAGTGGTGTCCTCCTTGGTTGTCTCCCATGAAGTCCACTTTGGCTCAAACAATGATGGATGGTGCGATCTGACACTGATGTACCTTGACCTTGGAGTCCACCATGAATGTGTTTAGAGGTTGTTCTGGGCTCTTTTGTTACCATTCTTCATCAAGTTTCCTCCTGCGGCCACGTCCAAGGAGGTTGGCTACAGTCCCGTGGATCTTAAATTTCTGAATAATATGTGCAACTGTAGTCACAGGAACATCAAGCTGCTTGGAGATGGTCTTATAGCCTTTACCTTTCACATGCTTGTCTATAATTTTCTTTCTAATCTCCTGAGACAACTCTCTCCTTTGCTTCCTCTGGTCCATGTTTAGTGTGGTACACACCATGTCACCAAACAGCACAGTGACTACTTGCCACCCTTTAAACAGGCCGACTGACTGATTACAAGTTTGTAGACACCTGTGATGTTAATTAGAGGACACATCTTGGTTAAACATGTCCCTATGGTCACATTATTTTTAATCTTTTCTAGGGGTACCATCATTTTTGTCCAGGCCTGTTTCATGAGTTTGTTTTTTAAAATAATTCTGTTGAACCACAATTAAAAAGCATTGTCTGATTTTCATTGGTTAATTTTCATAGAATTTTTATTAATTACCACTTTTGTCAGATTCTAGTTATTTCTGTGACCATTGTGGGTTTTTCTTTCATTAACAGAGGGGTACTAACAATTTTGTCCACGTGTGTAGCTGTCCCATGTTCCCCTGATCAGTGTTCTTCCTATATATGTTGACTTGTTGCTTTCAGTCATTGTCGAGTCATTGATGCTATACACTGGATTGCTGAGTTCTTGTCATGTGCTCCTGGTTCTTCTTTCCATGAGTGTTATTATCTCTTACGCCTGAGTTTGTGTGTATCCCATTTACACAGGGTGCGTGTGAAGCGCCTAGTGCAGTGGTATAGTAACGTAGAGATGTTTGTAGATAGTGCATGTTGCATGACATATGTTGCATGTTGCTTTCTGCTTGCTGCTCTGCTTACAGCTACCGCTACCGGCTAGCCCCCATCGGGGGTGAAAAGAGGAGCCGAGTGCGTAAGTCTCCTCCTGCTGGTACATAGCCTCTCCACCGCCAAGACCCCTGCAGTGCCTCCTCGTGGCCACACATGGTAACTGGGTACCCTGCGGTCCCATGCTAAACTGGAGGGGATCTCGGAGCAGCAGGGGGCCCCAGAGACGCGGCGTATAGGCCCACCCTGTGTGGACATGCCCTGACGCCCGTCAACCCCTGCCCCAACTATGGGTAAATAGCCCCACTGCCTTGTGGGTAATCTATTAAGGTGAAGGCTAAGGGAGCAACCCCTGACAGAAAAGCAATGCACGTGTGGTGTGCAAAAGGCGGGACTTAAAAGACCAAGGACCCGGCAGCCTCCTGCAGCCATGTTGAGGGACTGGTCGTCATGGGCTTACCCACGCCACCGGATTTACCTCATCATTGGGAAGACAGTGCTATTGGGAAGAGCGCGCCCCCTACGGCACTCTAAATAATTCAATGTGCAGGTGTCCACCTCTGACCATGGTGGGCCTTCCTGGACATCTGGTTGAAGTCTGGCGGCGACAGGGTGTGTGGTGACAGGAGCAGGTATGAATGTTACTGGGAGCTCCTAGCTATAACCCTGCACGTCAGCAGCACAGGGCTATTATGGTCGCTAACAGCTGGGGTGGCAGCTGTTTTCGGCAGACCCCTGTGTGATTGAGCAGCCCTATTTAGGACAGCACTGCTCACCCCAACTGGGGAGAGGCCTAGAAAAAGTGGCCTAAAAATTGCCCACCCATCTTTCGCCTGAACAGGTTACCGCGCCTGTTGGGTCATTCCACCTCTGCGGTCGAAACAATAAAAAGAGAACATGCAACCTAAAACTGGCAACATGGAATGTAAGGACACTCCTGGATCGAGGTTCTGATCGACCCCATAGGAGAACAGCTCTGGTTGCTGCTTAACTGAGTCGCTACAACATTGATATTGCTGCACTGAGCGAGACCAGGCTCCTAGATGAGGGCTCTTTAACAGAGGAAGAGATATGCTACACATTCTTCTGGAAGGGTTACCCCTCAGGAGAACAACATCTGCATGGTGTAGGACTGGCCATCAAAAACACCCTTCTACCAAGACTCAGTGAAACACCTGTTGGCATTAGTGAGAGACTGATGACACTCCGTATCCCCCTGGTTAAGAATCGCTTTGCTACACTTCTTAGTGCCTATGCACCGACCCTGCCATCGGAGAGTGAGGCCAAGAATTCCTTCTACCAGTTACTGGACGAAACTCTTCGCCGGATCCCCAAGAATAACAAGATCTTCTTACTTGGAGATTTTAACGCCAGAGTGGGTCAGAACAATCAGATATGGAGTGGAGTGCTTGGCAGACACGGAGTTGGCCAGGCTAACGCAAATGGAGTGAAATTGCTCACTCTCTGCTCTGAGCATAACCTGACCATAACCAACACCATCTTCCAGCAAAAGGCCAAATACAAAACATCATGGATGCACCCTCACTCTAAACACTGGTACCCGATTGATTACATCATTGTGAGGCGCAGTGACATTAGAGATGTCCACATCACCCGTGCCATGAGAGGTGCAGAATGCTGGACAGATCACCGGCTGATCGTGGCCAAGGTCCACATGCAAGTGTGCCCCCCCTTGCAACTACAAGGGCCCAAAAGGAGGAAACTTGATTGCTCCCGTCCAGCAAATCTGGATGTAAGAAATGACTTTCGTCACTCCCTGGTTGAGAAACTAGGGGGGGGGGGGGTAGAGCATTTCCTGAGTCTGCCTGAGAAGACTATGGACCAGAAGTGGGACTTCATCAGCTCGGCTCTTTGTGAGGCAGCAGCCCAAACGATTGGCTATAAGAGAAAGAACCACCAAGACTGGTTTGATGACAACTCGGGCACCATCCACGACTTGTTGGAGGACAAGCACAGAGCACATCAGGCAACCTTAAGGAACCCCTCATCCATTATCATCAGGCATCAGTGGCAGAGAGCTCAGCGGGATGTACAAAGGGCTACTCGGACAATGCAGAACGAGTGGTGGACAAAAAAAGCACATGAAATCCAGGCCTTTGCTGATAAAAATAACATGCATAATTTTTATAATGCTGTCAAGAAGATTTACGGCCCAACAAATCGCTTCATCACTCCCCTGAAAACAGCAGATGGGCTGAGAATCCTAAAGGATCAGCCTAACATCTTGCTGAGATGGGCTGAACACTTTAGTACCCTGCTTAACCAGGACTCAGATGCAGACCCCACTGTTCTCGACGACTTGCCTACACTTCCTCCGATGCAAGACCTGGATCAGCCCCCAACCTTCCTGGAGGTTCTATCAGCTACCCGCTCTCTCAAAAACAACAAGTCCCCTGGTAATGACAACATCCCTGCCGAGCTGTTGAAGCAAGGAGGCTACTTGTGTACAAAAACCCTGCACAAGTATATCACCAAGGTCTGGGCCAATGATAACATCCCACAACAATGGAGAAACGCCACAATTGTCACCATTTATAAAAACAAGGGTGACAAGGCTGTCTGGGGCAACAGCAGGGGTATTTCGCTCCTTGCTGTTGCTGGTAAGGTCCTGGCGAAGGTGATGCTTCGCAGGCTGATCAACAACATCACAGAATCAGTGCTGCCTGAATCGCAATGCGGTTTCAGGAAGGGCAGGAGCTTGGTGGACATGATTTTCACAGCTCGGCAGCTGCAGGAAAAATGTCGGGAGCAACACCAGGACCTGTTCATGGCCTTTGTCGATCTCTCCAAAGCTTTCAACACTGTCCATAGAGAACTCCTATGGGAAGTTCTTCTTAAGTTTGGCTGCCCCAGTAAGTTTGTCAATATCCTCCGCCAATTTCATGATGATATGACTGCTCGGGTGACTATAGGAGGACAAGAATCTCCTTCCTTCCCCGTTTGTACAGGGATTAGGCAGGGGTGTGTATTAGCACCAGTACTTTTTAACATCTTCCTGCTCTGTGTCACCCAACTTCTCCACAAGGAGATTGAAGACAGCAGCAGTGTAACAGTGGACTTCCGTCTAGATGGCAACCTTTTTAATATAAGGAGGCTCCAGGCAACCACCAAACTGCAAAGGGTGAGAGTCATTGAGCTACAGTATGCAGATGACTGTGCTCTGGTATCTCATAGCCCATAAGATCTCCAGTCTGTTCTTACTGCTGCGGTGAGAGCATACAGCAGGATGGGACTGACGGTGAACACCATCAAAACAGAGGTCGTCTGCCAATGGAGCACCAATATCTCATCTACTCCACCTACCTTCACTGTTGCTGGTGAACAGCTGTCTGTTGTTCCATCTTTCAAGTACCTGGGGAGCATCCTCTTTGTAGACAACACCATTGACATTGAGGTCCAGAACAGGATCAGGCAGGCATCAGCTTCTTTAGGGAGACTCCTGCGTCAGGTCTTCCAGAACAAGAAACTCCATCTCCAAACGAAGATCCCTGTTTACCAGGCAGTCTGTGTCACTACTCTCCTCTACAGCTGTGAATCCTGGGTGACTTAAAGCCGCCACATTAGGGATCTAGAGCGTTTCCATATACGCTGCCTTCAGCGCATCCTGGGAATCACCTGGCGTGACCATGTGCCTCATTCTGAGATACTCTTTAAGACCAGCTGTAGGAGTATTGAGGCAACGATCACCCAGCACCAGCTACTGCTGGCTGGGACATGTGGTGAGAATGCCCCCAAACCGGCTGCCTCGCAGGGTGTTATATGGCCAGCTACACCATGGTCGATGCTCTGCTGGAGGGCAGAAGAAGCGCTACAAGGACCAGCTAAAGATGGCCTTAAAGAAGTGCGGGATCAGACCTGTGACTCTGGAGGAGGCTGCTGCTGACCGGAACACCTGGCGACAGCAGTGCCTTGTGGGGACCCGTATGATGGAGGAGGACAGAACAGCCAGGAGACAGGAGAGAAGACTGAGGAGGAATGCACCTGCAGCCCCTTCTGCCACTACTACAACTTTTACATGCCCTACCTGCAACAACACATGTGGGTCCAGGATAGGACTACACAGCCATCAAAGGACTCACCGATAGAAGTGGACGTCATCATCGGACTCGATGGACAACCGCAAGCAAGAAAAATTCATCTTTCCTTCAATTATATGAAGTCTGCCTGTACTGTGTGCTGAAAAACATCCCCACACCATGATGGGATGTGCAGTGCCATTTCTGCTCCAAACATGCTGTGTGTTGTGGCATCCAAAAATTTCAATTTTAGTCTTATCTGACCAGACTATAATCTCCCAGTATTTTACTGGCTTGCCCAAATGTTGGGCAGTGTCACCATGGGGTGAGACGCCGGCTCGGCGCTCAGCCCATGCTCCTTCTCATCCCTGCCTCTCATTGGGCAGCGTCTCAGCTGGCTCCCAGCTGTCAGTGTCACGGGACGGCTGGGGCCAATTAATCCTCATCAGCTGGGGCGCTGCTAATGAGGATAAAGAGGAGCAGCCTCGATCACTCGGGGCTGCGACATAAGCACTACTAGGCTGCAGCCCCTTCGTCTGGTGCCAGTCCCTGCCTCATCTTCAGCATTACTCGTAAGTGTCTTCCCGTAAGGAGTATTGTGCCTTTGTACCCCCATGTCCGGTGCTAGCCCGCTACTTGCCTTATTGTATCACTTGGGAGTACCATATTGTATGAGCGACCTGTGTATTGGAGTCCTTTGCCCAGTGCCAGCTCTCTGGCTGTTTAACCCGTGAATGTGACCTGCTGTGAGTTCTCTCGCTGTGTACCCCTACACCCGGTGCCCACTGTTAACTCTGTTGCTGTTCTGCCCATGAGTATGAGCATCTGTGCTTTCCTCATCCCTTACCCCTGTCACCAATAAACATCATAACTCACTGGCTCGCCCTTGGCTCTCATTGTGTGGCTCCCCAGAGCCACATGTGACAGGCAGAATACTTTAAACAAGCATCAATATGCTTTTTCTTCAGCAATGGAGTCTTCCAAGGTGAGCGGGCATAGATCCTATGTCAGTTGAGTGCATTACTTATTGTTTTCTTTGAAACAGCAGTACCTGCTAACTCCAGGTCTTTCTGGAGCTCTCCACAAGAGGTCTTTGGCTCTTGGATAACTCTTCTAATAATTCTTTTGACTCCTCTGTCAGAAATTTTGCGAGAAGCTCCTTGTCGTGGCTGGGCTGGTAAAATGTTGTTCTTTCCACTTCCAAATGATGGCCCCAACAGTGCTCACTGGAACATTCAGCAGTTTAGAAATGCTTCTGTAACCAATGCCATCATTATGTTTTGCAACAATAAGGTTACGAAGGTCTAGATAGAGCTCTTTGCCCTAATGGGGGATGGGATGGCTTCCTAAATTCTGATGGACTTAAGCTGGTTTCATGGCTTTCTATGCTTTTCTGCACCACTTTTTCTTCCTGTGTTCAATACTTATTCCCTGTGTCATTCCACTTTATTAAATAAAACTTGTTTTGTGAACACAGTTGCCTTGATTTCTTTGTATGTATGGATTAACTGGGTTGTTTCTGATATCTGGTGAAAATCTCAGTTCAATGGCTCCATCAGAAATATGTTTAATGAGAAAAATGTTGATGTGTTCAATACTTATTTTCTCCCTCTGTAACAAGTTGGACTTTTGGTAAAGCCCCTGTTACATCTGTTGCAAAAATAATGCAGCATTTCATAAAAAGAACATCATACCAACAACAACTTTGCTGCTTTAGGACTTGACACAATTGATGGAACCATGAATTCTGCTGTCTACCAGAAAATCCTGAAGGAGAATGTTTAGTCATCAGATTGTGACCTCAAGCTTAAATCCTCCAATGTGGCTGACTTATTGCATGTTATCGCAAAGGCTTCATTGCAGTTGTTGAATTCAAGGGTGGCACAACCAGTTATTAGGTTTAGGAAGCAATTACTTTTTTTCCACATAGGTCCAGGTAGGGTTGGATAGCTTAATAAATGAAATCATCATTTAAACTGAGTTTTGTATTTACTCGGGTTATCTTTTTCTAATATAGTAATTTGTTTGATAATCTGAAACATTTAAGGGTGACAGATATGCAAAAATATAAGAAATCGGGAATACTTTTTCACTGTGCAGTCATGTGAAAAAAATTAGGACACTATCAAAGCCTGTGTGGGGTTTTTTTTAGCATATTTGGACATATGGATTTTTAATATCAATTTTAACAATACTGGGAGATTCAAGTAATATAATTAAAAATTACAATTGAACAAAAGACTTTTCTAAAATTTTCTGTAAAATGTAATTCTAAAAACATGCAATTTCTTGTGGGGAATAAATTAGGACACCCCCACATTTATTCCCACTTAAAATGGCTAAAATCACACACAGGTGTATCACATCAGGTGCACATGATTAGAACATCGTTACTCAGCCTTTTGAATGAGGCTTGTCCGATTTAAACTTCATTTAGTTTGGTGTGCTCCTGACTACTGAAGTAAGAGTAAACACCATCGTCGTCATCGGCCTCCGTCGGTCTATGATGACCATGGAAGAGAATCCTAAACGTCTACTCTGCTGGAACAGCACCGCCTGTGGCTGAACAGGCCGATGCGCGAATGACAGTCCCTGTCACACAGGTCACACTTGTGGGTGGTCTCCGTGCTGCTGGGTCTGTGGCGGTTCTTCCTGCGGGTTCTTTTTTCATCTGCTGCAGCAGTCAGTCTCTCTTCACCCGCCTTGAGCTGTCTGGTCAGGGTGCCTCTCCATTTGAAGCGGTCCGTTGCAAGGTCCTCCCAGCGCTCTGTGTTGATATCCAGGGCCTTCATGTCTCTCTTGCAGACGTCTCTAAAGCGCAGCTGTGGGCGGCCAACGTCTCTCCTGCCAGTTGCCAGTTCTCCATAGAGGACGTCTTTGGGGATTCTGCCATCCTCCATACGGTGAACGTGGCCTAGCCAGTGGAGCCTGCGCTGCCTGAGTAGAGTGAACATGGAGGGAAGGCCGGCGTGGGACAGAACTTCTGTGTTGGGCACTTTGTCCTGCCAGGATATGTCCAGGATGTGGCGAATGCAGCGCAAGTGGAAGGAGTTCAGTCTCTTTTCCTGCCGGGCGTATGTTGTCCACGTCTCACTCCCATAGAGCAGTGTGCTGATGACGCAGGCGTTGTACACTGCCATCTTCGTCTTGACAGAGAGTTTGGGATTCTCCCACACTCGTGTGGTGAGGCGAGCGAGTGTGAAGGCTGATTTTCCAATCCTCTTGTTGATCTCTGTATCAAGGGAGAGGTTGTTGCTGATCGTGGACCCCAGGTACGTGAACTGATTCATGACCTCCAGCTTGTAGTCATCAATGGTGATGGTTGGTGGTGCTTCCGTGCCTTGCGCCAAGACGTTAGTCTTCTTCAGGCTGATGGTAAGCCCGAAGTCCTTGCATGCCTGGGAGAAGCGGTCCATCAGGGTCTGAAGCTCCTGCTGTGTGTGGGTTGCGACTGCAGCGTCGTCTGCAAACAGCATGCCTCTGATTAGAGCCTCGCGTACTTTGGTTCTGGCTTTCAGGCGGGCAAGGTTGAAAAGCCTGCCTTCAGATCTTGTGTGCAGGTAGATTCCCTCTGTTGCTGTGCTGAAGGCATGCCTCAGGAGCATAGCAAAGAAAATCCCAAAGAGGGTTGGCGCAAGTACACAGCCCTGTTTCACTCCGCTGCGTATGTTGAATGGCTCTGAGATGTTGCCATCATGCTGCACTATCCCCTGCATGTTGGTGTGAAACGATTCGATGAGGCTTTGCAACTTTGGTGGGCATCCTATCTTTTGCAGGATCTTGAAAAGGCCCTCTCTGCTGACCAGATCAAACGCTTTGGTGAGGTCGATGAAGGCGACGTACAGAGGCATGTTCTGTTCTCTGCATTTCTCCTGGAGTTGGCGGATGGAGAATATCATGTCTACCGTCGATCGCTCAGCGCGGAAGCCACACTGAGACTCGGGGTAGACACGTTCGGCAAGCTTCTGTAGACGAACGAGAACAACTCGTGCGTAGACTTTGCCAACAACGCTGAGGAGGGAAATGCCCCTGTAGTTGTTGCAGTCGCTTCTCTCCCCTTTGTTTTTGTAGAGGGTGATGATCTTGGCGTCCCTCATGTCCTGTGGTACGGCACCTTCCTTCCAGCACTGGCAGAGGACGTCATGCAATGGCAGCAGTAGGGCGGTCTTGCAGTGCTTGATCAGGTCAGGGGGTATGCCGTCGTTGCCGGGTGCCTTGCCAGCGGCCAAGCTATCAATGGCCTTACTGAGTTCGTCGATGGTTGGCTCGGCGTCAAGTTCGTCCATGGATGGCAGGCAGTCGATGGCATCAAGGGCTGACGGTGTCACGATGTTCTGTCTAGAGTAGAGGTCGGAGTAGTGTTCCACCCATCTCTCCATCTGCTTGTTCTTCTCTGTGATCATCTCCCCAGTGGAAGACTTGAGGGGGGCCGTCTTGCTCTGAGCTGGACCAAGTGCTTTCTTGATGCCATCGTACATACCACGGATGTTCCCTGTTATGGCAGCGGTTTGAATGTCTTGGCTGAGCTGAGTCCAGTACTCGTTGGCACAGCGCCGAGCAGTCTGCTGAACTTTGCTTCTCACAGCCCTGAGAATCTGGAGATTCTTCTCGTTTGGGTACTTCTTGTACTCAGCAAGTGCTGAGCGCTTGGCTTCAATGACGGGGGTCATCTCGGTCAACTTAGCATCAAACCAGTCCTGTGACTTCGAGGTCTTCCTCCCAAAGGTAGCCAAGGCTGTGCGGTAGATGGTGTTTCGCAGCTCTTCCCACTTCTGCTTTGCAGATTCTCCTCCTTGTGGTACACCAAGTTCCTTCTCAAAGGTGGAGGCAAACTGCTCAACAAGTTCTGGTTGGGCCATCTTGCTGGTGTCAATCCGTGCCTTTCCAGGTTGTCTAGCACGATGGAATTTCTTCAGCTGCAGCTTGACCTTGCAACACACCAATGAATGGTCTGTGTCGCAATCTGCACTCTGGAACGAACGGGTGATTAGCACGTTCTTCAGTGAGGTGCGCCTGGTCAGGATCAAGTCTAGCTGGTGCCAGTGCTTTGAGCGCGGATGTTGCCAGGAAACCTTGTGTTGGGGCTTGGTCTTGAAGAACGAGTTTGTGATGCACAGATCGTGATATGTGCAGAACTCGAGCAGCCGCTGTCCGTTGTCGTTCATTCTGCCCACGCCAAAAGGTCCAAGACAGGAGGGCCAGGAGTCGTGGTCAGCACCCACTCTGGCATTGAAGTCTCCAAGGAGAATGAGTTGTTCAGAGTTGGGGATGATCCTGACAGTTGTTGTGAGATTCTCGTAGAACTCGTCTTTTGCCTCTGGTGTGGCTGTCTGTGTTGGGGCATACACACTGACGAGGGTGACTGGGCCTTGAGTGGTGTTCAGGCGGAGGGTGAGGAGTCGTGCAGAGCCAGTGCTGTCCGGTTCCACCATCTTCAGCAAAGTGTTCTTCACTGCGAAGCCCACTCCGTGTTCCCTGTGTTCGTCACTGCCCTTTCCCTGCCAGTAGAACGTGTAGTCCTTCTCTCTCAGTGTGCCTGCATCAGCTAACCGTGTTTCCTGGAGAGTGGCGATATCCACTCCCAGTCTCTTCAGCTCATTATTGATGATGGCAGTCTTCCTGGTGTCGTTGATGTCCTTGAGGTTAGCAGCGAGTCCTGTCATCATAGTGTGGACGTTCCAAGTTCCCAGTTTTAGAGTTGGTCTCTTTTGTTTTATTGTCTTGCCTGGTGCGAAGGTTCTCAGCCTGCTGTTTGGATTTCTCCTTATCCCCATGCACCCAATGAGGAAAGCAAGCTGTGGCGGGACAACACCTTATTGGCTGGGGGCTGCCCAGCTTGAGGCGGGCGGTAGCTGTCCAGTGAGATCTGATGATCCCTCCCACCGTCGGGAACAACCCCTGGTGCCACGCTCTACGCCAATTGAGCAGTGGCTTATAACCGGTAACTGTCATTCCCCGTGTTTTGTCTACGCCAAAGGCGAAGCTGGAGTGTCCTCTCCAGTGATCCGGTGTTCTACCTTCCAGCGTTGGGCGTTGGTAGGATTCAAGCCTGGGCAGGAAGATATGGAGGACAAGATGTTGCCCATGCAGCATGTCCCCCCTCTCCATGTCACTGATGAATCCAAAGGAACAGCAGGGCTGCTACAGTTTGGCACCAGCGCCGTTGCAGGAGCTGCCAGAACAATGTTGAGCACAACATAGAACTGCCTTAGGGGCTCCGACTCCGGATTTTTCCTCAGGGTTGACTCCCGAAGCCTTTCCCGTGACCGGGTATGCTGCAAGGCAGCAGAGGTTTGAAATCAGGGTTTACCTTCCCCTAGATGGGCTACCTTCCCAGGTTGACGAGCCACCATCTACCTGAAGCATCTGGTTTTAAGGCGCCAGAGATCCGCCCTCGCCCCTTCTCCTATTAGTAAAAGCAGTTCCGCCGGGCTTAGAGACTAAACCACACGGGCAGGCTAGGAGTTGGACTTAGTTGCCAGAGGCTTTTCGAGACGCATGCCATAAGGAGCATTTTATGAGCACTGGGAGCTTAACCCCAGTGCCGCTCCTGGCTATGACAACCTTGGAACCGAGTAAACACCATGGTGAGATCGAAAGGGCTATCCAAGGCCTTCAGAAAGAAGATTGTTGCAGCTTATGAGTTTGGTAAGGGATTTAAAAAGATCTCAAAAGAATTTTAAATCAGCCATCCCACTGTCCTGAAAATAGTCTACAAGGGGAGGACATTCAAAACAACTGCCAACATGCCCAGGTCTTGCCGTCCAAGCAAGTTCACCTTGAGAACAGACCACAATAATCTAAAAGAAGTCTCCACAAACCCTAAAACAGGGGTGTCCAATCATGTGCCATGAAGGGCCAAGACCCTGCAGGTTTTCTCTTCTACCCAGTCTCTTCAGCAGGTGTTTTCACTTATCAGCAATCAGTGGAAGAAGTTCAGTGAAATCTGCAGTTGAAAACACTGATTGGAGGTGAAGCCTGCAGGGTCTTGGCCGTCCATGGCACATGACTGGACACCCCTGCCCTAAAATGTCATCACGGGACCAACAGCAGGCTCTTGCTACCTGTTGATGTGAAAGTGCATGCCTCTACAATCAGAAAGAGACGGCACAAGTTTAACCTGCATGGGAGACATGCAAGGAGGAAACCTTTGCTCTCTGAGAGAACCATGACGGCCAGACTGAAGTTTGCCAGAAAGAATGTAGATAAAGACCAGGACTCCTGGAATAATGTTCTTTGGACAGATGAGTCTAAAACTGAATTATTTAGACACCAGAACAGGGGACGTGTTTGATGTAGACCAAATACAGCATTCCAGGAAAAGAACCACATACCAACTGTGAAGCATGGAGGTGGAAGTGTCATGGTTTGGGGATGCTTTGCTGCAGCAGGGCCTGGCCAGCTCACCATCATAGACTCCACCATGAATTCTACCTTTATCAGACGGTGCTTGAGGACCATGTGAGACCATCTGTAAAAGAATTAAAGCTGAAGTAGAACTGGCCCCTGCAACATGACAGTGACCCAAAACATACCAGTAAATCAACACAAGGACTGGCTAAAAACTAAGAAATGGAGTCCTGAAATGGCCAAGTCAAAGCCCAGATCTTAATCCTATTGAAATGCTGTGGGGTGACTTGAAACGAGCTGTAAACCCCTCAAACATCTCACAGCTGAAAGAATTCTGGGTTGAGGAGCGGGGCAAACTTTCATCACACTGATGTCAGAGACTGGTATATGGCTACAAGAAGCGTCTCACTGAAGTTATTTCAGCCAAAGGGGGTAACACAAGCTATTAGATTTTTTTTAGATTTAGAATTTAGAATCCTTTATTAGTCCCACAATGGGGAAATTACAGGGCATCCACCTGAGTGGATGAGGCAGCCACTAGTGCGGTGCTCAGCCCTTTCACCATTCACATACACATAAACATTCACATTCACACCTGGGGCCACTTTAGAGTCTCCATTTAACCTAACTTGCATGTTTTTGTTTAGGCACTGTGTGCCGAAAGTGTGTCCTAACTTTTTCCTCAGAATGTGCATTTTTGTTGATATCTTTTGTTTAATGAGTAAAACAAGGTTAGTTTTTGATATTTACCTACAATTAAATCACCTTCTTTTCCAGAGATAAATAAAAACAAAATTAGACATCAATATGTGAACATTTCTTAATAAAGAACCTAATATTTAATGGGGTGTCCTAATTTTTTCACATGACTTCATGTCCCTCTCTTTGCATTCATGTATGTTTGTATGGTGTATTTTTTTTCCATTAAACTGACATTGTGCAAGAAATGCTTGAAGTGTCACTTTAGGTTGACTATAAAAACGTTTATTGACAAAACATATTTGTATGCAACTTTATGTTAATTTAAATAATACGGTAATTTGAACATACCAATTTGATTAACTTTATAATCAATAAATTAAACTAAATACACAAGTGGTAATGGCCAGCCACATCAAGAACTACAGCGATAGCAAAAATATATTGTTTTAAAAATTGTTCTACAACAATAACAGTATTGAAAGTGGCAAACAATATCACTAGAATCACTTTCAAAGTGATTTGATGAATGAAAGACCTACTGACAGCCAATCAAAATACATCTAACTGGTTCTGAAAGAAGGGCTTGAATGAAAGTATGCCCAGAAGGCTGTGCTGTCGATGCCTCAGACGTTTGTCTCACATGTGAGCTGAGCCATTTCAGTGTGTGCTGCATGATTTCAACACTGTAAGGATTAAATCTGATTACATGATCTACCTCTCCTGTGGCTGGTGTTGCAGATCCGCACCTGTCATGTGATAGGTCAAAAAGTATGAACAAAAACCCAAAATAAACCCAGCCGTATCAAGCATTTCACATCACCAGATGGCAGGCACACATAGCTTACTGCTCTTCACTGGAGGACTCAGTTCAGCCCACCAGGACTGTGTCAAATCTGATATCACTTCCAGGGCGCAGAAGAAGAGACATATGAACTATTGTGCAACATATATTTCAACAGGGAGGAAGCATTTGCTCCATATTTTGCCAACTATGATTCTAAAAGGGATTATTTAGCTTCTGAAGGGAAATATTTACCTTCTGTGACACCAGAAGATGAACCGGAGCATGTACACTTTTCGTCCACCATTGACAAAGCTGCATGTGATGGAGAGGACAATCCTGCCGGTTCCGTGGCGTTATCTAACCGAAATCGAGGTGGAATAAATCAGAAGATAAATGTGAGAGTTTCTGGATGTGGGAGAGAAAGCGAAAATGACCTACAGAAGACAAAATAAGGACCAGGGATGAGCACACGGATGCATGGTGATGCATGACGAGCGGTAGGTCTGATGTTTTATCAGTTTGTTTACATTCTACTAATTTTCTGATTCATATATTTTGAAGAAAACAAAAAACAAAAACAAAGACAAACAAAGCCATCCTTTGTATAAATATGTCCAAAGTCCACTTTGACTGAAAGTTATGTAATCCGATACGGCTGCCATCACATTATGCAAATTAGATGCGTAAATTTATTCCTATCATAAACTTTGGATCATATTCACATCTTTCTCAATGACAGTAAGCCATTATCTCTTACCACTTTCAAGTTACAGCCTTTGGAATTTGTGACATCTAAACTGAATATTTTATTGAAAAAAATCTTCGCCACCAGAGGGTGCATGCCGATGGTGCGGATCTGCAACAGAAAACCTCTCAGGGTTAAGCCAGGCATTAATTAAAGGTAAAGCCCAGGCAATTACTTTACTGAGGTGGAGGAGGAGATGATTGAACTGAACTTCAGTGCAGCACACACGGATGGTACACCCAACTTGTTGAATTCCCGCAATGAACAAGACACAGGCATGTATGGGTTTGAAAACGGAATGCAGCACGACAACATCCTATCTGGCTGTGGGTCTTAGGAAGTTTTGGCACAAACAGAAGGACCTGCTGAATAATTTTTTGAACCCACATAGCGTTCCTTCTTTTTTCTTTGCACATTGAACAGTGGCAACAGGTGCAGCAACAAAATCTTTTTTAGGGTTCTGATCACTGCATGCAGTGCAGCTCATGACTCATGCCAGCTTGTGTAAGTTATTACATAAATACAACCTCAATTTTGATGAAGTTGGGACATTGTGTAAAACTCATAAAAACGAAATACAACAATTTACAAATCCTTTTCAACCCGTATTCAATTGAATACTTTACAAAGACAAGATATTTAATGTTAAAACTGTTAAACTTTGTTTTTTTTTTGTTTTTTTTTAAATATACACTCATTTTGAATTTAACGCCTGCAACACTTTCCAAAAAAGTTGGGACAGGGCCATGTTTACCACTGTGTTACATCACCTTTCCTTTTAACAATACTGTTTAGGAACTGAGCACACTAATTGTTGAAGCTTTGGAGGTGAATTTCTTTCCCATTCTTATTTGATGTACAACTTAAGTTGCTGAACAGTCTGGGGTCTCCGTTGTTGTATTTTGTGCTTCATAATGCACCACACATTTTCAATGGCAGACAGGTCTGGACTGCAGGCAGGCCAGTCTAGTACCTGCACACTCTTACTATGAAGCCACACTGTTGTAACACGTGCAGAATGTGCCTTGGCATTGTCTTGCTGAAATAAGCAGGGATGTCCCTGAAAAAGAGATTGCTTGGATGGCAGCATATGTTGGTTCAAAACCTGTATGCCTGTATGTACTGTTGTGCTGGATTTTTTAGTTTTATTAATAAATGTCCCTTTGATCTGGTGAATAAAGAAAAGCTGTAGTCCCAGCATTTTTAGTGTTTTATGTTAGTCAAAAAGGGAAACACATAACGCTGTATGCAGACAGCGTGACAGGGAGGATCTTCAGAGCTGTGTGACAGTACAGCAAAGCTTATACAGTGGGGAAAATAAGTATTGAGCATGCCAATAAATAAATATTGAACACATCAACATTTTTCTCATTAAACATATGTATTTCTGACGGAGCCATTGACTTGGGATTTTCACCAAATATCAGTAGCAATCCAAGTAATCCATACACACAAAGAAATCAAGGCAACTGTGTTCACAAAACAAGTTATATTTAATAAAGTGGTGTGACACAGGGAATAGGTATTGAACACACTTGGTGAAATCCATTTAATATTTAGTAGAAAGCCTTTGTTGGGTAATAAGAGCTTCCAGATGCCTCCTGTATGGAGAAACTAGGTGCAGGCGTTAACTTTTGACTCATCTGTCAGACATACTGGAACTGCTAGTCGTGGCCGGTTTATGGTAAAATGATGTTCTTTCCACTTCTGAATGATGGCTCCAACAATGCTCATTGGAACATTCAGCAGTTTAGAAATGTACCTGTAACCGATGCCATCACTATGTTTTACAACAATAAAGTTACGGAGATCTAGAAAGAGCTGTTTGCTTCTACCCATCATAAGCTCTTTGTGGTGTGACAATCTGACATTCACAGACCTTTTGCTATCAGTCAGGATTTAACCAGCTGAAATTAATTTGTGCTGATGGGGGACGGGATGGCTCCTACATTCTGATGGATTTCAGCTGGTTTCTTGGCTCTCTATGCCTTTTTGAACATCTTTTTCTTCATGTGTTCAAAACTTATTCCCTGTGTCATTCCACTTTAGTAAATATAACTTCTTTTGTGAACACAGTTGCCTTGATTTCTTTGTATGTATGGATTACTTGTGTTGTTACTGATATCTGGTGAAAATTTCAGGTCAATGGCTCCATCAGAAATATGTTTAATGAGAAAAATGTTGATGTGTTCAATACTTATTTTCCCTGCTCTACAAGATAGATAAGTGTGGAATGCTGAGCAATCAAAATATAAAGCCTAGCTGTCTGTGAGAGCAGAGTCAGAGGGTTTATCCTTGGGCGCGAGATTCATGAAGGAACAACATGATGTACTGTGTTTTGGAACAATATCAGTAACAAAGTGTTATTTAATATGTGGAAAAAAGGAATCTTTGACACTGTTCAGCAGTAATGTTCCTTCACAGATGTGCAAGTTACTCATGCCATGGGCACTAACACATCCCCATACCATCACAGATGCTAGCTTTTGAACTTTGCACTGATAACAATCTGGGTGGCTGTTTTCCTCTTTTGTCTGGAGGACACGACGTCCATGATTTCCCAGAACAGTTTCAAATGTGGACTCATCAGACCATGGCACACTTTTACACTTTGAATTTTTATTTATGTTTTACACAATGTCCCAACTTCACCGGAATTGGGGTTATATTATTATATTGTAACCTGTTAACTTGGATGCCAAAATTAAAAAAAAACAAAACAAACAAACACCGCCATCTTGCAGATATGTGCAGTGTGAATCTGGCTGGAGCAGTCAGCATGTGCTTGGATCCACAGTTTATAGAACATTATCATTCATCAGTGTGGATGCACACATCTTTATCATTATAGTCATAAATAGGGATGCACTGATTGTGAAATTTTGGAGTGATTTTTTTTCTTTTGAATCTAATCCATTTTCATTGCCTAGGAGACCTACTAAACTGAACTGAAATTCTTTAAAATGGTTCAGTCCCAGTTGTTTTCAGAATTTTCAGCTGCAGCCTACTGCTGTCTGTTTCAGAGCAAAGTCAATCCCACACACTGGGACACACCAAGAAAATATTGGCCAGTTGATATCTTAATTGCTGATAGCTGATATCAGTCAGTAAGGTGAATATTGGCCAATACTGATGCTAAGCAATATATACGTATACTGTATGCATCCCTAGTTATCAATTAATATCATTGTAGTTCTTGGTGTGGACGACGCTGCAACCCATGTGTGACTGGCTGTAGACCCTTTATTTAGAAAAATTGCTTTTGAATATACTCATTATTATCTGGTGAGCCATGTTCTGTTTTGTTCTATTCTATTCCATTTTCTAGTGCAGTATCCATAGAGCTTTAAGTGATACTGAAATAACTGCATCTGGTTTCCTTATTGCCAAGCAACTACAGTATGTCATTGCAAGAACAATTACACTGAGATTAAGGCATGAAAGAAAAGTTTGTCTACACCAGTTTATACTGTGTGTTTAATACACACTAAAGCTTTGCAGGTGAAGGTTTTCCAACCATCCCTACTGGTTGATCTGTCCTTGGGCTCCTTGCAGGTCTTGCTAACTCTAGATCAAAAGAATCCAGTGAGTAACTAATTTATGTTAAAGTGCAGTACTAATGATGATAAGTCAAGTGGACTATTTAGCTAGTCTAATTTAGCATGAATGAAGTGCTAAAAAGAAGTTTCCACTCATGAAGGATCTCCACACACATCCCAGGTGAGTCTATTTTTTATGTTGTTGTTTTTCTTAAGTGCTAAGCATTGACTTTTGTATTGAGCTGGGTTGAGCATGACACTGGTTTGACACGCAGGAAGGCTGAAGGTGACTTTGAATCAACTTATTCTTGCGTGTGCTGGTGTGTGTATATGTGTGGGGAAACATCTCCTCATGCAGATTCCCCAAGGAAGCATTTCACCTTTCTATGGCACTTACTGTGAATGACTGTTTGACAGGAGTTTAGTGGGCTATGTGTACAGGCCGTGTGCCACTGACTGCACAAGTTTTGCATCTTTTAAAAACTGTGTTCATTTAATCTTGTTTTCATCTTAATTATTTGATGTTGGGAGATATAGAAAACATACTGTATAAAATCATAAAGTCTAATGTTTTAAACGTGCTATTGTGTTGTCATAAGCCCTATTCACAGAAGACTAGTATTACCTGTGGACATGCAAAATAATTGCAGAGGATGTCTGTGATGTTAATCCAGTGTTAATGTCCCATGCTTGTAATTTGTAAAGAAAAACTCCACTGATAATTATGTACCATAGTTCTGCAAACATAGAGCCCATGGGATAATTTTAATCCTGCACAACACAAATGAACATCTCAATATTTCAGTGATTTGGGGGTAGGGGTCTCTGTTTTTTTTTTTTCCTCGGGGCACCTTTTCTGCCTTTAGGGTATCTCACTGGTCTGCGGCAGCCCGTAACTAGTTGGAGATGAAAAAACATGGCACAAATACCCAAATTTGTGACAATTTTCATTCGCAATCACACTGAATCACAACACATCTGCTTCTGTCTCATGAATGTTGCAATAATGTTGCACCAACTTCACATACATCCGATGAGAGTGCTGAAGGACATTCTTGCAACATGCATGACAAAAAAATTGAGAGTTTTTTTTTTCCACTTTGCTCCTGAACACTCGCACAACAGATATCCATCCTAATTGTGCAATCGGGGCCTTATAATGCACCTGCCCCACAGGTCTAAATTCCTCACACTTTCTCACTCATGGAAGCTAAATTGACAAGGGTTTGAGATGTCTTTGAGACACCAGAGACATGGGTTTTTGAACATGTTCAACATTACTGCAACAGGAGAGCGAGGCCCTGCAACTCACAAGAGGAAATTGCGAACCCCTGTGGACATTTGGAGTGATTTTGTAAACTCCCTTACAAATGTCGTACAGCTAGCTGCAAGCAGTCACAGCCCAGTGAGACATGGGCTTTATTCTGGCAGGATTATGGCCAGTGCAGTGGATATGAGGATTAAGAGTAGTTTGGGAGTAAAATCAAACAAGTTTGCTCTTGTGTCCAGTGGCAGCTTTTGTTTTTTGATGCCATTGCTGCTTCAGACCTGGACGTAGCAGCAGATGTTCTGCAAAGCCTTGATAACACATCTGGAGAATGTCAGTAACTTCTGGTAAAACACAAACCTTGTTTATCTTGTGAGAAGGTGCTGTGTGAAACACAGACGTATCCCTGGATCCCCAGGTCATACTAGTATGAGTAGGGCTACATCCAAAATTATTCTACGGTCACAGATCATTTATACATTCAACTGCATGTAGCTGAGAACCTACATTGGCAGGTTACTGGAGTGTTACCTCTGCGTTTTTATGGTTTGATCCAGGAAACGGTGGACAGGACACTGAGGTCCTGATGTAGCAAAGGCCCCTCTTGCTTGAACAACTCCCCTCCCAGGGGTGACACCATTCTGCTGGACTGTGAGCTGTCTGTGAGTACGAGTGATTATTTAGTGGCATATCTGTGTGTGTATGTGAACCGGGTTAAAGACTGCATAAAGAGTATATCAACAAGTGTTAAATGTGAAAGGGGAGGGGGGGTCAGTAATTGAAAATAATAGGAGTTTTATGATTAGGGATTTGTTTTGCGCATAGTCAAGAAAAGAACACTGCATGATGAATGAAAAATATTTGAAAGCATAAATGGTAGACAAAGGAGATGGAGGAAAAGAAAAATGATCAATTGGAGGGGGGGGGGACATGGTTGCAGAAATGTAAAGAATGTGTGGTGATGAAAGAGGAAAAGGAATGGAGAATTAATGAAAGGCTTTGTAGAGAAGAGACGAAAGAAAATGAAAGCTGAAGTGAAGGAAAAAATGAAAGAAATGAAGAAACCTGGTGTGATGCTCATCACAAAAATATGTTCATTTGGTCTCTGTGGTAAGCAAGACAAAGCTGGGAAAAACAAAACTGTTAACAGTTTCATGTCAAAACAAGATATGTAAGTTGTGCCCAACACCAGCACTGGTACCAATTGTAAAGTGAAAAATAATCCAACCTTTAAAGGTCCCATTCACTCAAACATGCAGTGTTTGTGGGTTTTAACCTTCCAAAATGCTTTCTTGGGTCATATGACCGCAGTAAAAATATTAAAAATCTCTCTTCATATAGAAATAATTACATTTAAACATTTCAGCAGAATGGGCAGAAGGTGGTTTTGTGCCTCTGGGATCTTTTTCCCTACACTTTGGTCTTCAGTTACAACCATCGCTGTGCTATTAGCTGAGATGATTCTGCCCCCGGCCAGAATTTCTCAGCCTGAGGCATTAGCTTCAGCGCTAACAGTGTTACTTAGCTTATCAAGCGCATGTTATATTGTTATTTTCTTTAAATTTCACTCACCCTAACAGACATCCCTGCCTCCACCTGATTTAATCCACAATTGATATCTTGTGCCATTCTGTCTTATTTTGTTATACTTTCGCTGTAATGCTACATAGAACAGTTCGCATTAGCTTGGCTAGGCCATCGGAGTTGGTCATAGAGATCGCCTCAGCAGTAAGAGGCTGACAGATAGGTGTACTAGTTAGTATGTTCATGAAGATAAATATTTTTAAATAAATAATACATCTGCAAAGTGTTTAGAAAGGTACAGAATTAAACCCTTTATATTCTTCAATAAATATACTATATTGATGAAAAAATGCTTTTTTTACAGATGCTAAACAATCATAATATTTACATCTGAGCAGTTGGATGACGAGACTACGTTGGCCAGTAAGGATGTCACAGACAATAGCATAGTTAGGTCTACGTCAAAATTTGGTTGTCTCATATTAAATTCATACCACAAAAGAGTCCTCGTTTGACAAGCTGCATTTGCCTTGTAATCACCAAAGAACAGAGACTATAGAATAGTCTGCGCTGTGTGCTGACGTTTCTTTCTACCAAGCAGTACAATAATACAGTGAGGAAGGAGTAAGTGTGACACCTTCTGGCCAGGAGGTCACAATAGGTCTGTGCGATTTTTTTAAATTATTATTTTTGTATATTTTATTAATCCCAGAGGGAAATTCAGGGCATCCACCTGGATAAGGCAGCCAAGGTGCCACGCCAATCCCTTCACCATTCACACACACATTCACACCTAGCGCCACTTTAGACTCTCCAGTTAACCTAACTAGCTTGTTTTTGTCCTGTGGGAGGAAACCGGAGTACCCGGAGGAAACCCACGGAGACACGGGAAGAACATGCAAACTCCACACAGAAGGGTCACCGATGGTCAGGGGGTGGGATCAAACCCACAATGGTAAGGGGTGGAATCGATCTTGTGACCTTCTTACTGTGCTGGCACAGTGCTAACCACTGCTCCACCGAGCGATATATATATAGGGTAACGTGATAAAAGCGTCTATCGTTTTATATAAAACTCTATTGTTTTTATCTATTATTTAGATCAGGATTTAAAAGACACATACCCCGTTTCTACTTGTCACCGCCCCACCTCGCCCCTGCAGTGCACCAGATGTGTGGGCTCCCGTGGTTAGCACAGCAGCTAACTCCAGGCTAATGTTTTGGTCAAATAGCCACTGCTTCTGTTTGCCAGGGATGTGGGACTGTTCCCCACTGTACTGCGTCAGCGAGGATAGTCCTCTAACTTTGTTTTAATTGGAGGTAACATTAACACCATCTCACTCTAATAATAAAAAATCAAATGTTAAATGACGATGCTAACTTGTTGCTAATAGGAAACATAGTGTATCAGACCATCGTTTCTTTGGTATAAATTACTGCTGAGTTTCTTAATTTTGTCTGAAAAATATTACTTAAGCTGCAAAAGTGCATGACAGCGGCCGCATACACACTAAATAAATAATAAATAAATTAAAACATGTCGGAGGAGCAAACTGGCTCTTAATGTAACTTGATTTCTAATAATTTTTAGTCAAGCAGCGGTAATGAATAAAGTTGAAGTCATCTCAAACACGCATTAAAAGAATTATATAACAACACTGCAAAATTAAGAGGGGAAAAGGTGCATAAAATTAATGACAGATGAATTTGTACAATTGATTTTTTTTCAGTATGTAATTTAAAATGTAAAAAAAGAGATGGTCCTTTTTATTGGTTATTATATCTAAACTATTCACCTTATTCCTGGGGGTGCCGCTGTAGGAACGATTATGGACGGAACTTCCGGTTTCGGCTGCAGTAGTGTTAAATCAGTCAATAAGAGTGGAGTAGCAGGGGCATTTAAAATAGCGTTTTAAAAAGTTTTTCAAATTCATTTTAATGTACAGTATAGTCCACATATGTGTTTTCCACTCAAGTGGAAGCTAATTTCAGCTTTTCTAGTTTTTGTATTTTTTGAATGTTTTGGCATCGTTCTGGTACTTGCTGGTGTTCGTGGTTGTGTCAGACTGGATAAATGGAGGCTTCTCACCACACGGTGACAGACGACATCCAAGCATGGTGTTGTGGCGTACGACTGCTCTAAGGTAAATTTGATTATGTCCAACATATTTTAACAAAATGCAGCCAACTTTACTGTGGTGGAGACGTGCTGGTTGGAATGCCCACCGCGTCATTATGAGTACAGGCAATGAGAAGTCATAAATCATGACTCTTTTGTTGTTTGGTAGCGGTAAAGTCCCAGGAAACCACCCATGAGTGTCTGGTATCACTGTAAAGCTTAGAAATTGTACTTTCTAAAAATATCCATGTTTTTGCGGAAGACATAACTCCCGACCGATCGAACGCGAGTTTTCAACCTAGCTAAAATATAAACAAATCGTCTTTTTCTGGGTCAATTTTCGTGCACTTCCTACAAATTAAATAACATTTTGAAGATTTTTCAATACAGAATATGGAAATAACTTTACAGCAGTTTTGAAAATATTCTCAAAGTGACTCATTTTGCCAGCACGGGTCATTTGTTTACATCGTTAGCATCTTAGCAGCGGCGCTAACTAACAGAGCTACTGTGTACAAGGTCACTTTTAAAGATCATCTTTCCATCCCTCGATAGTCATGGGAAGTGGTATGATTATGTTACTGTTTTCAGGTGCAAGAGGCCGAGTTCCCGCATTTCTGATGCTTAAGTCACTGTTTTTTAACAAGGAAAAGTGTCCCATTTCAGTGACAGCCATATGTTCTAAACTAGTACTGGAAGTTGATACCATAATTCACGCAAGGTATCATGGGCCTAGGAATAAGGTGGATAGAATTTACATAAAATGTATATCGTGATATGAAATTCTTGTCATTTTGCACCACCCTAGGTCACAATAATAATGCATCAGATTTATATAAGGCTTTTCATGGACACTCAAAGACACTTTACAATGGAGACATTATTCATTCACACCACAGATGATGGTAAGCTATTACTGTAGCCACAGCTGCCGTGGGGCAGACTGATGGAAACATGGCTGCCAATGGCCTCTCCAGCCACTAACGAACATTCATTCCCAGTCTCATGGACACTGGAGGCAAGGTGGGTAAAGTATCTTGCCCAGGGACACAGTGGCAGGTTGGCTGGGGAGAGCAGGATTCGAACCGCCAACCCACCGGTTATTGAATGACCCGCTCTACCTCCTGAGCCACTACCGCCCAATGACGATGATCCCACTTACACTGTCAGAATAAACTGATTACTGGTAACAAACCTATAATGACAATAATCAGTTTTGTTGTGTTTACATGCACTGAGTAAACAGATGGTTGGAGATTAAACCACTTGAGTTAATGACCCTGGTCATGTGGCCTTCGTCGGATTATTTTGTTTACATGGTCACTTGAATAATCACATAACTCCAGAAATCCAATCATAACCAGTTTATTTGTGTACATGTAAACATGGTCAGTGTTGTCTTCCTTGCCTATAAGCTGATTTTGATCTCTGTTTTCTATTAACTAGTGAATTGCCCGTAGAACGCAAGTATTCCTGTCTGAAACAGGTATCCCAAACAGGATTTACAGGCCTAACTGTAGGCTATGTTTAAAGGTGGAATACAGAAGTGTAGCCTATATGTAGGCAATCACACATGTTAGACCTTGACAAATATGAAAGGGACTGAATGGCACTAAGATTTATTTGATTGTGTGAATATTAATTACAGAATACCTAATTATTAAAAACCAATGGGACATCCAATATTTGCGACTGTCTCGGATCCCTTGTTTATTTGTTTGTCAGACCACTTCCGGCAGCACCTTCGTTTGAAAACTCTCTACAGTCCCCAACCACTAGGCACCAAGCAGAGAGGAAAAAAGAAATAATTTATTCTCTTGCTGTGAATTGACTATTGGAGTCTGTGTATTCTGAAAAAAAAATTACAGACAATATTCTCTCTCTTTCCGTGCCTAACTCCTACCTATCTGTCTGTTGCATGTCTTGACACACACACTTGTCTCTTCAGACACACATCTTTCATTCATGGGGGGAGGGGCGTTGGTCCATGTCCAGACTGGAGGTTCACAGCTTTAAAGCTCATTGACAACACGTAGTAATGATTTTACCTCTAAAGATGTATAAAATGATCAAACACTGGCTGTAGTGTTAAATTTGCTCGTTTGTTTGTGGTTTTATGGAGTCTCTCCTCACATGAGCTCCCGCGATGGGTGCGTTTGGGACAAGCGGACATTTTTCAACACAAACCCAGCACTTCGTACACACGGTCAGGACAGGGATGTGGTGAGATGTCCACCAGCAGGCTGGGGGAGACGGAGGAAGCGACAGTGTTGGAAACCTCATGGGTGAGTGTTTTTTTTTAAATCACACACTGTTTTTTGCTTGTGTTAATACTCACTGTAAACACGGAAGCGAATGCGGTGCGGCGATGCATTTGATTGGTTAGACTGATGTGACTTGGTGGTTGGTTAGACTGAGTGTTTCAGTGCCACTTAGAGACAAATTTGATTTGTGAAATTGGTGAAAGTTGAGGAGGATTGGCCAAAATTGCAGGAAAGTTACAGTGATTGGACAAAGTTGCAAGGCCCCACAACAGTTGCGCTGATTGGCTGATTTTGCCTGAATTGACGTAATCGCAACATTGCGAAATCCTGGAGGGGCTGAAAATTATTTATTTCATTATCTGGGCATTTTTGTGTCCTGTTTGGTGATGGTCATCCTTTAGTCACAGCGTGCCTATGTGACTGCATATGATATGCAATTCATCTGGCCATTCTGCTCCACAATCATGGCGGTATTATTATTAAGTTTTAATTATTAGATACTCGTGCGAGCGCTCCAGAAGGAGCATCATCAGGGACTTGCGGTCCTGCAAAGGACAGTGGTAGCACACGAAGCGGCAGCCAGAACTCCAGTCTACAGCTAACCTGGCAGGCTGGGCTTGCAGGTCCTTCTGCTGCTTCTCTCCTGTGTTGGATACACTGGTGTTTTTTGCCAGACACCCCCCCCCCCCCCGGAGTACCCACTGGCACTCCTCCCGGTGTACTTTCCCGCCTCTTGTTCTCCACATATTCCGAATTATCCTTTAGACCTACGCAATCACTGCAACATTATGGTATAATTTTAACCCTTTGAGTGTGAGAATTTGCGTGCCTCTAGTGGCAGAGCGCGGCACTGTGCCTGCCTTCTCACTCTGTCAAAAGTAAGTGAGAAATTTCTGGGGTTTTTTTTAAATGTACTGATTTCTTGTTCATATACTTTGAAGATAAGATGATGAGGTATATCTGTACAATAACTGGAGTCAAAAGACTGAACCATTTTTTGTGTAAATACATCCAAAGTCCAGTTTTGACTGAGTAATGGAATTTAGAGAGGTGCCGTGACATTATGCAAATTAGATGCATAAATGTATTCCTATCTGAAACTTTGGATCATATTTTACATTTTTCTAATTGACAGTACACCATTATCTCTTACCACTTTCAAGTTACACCCTTGGAAATCTGAACAATTTTATTGACAAAAAATATTTACCACTCTTGACCACTAGGGGGTATGTCGCAGTTCTGCACCATACACACTCAGAGGGTTAACATAATATCTAGTCAAATTTGTCACTTTTCACTTCCTTGTTTTGTTCTTGGAGCGCTGTGGTGCCTGCCTGGTCGTGATGCTGTGTGTTATCCAATCAGCACGGAGTCCATTCTAAACCCCACCCACACTTCTAGAAGGCTGGGCATGAGGAGACGGAGTGGTGGCTAAACTTGTATTGATAAAAATTACACATTTTGACTGAACAACTCCGTACTCGGGGATGCACACCCTCGTAACCTCAGCAAAGCACTTATAAAATCTGAGGTTAGTCTGACGAACAGTTTGAGAGATATCTGAGGAACACACACACACAGAACGAGAGAGAGAGTCCTTGCATTTATAGATAATTTCTAGTCACCCCCACTAGAATCCCTGTTCATCTACCAACACTTCACCCTACAGTATACATCACTCTTAGACATTATTTTAGCTGAGTTTACAATAGTTGTATAATGTCACCTAGCCACCAAGAGCCACCATTCACTCATTTGGGAATGTTTCTGCGCTTATTGTACTCCAGGGACTGATCATATCCTATCAAGCACATTCTTGTCTACCAATTACCCTTTACTTCATTCATTCTTTATGACAAATTTACATTAGTTGGCTCAGGTTCGCTACCAGAGCTCTTGGGCATTTAAAGAGACATGCACTGAAATGAGCCGCTCTGAGGAAGGCTGCCAAAGATGATTCACAGTGATGCTGGAATAATTAAATCATTAAAGACAATTTGGTCAAAATATGGGACAAATATTTCATTAAGATCAGTGGAAACTGTCAACATGTAAAAAAAGTGCAGTAAATGGGACCTTTAATGGAAGTAATATACATTTAATGCTTATTTTCAACAACAACAAAATGTGCCCAATTTTTTCGGAAACGCTGGGAATCAAATCAAAGTAACTGAAGCATATTTTCCACTAATACTGTGCATTGTAGAGTTATATGTATCTTTCAAGTTGTTTCATGACTTCCTGATTCTTGTTGTAATTTGCTCATTTTTTTCAGTCTGACATGAAACTATACTTCAATAATGTTTGAATTGTAATACCTGTAGAGAACACTATTAAAACTGTATAACATCATATTACTCAAATTGTTTTTCTTACTGTCAGCAAATCCCAGCAAAATGTCTGCAGTCATATATTTGTTCATGAAACTCACTTAAATGTATATAAAATCCCTTATCCCCTACTATTATGGTCCTCGTCTGTGGAACAGCCTGCCAGAGAGTCTCAGGGCCGCAGAGTCAATAGATGTTTTTTAAGAACAGACTAAAGACCCACCTTTTTAATTTGGCTTTTAATAAACCTGTTTAACTATTACTGAAGTAGTCATTTATGTTCCATTGTTTTATGTTTTTCTTGGCGCCACTTGTTCTACGATTTTCTCATCTTCTTATTGATGTGCTTAGTTCAGTTTTTTAAGTATGGGTTTTTAGTTCCTGTTTTTATGTGTTGTTAGTTCTTTTTGTACCTTTTTAAATTTTGGCTTTTAACAAACCGTTGAACTATTATTGAAGTAGTCATTTATGTTCCATTGTTTTTACATTCTTCTTAGCTCAATTTGCTTTTAGATTTTCTTATTTTGATATGTTCTTAACTCAGTTTCTAAGTATGGGTCTTTAGTTCCCTTTGCTCTGTGTGGTCTTAGTTTCATTTTGTATTTATGTGTTTTAGCTCCAGTGTTTGCTCAGTGGGGCCCCTTCTTCTTCTTTTAGATTTGATTGGTGGCTGGCAACCAGCTTACAGGTGCATTACCGCCACATACTTCACTCTATATCATCACTCTATCTGGTCAGGAGCTGTAGTCCTTCTATCATCATTAATGTGTCCAATCAAACCTCAACTCTATCTTCAAACATCACTCCTCTTCTTCTCCTCGTACTTTACTCTAAATCATCACTTCACTCTGTGTCATCACTCTACACATCTTGGCCATAGCAACTGCCACGGCCAAGATGTCGGCCCCACACCTTACCTGTGTAGTGGGGCCCCTCATGCCGGATGCGGCCTGGCCCATCTGCAGGGGTGTTAGTCTCGTGGGTCGCTCTGGCTTGGGTGGGTGGGGGCTTTACACCACTGTCTACAGCTGTGGTGCGGGCCCCTGCCTGTCCTGGTTAGGGCGGCCCTTGTGGAACCTTCTGTGGTTACTGGCTGTGTGGTATCCCGGCGCTCGGGGCTCCACAGGATGGTTGTTCCTTCACGTGGTGCCTTGGTGCTGAGCAATGTCTCTTATTTTATATGTGTGTAAGAGAAGTAGGGAGTGATGTATGTGCCTGTGTGTGTTGTGTTTGTGGGTATGTTTATGGAAGGGTTGGAAAGGGTGGGGATGTGTCATGTAAAATATGTAACTAAATGTGTCTACTGTTTTTTTTCTACAGCCGTGGACAAAATTGTTGGTACCCCTCTGTTAATGAAAGAAAAACCCACAATGGTCACAGAAATAACTTGAATCTGAGAAAAGTGGTAATAAATAAAAATTCTATGAAAATTAACCAATGAAAATCAGACAATGCCTTTGAATTTTGGTTCAACAGAATTACTTCAAAAAACAAACTCATGAAGCAGGCCTGGACAAAAATGATGGTACCCCTAGAAAAGATTGAAAATAATGTGACCATAGGGACATGTTCAACCAAGATGTGTCCTCTAATTAACATTACAGGTGTCTACAAACTTGTAATCAGTCAGTCGGCCTATTTAAAGGGTGACAAGTAGTCACTGTGCTGTTTGGTGACCACACTAAACATGGACCAGAGGAAGAAAAGGAGTTGTCTCAGGAGATTAGAAAGAAAATTATAGACAAGCATGTTAGAGGTAAAGGCTATAAGACCATCTCCAAGCAGCTTGATGTTCCTGTGACTACAGTTGCACATATTATTCAGAAATTTAACATCCATGGGACTGTAGCCAACCTCCCTGGACGTGGCCGCAGGAGGAGACGGATAATACAAATGGTAACAAAAGAGCCCTGAACAACCTCTAAACACATTCATGGTGAACTCCAAGGTCAAGGTACATCAGTGTCAGATCGCACCATCCGTCGTTGTTTGAGCCAAAGTGGACTTCATGGGAGACGACCAAAAGAGGACACCACTGTTGAAAACAAATCATAAAAAAGCCAGACTGGAATTTGCCAAACTGCATGTTGACAAGCCACAAACCTTCTGAGAGAATGTCCTATGGACAGATGAGACAAAACTGGAACTTTTTGGCAAGGCACATCAGCTCTATGTTCACAGATGCAAAAATGAAGCATACAAAGAAAAGAACACTGTCCCTACTGTGAAACATGGAGGAGGTTCTGTTATGTTCTGGGGCTGCTTTGCTGCATCTGGCACAGGGTGTCTTGAATCTGTGCAGGGTACAATGAAATCTCAAGGTATTCTAGAGAGAAATGTGCTGCCCAGTGTCAGACAGCTTGGTCTCAGTCGCAGGTCATGGGTCTTGCAACAGGATAATGACCCAAAACACACAGCTAAAAACACCCAAGAATGGCTAAGAGCGGAACATTGGACTATTCTAAAGTGGCCTTCTATGAGCCCTGATCTAAATCCTATTGTACCTCTGTGGAAGGAGCTGAAACCTGCCGTCTGGAGAAGGCACCCTTCAAACCTGAGACAACTGGAGCAGTTTGCTCATGAGGAGTGGGCCAAAATACCTGCTGAGAGGTGCAGAAGTCTCATTGACAGTTACAGAAATTGTTTGATTGCAGTGATTGCCTCAAAAGGTTGTGCAACAAAATATTAAGTTAAGGGTACCATCATTTTTGTCCAGGCTTGTTTCATGAGTTTGTTTTTTAAAATAATTCTATTGAACCACAATTCAAAAGCATTGTCTGGTTTTGATTGGTTAATTTTCATAGAATTTTTATTTATTACCACTTTTGTCAGATCCAAGTTATTTCTGTGACCATTGTGGGTTTTTCTTTCATTAACAGAGGGATACCAACAATTTTGTCCACGTGTGTATGTAAAGCACTTTGCGCAGCATCTGTTTTAAAAGTGCTATACAAATAAAGTTTGATTGATTGATTGTAATACTTCACTATTTTGTCACGTTTCCAAAGTAAGATGTCTTTTCTGACCCTTGACTGATCATAATATGAAAATATGAGGACATACACAGATTGTCTAGAACTCTGTACACAGTCACAATTGTCATTTTAAAGACCACCCATACCATATGAGTTTTGCATAATATGATTAAGTTTTACATATTATTGATGGATTAGGATCCAAGAGCAGACAACATCAATTTATTTCAGTAACAGTTTATGACCTGCAGTTTAATAATCTGACATTTTATTGACACTTAATAATGCAAATTTGGTAAACAATATATTTTTAAAAACTACAGCCATCCATCCATCCATCCATCTTCTACCACTTTTCCGGAGGTCCATGTCATGGAGGCAGCAGCTCAAGCAGAGAAGCCCAGACTTCCCTCTCCCCGACCACCTGCTCCAGCTCTTCAGAGAGGATACCAAGACGTTTCCAGACCAGCTGGGAGACACAGTCTCTTCAGTGTGTCCTGGGTCTGCTCTGGGGTCTCCTCCCCATTGGAGGTGCCCGAAACACCTCAAGTGGGAGGCGTCCAGGAGGCATCCTGATCAGATGCCCAAACCACCTAAACTGGCTCTTTTCAATATGGGGAAGCAGCAGTTCTACTCTGAGCCTCTCTCGGATGACTGAGCTTCTCACCCTATCGCTAAGGGTGAGTGCAGCAATCCTATGGAGAAAGCTCATTTCAACCAATTGTATCCGTGATCTCATTCTTTCGGTCATTACCCAAAGATCATGACCATAGGTGAGGGTGGGAAAGCAGACTGACTGGTAAATCGACAGCTTTGCTTTAGAGCTCAGCTCCCTCTTCACCACAACAGACCGGTACAATGTCCGCATCACTGCAGATGCTGCTCCAATCCGTCTGTCAGTTTCGTGCTCCATTCTCCTCTCACTCGTGAATAAGACCCCGAGATACTTAAACTCCTCCACTTGAGCCAGGAGCTTGTCTACAACCCGGAGAGGACAATTCACCTTTTTACAGCTGAGGACCATGGACTTGGACTTGGAGGTGCTGATTGTCATCCCAACCGCTTCACACTCAGTAGCAAACCGCCCCAGTAACAACCTGTAGGCAGTGTTTCCTCTGGCTTAAAGACCTTGGCACGGTGGCAACATATTTCCGGAATATGTTAATTTTGTACTATTTATTTCTTTTTTAAAATTTTACACCGTAACGTTACATATGGAACTTACCATTTGAAGTATTGTACAACTGAGGCTTGAATATAGGGCCAGTTGGGGTCCCACTCAGATGTCCTGTGTTTTGACTTTTTAGTGGTGTTATTCTTCTCTCCTTCCTCTGCCTGAACACTTCCCTATCCTTGGCTCCTCTCTTCTGTCTCATCTTGCCCTCTCTGAGCTCTGTCTAATTCAGGTTCTCTCTCTGTCTATGGTGGTATACAAACAGGTTAGAAAATATCAAGTGTCATGTTTTGTCCTGCAGGATGTTTTTTGTTATGGTTTACATAAATGACAAAAATATGTGTATTTTTATTCTAGTGTTTCTTTTTTTTTCCATTGAGAGAGTAGGGAAGGGAGAGAAACATTCATGATAGTAATGTACTCAAGCATACTTAAATTATATGATCAGGTGGGTATAGTAACCAGAAATTCTACTCATGTAAAAGCAGTGCTTTGAAATTAATAATTAAGAATAGGCAACCAAAAATTTCTGACTGAGTTAAGGGTACAAAGACCACCCATTTAAAAACTTGAGTAATGACTTCAGTCTTCAAGGTTTGAGGTTTTTCTCAAAAAAGTATTGTCATGAGCAGCGGGAGCACGCCCCTCCCCTCCGGTCCCATCATCTCCAGCTCATCACGGTACCTGAGACAGAAGACACACCTGCGTCCGCTCATCACCCAGCATACTTAAGGAGGTTCCCTCCGCACAGTCTACGCTGGCTCGTCTGGGTATACTGCCCGTCCGACGGACTAGCCGGAATCATTAATACATCGTTAACCTCCTTGTCCTCCTTCCTTTCAGGTTGCTGCCACTGTGTAGGTGTGTTCTCAGGACTGCACACATTCTCCTGCTCCACCGCACAACCCATCAGTAACTTCTTCTCCCCGGTCAGGCAACATCAGCTTCACTACCCTTGAGATTAATAAAACTGTCAAACGTGCACCTCTGTGTGGTTCACCCTGTTTGGCATCGTGCGCGTGAGCTGTCAAAAACTAACATGTCATGATAGAACGAGCCAGCCAGGAAGGTAGCTCAGCCGGTGCCTCCACACAGGAGCTATCCGCTATGGATTGCCTAGCGGCGACCGAGCGGCATCTCGCTGCGTTGACGCAACAGGTGTCTAACATGTGTACCTTTTGGTCTGCAGCACATCCCGTGGCTGCCCCCCCTCAGCCTGCCCCGCACACTATGCGCCATACCTTCTCCGTTCCCGTGCCTTCACCATACGCGGGGGAGGTGGGGAAGTGTAAGCCTTTTCTCCTTCAAGTACAGATGTACCTGGAGCAGGTCAAGGAGGAGTATCCGGGGGACGTAGCTCAGATTCAGTTTTTTACCTGTTGCTCAGGGATCGAGCCCTGGAGTGGGGCCAGTCCACTCTAGATAACCCTGAGGGGTGCCGATACACGTTTGACCAATTTGTGGTCGCTTTCAAGTGTGCGTTTGGCCGGACCGAACGACAGTGCAACATCATGAGGGCGCGTAATGACTCTCCGCCAGGGTACCCAGTCGGTGGCCGAGTACTCGGTGGAGTTCCAGGTTGTGGCGTCTGAGTCGGGGTGGAATGAGACTGCATTACGCAGCGCATTTCTCCATGGGTTGAATGACCAACTCCGTGACAACCTGGTGGATCATCCTGTCCCGGAGACGCTCGATGACCTGATAGATCAGGTGGTAGGATTAGACAATCGATACCATTAACGTGCGGAGGAGCGCGGCCCCACCTTTCGCCCATGTGCCAAGCGCGAATCCGCTGCAGTTACTGGAGCTGGCGGCGCCAGTGCGTCACCCAAACCGATGGAGCTCTCTGAGAGCCAAACCGATGAGGAGCGTCAGCGAAGGTGAGGGGCCGACGTTTGCATGTACTGCGGTTCATTGAATCACAGTCGGGACGAATGCCACCAGTGGCCAAAAGACTTGACCCATCAGTAACTGTGTGGGGTCTGGCGGGCGGGACCAAATCTACTCTCCTCGGCAAATTTTGTATTTTGGCCCTTGTGCAGTTGCCAGGGGTCGAGAGGAGGGTTGAGGCGCTGATTGACTCAGGGTCGGAGGGTAATTTCATTTCCTCTGCTCTTGTTGAGCAGGTAGGCATTCCCACACGTAAATTGCCCCGTAATCGGAGAGTTACTGCCATATCTGGCAGTGAGCTCACGGTGGTCACCCGAAGCACGGTGCCTATACCCATCCTCCTTTCCGGGAACCACCGGGAGGAACTTTCGTTCTTGGTTCTCCCAGTATCATCTTTCCCGGTGGTCCTAGGGTTCCTGTGGCTCCAGAAACATAACCCGATGATCAACTGGGCTAAACGCACCATCTCCACCTGGAGCCTGTTTTGTATGGCCCGTTTTGTATGCGTTCGGCTGATTCCTCCCCATCGCTCTCTGTTCTCCCCTCCCGGGCTGAGCTGCCAGGCCTCAGCCTCGTCCCCCGGGCTAATCATGATTTAGCTGAGGTCTTTAGCAAGTCAAGAGCATTGTTGCTGCCGCCTCACTGCTCTTATGACTGTGCTGTAGATCTCATCCCGGGAGCGAGGCTACCGTCTAGCCGGCTGCATAATATTTCCGGCCCAGAGAGGGAGGCAATGAAGCAATACATCAAGGAATCGCTGAACTCCAGCCTCATTTGGCCATCTTCGGCCCCGCTCGGGGTCAGCTTCTTCTTCGTCGGAAAGAAGGATGGCTTGCTGCACCCATGCATTGACTACCGGGAGCTCAACGCTATTACCATCAAGGACAAGTACCCTCTGCCATTGATCAATTCAGCGTTCGAGCTCCTTCAGCGTTCACGGGTGTTCACCAAGCTAGATCTTAGGAAAGTGTATCATTTGGTCCGCATTTGCGAGGGCGATGAATGGAAGACGGCCTTTAAAACAACATCTGGGCCAGTTCGAATACTTAGTGATACCATTCAGGCTCACTAATGCCCCTGCCGTCTTCCAGCGGTTAATCAATGACGTCCTCTGAAATATGGTTTATCAATTCGTGTCCGTCTACCTTGATGACATTTTGATTTTCTCCTCCTCACCAGAGGAACATGAGGTCCACGTTAGGGCTGTTCTACAATGGATCTTGGAGAATCAACTGTTCGTGAAGGCCGAGAAGTGTGTGTTCTCTAGACCATCTACCACCTTCTTGGGCTTCATCGTGGCTGAGGTGAAGCTGATTGCCGATCCGGTCAAGGTAAAGGCAAGTGTTGGATTGGCCAACACCCCACTCCAGCAGGGAGCTTCAATGCTTCCTCGGGTTCAAGAATTTTTATCGCAGGTTCATCCAGAACTATAGTGGGATCGCACTGCCTTTAACGCACCTGACCTCTGTTAAATTCCCCTTTCGGTGGACTGAGGCAGCTGAACTGGTATTTAACAAATTAAAGCACCAGTTCACGGAAAGACCCATCTTGGCCCAGGGCGACACGCAGCTTCCTTTTGTCCTCAAGGTGGATGCGTCTGATTTGGGGGTTGGCGCTGTGCTATCACAGCGCGCACCTCCCGATCAGAAGCTTCGCCTATGCGCATATTTCTCTTGGCGGCTCTCGCCGGCCAAGAGGAACTATGACGTAGGGGGCAGAGAGCTGCTGGCCATTAAGTTGGCACTTGAGGAGTGGAGGCACTGGTTAGAGGGTGCTGTCCACCCTATCGTCGTGTGGACCAACCACAAGAACCTCGAGTACTTGCGGTCGGCCCGTCAACTGAATGCCAGGCAGGCCTGCTGGTCGCTATTTTTCCAGCAATTTAAATTTACCGTCACCTACCGGCCTGGCACTCGGAATATGAAACCAGATGCGCTCTCGCGCCAGTTCTATTCTGAGGACACAGCCCCCCCCCCCCCCCACCAAACCATCGTGCCACCAGCATGCGTTACTGGAGCCCTTACTTGGGATATCGAGTGGAAGGTCCGCCAGGCTCAGTCTCGGGAGCCTGTGCCAGTAGGGTGCCCCCGGAACCGTCTGTACGTCCGGCCGCCTTCCGCAGCAACGTTATCCAGTGGGGGCACACTAGTCACTCTGCCTGCCACCCGGGCATCGCCCGGACCATCGACTTTGGATGCTTTAAAGGACTGTTTTGAAATCACTGCCTGGGAGCAGCTCTGCGGTCCACATGGTGAGGACATTGACGGCCTCATTCACATCATCACGGTCTATGTCAACTTCTGTGTGGACAACACCATACCCACCAAGATCATACGGTGTTGCTCGAACAACAAACCCTGGATCAACCCTGAGATAAAATCACTACTGAGAGAGAAGAAAAGGATCTTCAGGTCGGGGAACAGGGAGATGCTGTAGTCTGTACAGAGGGAGCTAAGGAGGAAGATCAGAGAAGGCAAGGACAGCTTCAGGAAGAATATGGAGGACAAGCTGCAACAGAGCAACATCGGCGGGGTCTGGAGAAACCTCAAAACCATCTCTGGGCTCCAGAATACCTCCTCCCAGGCCACAGGGGGCAGGGAGTGGGTGAACAATCTGAACCTCTTTTTTAATAGGTTTGACCAACCACCCTCCCCTCCGCCTGCACAACAACCACTGCTGCCTCTACAGTCATCGAGACCTGCTGTCCACACACCCCTCTCTACCAACACCCCCCCACTCCCAGGACACAGCCCCCCAACACCAACCTGACCCTCACTAAGACCCAGGTGAGGGCGGAGCTGAGGAAGATCAAGGTGAGGAAGGCCTTGGGTCAGGACTGCATCAGCGTGAAGCTCCACAAGTCCTGCGCAGACCAGCTGTGTGGGATTGTGGAACACATCTTCAACCTGAGCCTGAAGCTGGGGAAGGTACCACAGTTGTGGAAAACATCTTGTGTGGTACCCGTACCAAAGACTTCCCACCCCAGAGACCTAAACAGCTACAGACCAGTGGCCCTGACGTCTCACATGATGAAGACCTTGGAGAGACTGCTCCTTGCTCACCTCCGCTCCCTGGTGGGACCAGCGATGGATCCACTCCAGTTTGCCTACCAGCACAGCATCGGGGTGGAGGATGCAGTGATTTTCCTCCTTCACCGTTCCCTCCACCTGGAGAAGCCTGGGAACACAGTGAGGATCATGTTCTCTGACTTCTCCAGTGCTTTCAACACCATCCAACTGGTGATCCTGGGGGACAAGCTGCTGTGCACAGGGGAGGACCAGCACCTGTCATCGTGGATCCTGGACTACCTCACAAACCGGCCACAGTTTGTGAGAACCCACGATTGTGTGTTCGACACAATCATCGGCAGTATGGGGGCAGTACGGGGGCCCCCCAGGGAACGGTTTTGGCTCCCTTCCTGTTGTCCCTTTATACTGCAGACTTCTCACACAACACAACACACTGCCATCTACAGAAGTTCTCTGACGACTCTGCGATCGTTGGTCTCATCTCCAACGGAGATGAAGCTGAGTACAGAGGACTTATCCAGGACTCTGTGGACTGGTGGCATCGGAACTGCCTCCAGATCAACGTGAGAAAAACTCAGGAACTGGTGGTGGACTGCCACAGGCAAGGACAACCCCTCACAGCACCAGTAAACATCTAGGGAACAGACATTGAGATGGTGACATCCTACAAGTACCTGGGTGTTCATTTGAACAATAAACTAGACTGGTCACACAATACCGACGCACTCTACAAGAAGTGACAGCGCAGACTGTTCCTACTGAGGAGGCTCAGGTCTTTTGGTGTACAAGGGGTGCTCTTGAAGACCTCCTACGATTCAGTGGTGACATCAGCCATCACTTTTGGAGTGGTCTGCTGGGGCAGCGGCATCACAGCAGCCGAAAGGAAGAGACTGAACAAACTGATCAAGAAAGCTAGCTAAGTCCTGGGGCAGTGCCTTGACCCAGTGGAGGAGATAGGAGAGAGAAGGATGGTGGCTAAGCTGTCATCTCTGCTGGAGTCCGAGTCCCACCCTATGCAGGACATACTGAACGCACTGAGGAGCTCATTTAGCAGTAGACTACATCATCCTAGGTGCGTGACCGAGAGGTTTCGCAGGTCCTTCCTACCTATGGCTGTCAGACTTTATAACCTAAGCAGGGCTGCTCGCAGAGATAGTAAAAAAAAAAACGTTATGACCTAATAGTATTGAATGCAAAAGACGCAACAAACTTACACAAAATGGTCCCCTCCAGTATACAACTGGGACAATATCAATCGCTACGGAGGGTGACAATATGTATGAGTACATATTCATACTATGTGGGGTAACTAAATAGATGGTTATGCTGTTTATTCCATCTAGCTACAATGCTCCGCACTGTGTATATATATTTATATATTTATAAATATATATACAGTATAGTATATATAACAGTATATATACAGTTCTACCGGAGCTGGAGCCAAACGACTGGGGGTGGGGGGGGGGGGGTGTCACAGCCCCTTCTGAGTGTTCTTGGGAGAGCCGTGTGGGCACCCAGCACAATGCAAACTGATTCTATTCACGCTCAGCAGGGATTGCATACGGACAGAGAACCCCTGGGGGGACAACCAGAACAATGGACTATTGTTTATACATCCCCGGATTAAGGAGGAGACATCAGGGCGTCAGTTGGTCAGGCTACTCATATGTATTGACTGATATGTATATCAATATGCAAATGTGCCATGCATTCTCTCTTTGTATAACATGTATAAAAGAGCTTGCTATACTTGCCTCAAAAGCACGCACAGCACAACACAGCGCACAGCGCTACAGTGTGTCTCATGACGTTGGAGGAAAATAAAATCCTGCCACCTTCCAGCTCACCGCATCTCGCCTGAACTTATTTTTTCCTCCACATATGTATGTTCACTACTCTTATTTTCTTATCTTCTCAATTATTGCTCTGAATGTTGCTGTCCCTGGGCTGTTGCAATCCTGGAATTTCCCCATTGTGGGACTAATAAAGGCTTATCTTATCTTAATAATGCATCAGATTTATATAGCGCTTTTCATAGACACTCAAAGACACTTCACAATGGATACATTATTCATTTACTCCAGAGACAATGGTAGTGGTAAGCTACTATTGTAACCGGAGCTGCCCTAGGGCAGACTGATGGAAACATGGCTGCCAATCTGTGCCAACAACCTCTTTGACCACTACCGAACAGTAATCTTATTATTTGATAAACTAGAGGGCACTCAGAGTGTGCATACCTCCGCCAAGGATCTGCCCCTCTCTCCCTTTGCCCTCCCCTCTGTCCCTTTGTCCGTCCATATCGCCATCCATCTGTACATTACGAAACAAGGCCTTGGCGGAGGTATGCACTCATGGATCACGTCCAACATCTAATGAGTTCATCTTTGGGCCAAGGGCCACCTCTGGTTAAAATTTCATCCAAATACATCCAGTAGTTTTGGTGTATTGTTGCTAACACTCTGTGAGAAGATGAGAGCATTGGCGGAGGTATGCATTTTGAGATCATCACCAAAATCTAATCATGTGTTCAGTGTGCCATTACACACCTTTCCTGAAAATTTGAATGAAAGGGGCTACATAAATGCAATCTGGATATATATAAATCAACTGGAATATGGGTGGGCAATATAAGCTGCGGCTTCAGCCATCTCCCATTTCGGATAACTTATGTTGAACTGTATAATCAGAGGAGTTATTGTCTAATTTGACCTTGTTGGATTTTCTTCCCCCTTTGTTATATTATTCTGTTTCTTTTAATCTGTACTTTTAATCTATCCAAAATAAAGATTGATTGATTGATTGATTGATTGATTGATTGATTAAATGCAATCCATTATTATTATTATTATTATTATTATTATTATTATTATTATTATTATATCTTCCTGTACCGGCATCCTATGTCCTGCCCTTCCTTAATTCTGATTGGCTGTTTAGAAAGGTCCGATATTGACGAGTGTAGCTGTACAGTAATCTGACAAGTTAAACTTTTTTTCAGCCCTGAGCACTGCAACAAAAAGAGGCCACTGTTCAAAGCTTTTCGTAAATGCTGGACTATATAGAAAATGAATAGGAAATAGTCACCCACAGCAGAAAAAACGAGTTTGGTGGACATGACCCCTAATACTTTTTCTGCAGTGTTTGGCTTCCGGGTTGCCGAGGCAGGTGACCCTATGGCAGGGCCACGCACGTAGCTCAGTAGTGGGTTTACTCCGGGATTTCTCCGGTTTCCTCCCACATGCCAAAAACATGCATGTTAGGTTAATTGGCTGTTCTAAATTGTCCCTAGATATCTGTTTCCTATAGGCCCTTAGAATAGAGGGTTAGTATTAATGAAAGCGCTTTGAGTGGTCTTTGTGACTAGAAAAGCGCTATATAAGTGCAGGTTAGTTAGTTAGTTAGTTAGACAAGTCTTAAAGGGGCAGTACACGACAGGCGCCAGATTAATATATAAAATAATATTTAAAAAATTCCTGCATCCAGATCATGATCCAAATCACCACCAAAATCTAATCATCTGTTCCCCGTGCCATTACGCACCGTTCCTGAAAATTTCATCAAAATCTGTTCATAACTTTTTGAATTATGTTGGTAACAGACAAACCAATGCCAATAAAAACATTACCTCCATGGCGGAAGTAATTATAGACCTTAAGTGATCCGGGGATAATCTGTGAAGGAGTATAACAATCAAGCTAAATTATTTATAAAGGTGACCAGTTAATGATTTTAATTGACTGACAGGCATTTCTCCCGGCATTTCTCCAGGATGTTTTTCTCACTTGATGTCAAGGGGGAGCTTGTAAAATAAATTGGGCAACTAGTAATTAGAAATAATTAGAAAATGGTCCATCACAACTTTACTTTGGGAGACGTAGCAGATGCTATGCAGCTGTGTGATGGGTGTATAACACCCTCTAGCCCTAGTGTAGCACCGTGCCTGCAGACTCACAATAGAGCTTTCATGTCTAAAAAGGGCTTAAGGATGTGCTCTCACGGTTGCCAAGTGACTTGTTCAGTGCAAGGTGAAATGGCCTGCACCGGCCCACACTCACTCTGTTTTTTATTTAGCACGGTTCCATCCTGTACTGACTGCTGAGAAAGTCGCTGCCACTCAGCTTTCAATGTGTATGTGTGATGGGAGGGCAGAGCACAGGTTTCCCCACAGACAAAGAGAGATATGGCTGCTAAGGTGAGTTGCTGTTTCTCTTCTTTTAAAAAAAAAAGCTCTGATCATTTCCATAAAGCACTATATTAATTTTGGCACGGTGCATTTTGGAGTGGTAACCCTGACCAGGCTTGCATTTTCACTACAGGTTGTGTTGGTGTATGCTGGTGACTGCCGTTCAGCTCATGAGAAGGCTCGGTGCAATTTAAAAAAACTAATCAAAAGTTTGTAGTTATTAGTTCAAGAGAAGTAACACAATGTGTATAGAAATTGAAAGTCTGCTCATTACATTTAGGATATTTTCTTCTGAATAGTTGAAACCACTGAACCAGCACTCCGACAATGTTTCTGAAAACCAGCTGCAAACAGGCTGTTTTGCTGCCAAATGTGCAGCGAAAATTCAGCTCTGTGCAAGGCCAAATCAGAGCCTGTGTAATGGTAGCTGACGGGCCAGTAGGCTCCAGCTGCATGATAGCCAAAGCCATGCAGAGCAATTCCAATTACAGAGCGTGGCAGCGGTTATCCATCAATGTGGAGCAGAAACTACAGTGGTGTGAAAAAGTGTTTTCCCCCTTCCTGATTTCTCATTTTTTTTGTCTTTTTGTCACACATAAATGTTTCAGATCATCAAACAAATTTAAATTTTAGACAAAGATAACACAAGTAAATACAAAATGCAGTTTTTAAATGAAGGCGTCTATTATTATGGTGAAAAAAAAATCCAAACCTACATGGCCCTGTGTGAAAAAGTGATTGCCCCCTAAACCTAATAACTGGTTGGGCCACCCTTAGCAGCAACAACTGCAATCAAGCGCTTGCGATAACTGGCAATGAGTCTTTTACAGAGCTGTGGAGGAATTTTGGCCCACTCATCTTTGCAGAATTGTTGTAATTCAGCCACATTGGAGGGTTTTCAAGCATGAACCACCTTTTTAAGGTCATGCAACAGCATCTCAATCGGATTCAGGTCAGGACTTTGACTAGGCCACTCCAAAGTCTTCATTTTGTTTTTCTTAAGCCATTCAGAGGTGGACTTGCTGGTGTGTTTTGGACCATTGTCCTGCTACAGAACCCAAGTGCGCTTCAGCTTGAGGTCACAAACAGATGGCTGGATATTCTCCTTCAGGATTTTTTGGTAGACAGCAGAATTCATAATTCCATTTACCACAGCAAGTCTTCCAGGTCCTGAAGCAGCAAAACAGCCCCAGAGCATCACACTACCACCACTACATTTTATTGTTGGTATGATGTTCCTTTTCTGAAATGCTGTGTTACTTTTACGCCAGATGTAATGGGACACATACCTTCCAAAAAGTTCAACTTTTGTCTCGTCAGTCCACACAGCATTTTCCCAAAAGTCTTGGGGATCATCAAGATGTTTTCTGGCAAAACTGAGATGAGCCTTTATGCCCTTTTTGCTCAGTAGTGGTTTTCGTCTTGGAACTCTGCCATGCAGGCCATTTTTGCCTCTTTGCCATTTTTGTCTCTTTCTTATGGTGGAGTCATGAACACTGACCTTAACTGAGGCAAGTGAGGCCTGCAGTTCTTTGGATGTTGTTGTGGGATCTTTTGTGATCTCTTGGATGATTCGTCGCTGCGCTCTTGGAGTAATTTTGGTCGGCCAGCCACTCCTTGAAAGGTTCACCCCTGTTCCATGTTTTCACCATTTGTGGATAATGGCTCTCACTGTGGTTTGCTGGAGTCCCAAAGCTTTAGAAATGACTTTATAACCCTTTCCAGACTGATAGCTGTCAATTACTTTTTTTTCTCATTTGTACCTGAATTTCTTTGGATCGTAGCATGATGTCTAGCTTTTGAGGATTTTTTTGGTCTACTTCACTTTGTCAGGCAGGTCCTATTTAAGTGATTTCTTGATTGAGAACAGGTGTGGCAGTAATCGGGCATGGGTGTGGCTAGAGAAATTGAACTCAGCTTTCCAAAGATATGATAAACCACAGTTAATTTATGTTTTAACAGGTGGTGGTGGGGGGGGGGAATCACTTTTTCACACAGGGCCATGTAGGTTTGCTTTTTTTTTTTTTTACCCTTAATAATAAACACCTTCATTTAAAAACTGCATGTTGTGTTTACTTGTGTTATATTTGTCTAATATTTAAATTTGTTTGATGATATGAAACATTTAAGTGTGACAAACATACAAAAAAATGAGAAATCAGGAAGGGGCAAACACTTTTTCACACCACTGTAAGTATGAGGCTGTCCTGGTCGCATCACTGGCTGAGGCTGCCTATGTGTCGGGGAAAGATGCTCAAGGTGTTGATACGGTCCAGAAAGTGGCTCTGCTCGACTGAAAAAAACATTCTGCCAACTTTTTTTAGTTTATAATTTATTTAATAATAAATATAGGCACTTAAATCTAAAGTTAAGGCTTTGAAAAAATAAAACAGATGAACATTGCAGTTATGGACCTCTTTCACAATGTACAGTGATGCACTTCCACCTTCCCGTCCTCCCGTAGCTCCGGTTCCACTTCCATTATATTTTCCCATTCCCTGGTGCTTTCTCGTCAATAAATCAATTTTATCCCTTTCACTTATCATTGTACGTACTTGAAATAATGTGCAGGCAAATCATTTTTTTTCTTTATAAAGTTCGTGTTTCACATTTTGATTGTTTTTGGAACTATTCTGATTTGTTTAATAGTTCACCTGTTTAGCTTAGCATAGCACAGCTATTGTCTTGTTTATGTCTCTTCCATTCCAAATACCGCTGTACGGGCTGCAATAGGCCTGTGTAATGGACATGTGTCATGCAAAGTCTTTACACAAACTCATGCATGTTCATTTGAGTTCTTGCAATGTTATTAGGAGTGAGTCGACGTTTATTACAAGAATAAACACTAGCAACTGGAAGCTAACAAGGCTAATATCAATAACAGTAATGGTAACATGAATAACCGAGGGATTCTGCATACACAAAGTAATATTAAAATGAGTCAGGTAACAACTGAGGGTTGGACATATGTTTCAGTGAGTTTCACAGGTCTGTTACAGCCTATGCAGCGGTATTTGGAATGGCACAGACATAAACAAGATGATAGTTATGATATGCTAAGCTAACTGGGTGAACTGTTAAACAGCTCATTATGGTTGCAAAAATGATCAAAATGTGAAACACAAACTTTATAAAGAAAAAAATGATCTGCCCGCACACTGTTTCCGATATGTACAATGATAAATGAAAGGGATAAAATTGATTTATTGATGAGAAAGCACCAGGGAATGGGAAAATATAACGGAAGCAGAACCAGAACTGTGGGAAGACCGCAATCCTGAAGTAAGCCACTCTACATTGTGCAAGAGGTCCATTGCGGTTGCTACAGTAAGAACCATGTGCATGTGCTTGTACATGAGTAAACATTTTTTTTTATTTTTTTTTTTTTAATTTTGTATACTTTATTGATCCCCAGAGGGGAAATTGAGGGCATCCACCTGGATGGATGAAGCAGCCACGATACGGCGCTATCTCTTAACCATTCACACACACATTCACACCTAGGGCCACTTGAGAGTCTCCAATTAACCTAACCTGCATGTTTTTTGGCCTGTGGGAGGAAACCAGAGAAATCTCGGAGTAAACCCACGCAGATACGGGGAGAAACATGCAAACTCCACACAGATCACTGTTGGTCAGGGGCTGGAATCGAATTTGTACTTGTTCCTGAGACTACGTCCATCAACCATTCCAAAGCTGGGGAAATGTTCTGTTCTGCAGAACAGTAGGGAGCGATCACACTCATCAAACATTCTAGACTTTGAGGGCCAAACCTCAGTCAATATGTATAAAAATACTTTCTTTTCTAGCAGTGGAAAAGGTTGTTTTTTCCTTAACATGTTTCGGCCACTTCTTGCAGCCTTCGTCAGAAGGGTCATGTGATGTTGTTGTAATCGGCTGTGGCAATCGGCTGTTTTATCCAAGTTTACCAGACAGCAGAGGACGACTACGCCCTCTGCTGTCTGGTATCCTGCGGAGCACAGCACCCCAGGTGTGGAACAGGGTATAGGATCCCTTATCCCTGTTGATGGTTCTTGGGGTTTGGTTGGGCAGCAGGGGGCGTAGTCGTCCTCTGCTGTCTGGCAAACCTGGATAAAACAGTCGATGAAGCAGCTGATTGTTACAACATCACATGACCCTTCTGACAAAGGCTGCAAGATGTGGCCAAAACATGTTAAGGTAAAAACAACCTTTTTCCCCTGTCTGATAGAAAAGAAAATATTTTTGTAACTATTTTAGAAGACAGTATGAACCCTTTGGGATTACTCAGTTAATATGGAAACAGTGTGAGCAGGCCCTAAATCTCAATCAGTAAAGGTGGACAGCATACAGTATCATCACTCTGTTGAACTGTAAATGCAGTCTGAACTCAAGACAGACAGATGTCATGCCACACACCACCACTAGAGGTCCATGTCAGGTAGATGATCTTCTCATAAAATTATTTGGAGAAACAGCAGATGCTTTTATGTGTGTGTTTTATGGGATTTACTGACAGTAAGAAAATGATAATTAACAATTTTATCTGTTTTTTAAATATCTATTTGTATCAGCTGTCATTATAATCCCCCAAGTCTCCCATGATGTTTTGATATGAAACATTTGATCTATATGAAGACAACACAAATGGTATGAGCCATAGCATGAAGGATTGTTGCTGAGAGACGACTGTTTTACCTCAGTGAGAAACTGAATCAAATGCAGGTCTGATTACTTTTGTTTTGAGCACTGTAAATCCAGTCAGTCAAATCAGTGAGCAGTGCTGCAGCAGCCTCTGCAGTATCCTTGCACTGCAGCTGGAGTTTGGAGGCGTGAATGACCAGGAAGCTTGGTTTAAATATCAATACCGTTCACTGCATATGGACATGTTATATATGTGCTCCGGGAGAGAGCTCGTGGAGTTGAAGAGTCCCTAGGGAGTGACAGTGATGGTGCTGAATTGCCGCTGAAAATGACAGATGGAAGGGAGGAGGGATGACTTAAGTTATGGAACATTTCACACCTCTTTAGTGGTTTTATTCTAAAACACAATTACATACTCAACATCTTAATGCTCCATGTGTGATGTGTGTTCTGAATAGGTGCAGTGTGGTTGATATCACCCTTCTTTTATTCAATTCTGCTATCTTCTCAATATTTTCCTGTGATATGTTGCATGTAACTTACACCTGATACATACTGTCATTTCATGTCAATCAAGCCCATGCATCTAGAGACAGCTCCCCGCTGCCAGTCGACTTCCACCCTCCCTCCTCTGCCCTCCTACCTTTCCGGACATTTCCCTCAGTCGCCCGTTGAAACTCCCCTGCACTTAGCAGGAAGCAGGCCCGATCATGTGGGTAGCGCTCGCGGCTGGTGGTGGAGCCTAGGCCCCCCGTGGCTGGGCTTCGCTCATCTCCAAGGACCTGGTCAATGGTGGGACAGTCCTCATTGGCAAGGGCGGCTGCACTGGCTGCTGCATCCCCATTCTGCTTGGAGTCTGGGAAGTGGATAGGTGTTGAGAGGATTTGCATTGCAGCAGTACAGGGAGAGAAATAGATAGTGAATATGAAAATTTAAAGAAAAGGGTAATGCAGATTGGATGAAAAAGAGTGAGAACAGAAATGATAGAAAGGAGAGAGAGGAGAGACAATTAGGTGATGTGAAAGGGAAATTTGTAGCTGGTGCTTCAACACAGTGCAGCAGAGCAGACTGCACACAAACAAATATAATGCAGGAGACATGTCCTTTGGAATTTGGCCCCCAAAAGAGAGACAAAAAACTTGGAATACAAACTCATGTCCCTTCAACATGAGCAATACTGCAAGTTTACATAGTCCAGAAACTGGCAAAAAACACATTCAAATTAATTCTGATATGCTGTAACTATGGGTGGGACAAAAGATCGATTCAGTGATGGATGGCGATAATTGACACTACCGACAATGCACCAATCCCTAAATGCATGGATCGATCTTTCATTAATTATATACAGAATATATTCATGTAAAAATTGCATACTGTCTTGGGTATACAACCAGTTGCGTTTTCAGTCCACTAGATGGAACCAACCACCAGTCAAATGAAGTCACAGCTCGTCTCACGAGATTTTCAGGGAGCTTTGAAAGTTAGGAAGCAGTTAGCTCAAAGTTATGTCAAATGTTGGGCCTTTTTTAGATTTAAACAAAGATTCTGAAAGGCTGCTACCTTGGCCAGGTTTCCCTTGCAAAAGAGATCTCTGATCTCAATGGGACCTCCTGGTTAAATAAAGATAAAATAAATAAATAAAAAGATGGAAGGAAAGACCTTGACATGACATACAATCTGCAAGAAGCGCTGCACGAAAAAACCCCAAAAACACTTGGACCATGCGGGCCAACACATGTCTCGGAGCAGCATTAGCAACTACTAAGAGACACCAGCATGGATCTTGCTTTTTAGCCGAACGTCAAGTAATTCAATTCAACTTTATTTATATAGTGCCATTTCACAACAACAGTCATCTCATAGCACTTTCAACTGTAGGGGAAACCCCCACAATTGCAGAAAGACCCCAGCAATCAGGAGATCCCCTGTGAGCAAGCGCTTGGTGATGGTGGAGAGGAAAAACTCCCTTTTAACAGGAAGAAACCTCCAGCAGAACCAGGCTCAGGGAGGGGCAGTCATCTGCTGCGACTGACTGGGGGGTGAGGGGATAGAAAAGATGAGAAGAACAGACATGTAGAGAGCAAAAAGCACAACGGGGACTCAATCTATGGGAGAGAACAAACAGATGTTCATGACCAGCAAAAATATTTCATTGAGAGTGAAGAAACGAGTGAAGCCCAGTGCATTGTTGGAGGTCCCCCAGCTGTCTAAACCTATTAGCAGCATAACTAAGGGAGGGTTCAGAGACACATGATCCCTCCCTAATTGTAGGCTATATCAAAAAGGAAGGTTTTTAACCCTATTCTTAAAAACAGAGGTTGAGTCTGACTCCCGAATCCAGATTGGCAGCTGGTTCCACAGGAGAGGAGCTTGATAACTGAAGGCTCTGCCTCCTGTTGTACTTTTGGAGATTCTAGGTATCACAAGTAATCCTGCATTTTGGGAGCGTAGTGCTCTGTTAGGATAATAGGGTAGTATAAGATCTTCTAAATAAAAAGGGGCCTGATTATTTAGAGCTTTGAAAGTGAGAAGAAGGATTTTAAACTTAATTCTAAACTCTATGGGAAGCCAATGAAGGGAGGCCAGAACCAGAGAGATATGATCTCTCTTTCTAGTACCTGTTAAAACTCTTACTGCTGTGGTGATCCGAGCTCTAATCCCATCTGCGCTCGGGTTACTCAGTATTTTCCCTTTTCTCCCATTTTATTTCAGGTTTGTTATTAGTACCTTTCAAGGGCTTTTATTGTGACAGCATGACGGCCGAACTTCCGGCTGTCAAAGCCGAGCTGGCGCCGTGACAGCTGTTTGTGATTTCATTAATTACGTTTCCCCTTCCTGAGTGGTTCCTTTACTTTTGGGTTTAGTATTTAAGGGAGCAGCTGAGGCTCACTCCTCGCTGCGGCCTACACGTTCGTGTTCCTGGACTGGAGTTCCTAACCCCAACTCCAGTCTTTCCTCTGTATTTGGATTCATCTCTGCTTCGACTCATGTAAGTGTATGTTTTACAGCGTAGGTTCCATCCTCGCTGCATCTTCATATTTCATGTCAGTATTTATTATTTCGTGTTCTAGTGTTATGTATGTGTTTTGCCCCACGTGGCTCTTTACTTTACTCTTTTGTTAAATAAACAGACAAACTTACTACTGTCATGGTCCGTGCGCTGACTGTCCGCGCTTGGGTTGTCCGGTGGTTTCCCGTTGTCTGGCGTACCATGTGGCCGTCAAGGCTTTCATTCTGACAGCGTCACGGCGGGGCTTCCGGCTGTCAAAGCCGGGTCACGTTGTGACAGCTGTTCAGCATTTCTCCTGAGTACACTCTCCACTGATTGGTTTGTCCTGAGTATTTAAGGAAGCAGCTGAGGCTTACTCCTCGATGCGATCTCGTCAACCTTCCATTCATTGATCATTCGTCAAACTTTCATTCGTCGATCATCCGTCTCCTATTCATCATTCATTCATCAAAGTAAGTCTTTTCCCTGAGGTTCTGTATCCTGTGTTTAGTCATAGCCTTAGTTGTGTTTTTGTCCCTCGTGGCTCATTGTTTTGTTATCTGTCTTCATTAATAAATTATGCAAACTCATCGGCGGCCTATAGCGTCTCATTTACAGTCCGCGAGGACCGCACCATGACAGTAGATTGCAGCCAGAAAGAGACGCCGGTCACCATGGGTTAGCTATTGGACTTGAGTTTTGTCCCTTCTCTGGGGGCTAGTACTGCCCAATATGTCTGCTCTAGAGCATGGGTATTGCCCCGAGTGGCTCCAGGAGGTAGATGGCTACCTGGCAGAAGCCAGTCTCGCCATGCCCACCTACGCGACATATGAGCCCCTAAGGACTTGCTCAGAGGGCTTTGTTAAAATACCATCTCACCTCCTTTCCGGAGGGAAAGGAACAGGTGGCATGGATTGTGACACAACGTGGACTGATAGAGAGAGCGCTCGAGAGGGCAGCCAAGGAACCCTCACTGCCTCCCCTGAGTACGGTTTTCCCGACGAGCGAGGAGGTCCATGGACTGGGGGGAACCCCAGGAGGCCGATGGCGAGGCATCTCCGCTCCTCGCCTCGGGAGTCAGCTCTTGTCACCCGTCCAGCCCAGGTGCAGCGTTTCCCTGACTTCACCTCACCCGCTGGAGGTAAACGTCATCACAAAGCCCACGGCAAGCCTCTGCGAGAACCCCACCGGATCCAGTTCCGGGTCGCCGTTGGAACTCTGCCTCCCGGCCAGCTGTTTCTCCTGCGTCACAACAGGAGGAAAACCCAGCAGCCTCCGCCTCCGGGTCATCTGTCCCTGCTGTCCCGTCAGCTCCTCATTCCCGGATCGCCTCGGCTGTCACTCCCTCCTCCTCGACGCTCTCCCCAGCTGCTGTGAGCTCCACTAGTTCTGGTCCGGCAAAGCCCGTCATCAATCCTGGTCGTACGGCTCCTCCTCGTCTTCCTGGGGGGCCCTCCGTCACCATCCAGAGGGGAAAGGGAAGAACCAAGCCCACTGCATCAGCTTCCACCGGCCCTCAGCGGAGCAGGCAAGTGCATTTTCATTCTTTTCCTTCACTGGGTGAATTGCCTTGTCTGACCCCTGGGGGTGGAGTTCGGGGCTCACAGTCCCCTGAGCTCCCTCCACCTGCTGCAGTGATTAATTATGAAACTGCTTCCTTTGTGTCTCCTTTCCCCGAGCGTTCTTCGGTGCCAGGTCTACGCCATCGGATGAGGAAGGAGCCTGCGGCTCTGGAGTACCTGGTTCCGGCCCCGCAACCACATCATGGGCAAAGGAGGAGGGCAGACTGCATTTTGGAGCCTGCGCCGACGAGCAAGCGTCCCCGGGTCTCCACGGAAGGACAGTCCAACCCGGCAGGTCACGGACCCCCTGCCACCACGCCGTGCGGGCCCTCGGCGTGGACATCAGTGATGGGGGGTCCTCAGACTGTGGAAACCATCATGCTGGCTGTGGAGGTCGCCGTAGCCGAGTGGGAGCCAGAGGATGTCCTTCTTCCTACTGAACCCGGATCGTCGAAGTCCTGGACGGCGACAGAACTCAAGATCAGGCAAGTGCTCTATTTTGTCTTTCTCCTATCAATTCTAGAGCATTTTTGCCTGTCTCTTGGGGAGATGAGCCAGGTGCAGCCGTCCGCTGCATCCAAGATTGTCTCGCTGGGCTCTGTCGCTGCCGGTGATCCTCATCCCGGTTCTCTTTCTTCTCCCGAGCCTTCTCCCAGGGTCACCGGTGTGGAGTCAATTCCGGTTGCCATTCTGGAGGTTCCGGGTTCGGGTTGGGAGGTCGTCTCTGGTGATCCCCCAGTCCAGTTGGGGTCCATCATGGGTGCAGCCGCGACCCAATCGGGGTCCATCGTGGGTGCAGCCGCGATCCAGTCTGGGTCCGTCAAGGGTGCAGTGCGGTCTTGTTTGGGATCCGACTGGAGGGCAGTACCGGTTCTGGTGGAGTTCGGAGATGGAGATGCAGATCCTTCGCTGAGCGACGCCGGACTGGTCCCTTATCCTTCCCCCGTTCTTTTTTCCCTTCCATCAGGGGCTGCTGGGGTTCTCCGTTATTGGTCCGGCTCTCCCTCGTTTTCCCTCTCTATAGGGAGGCCGTTTCTGAGTTCTCCCCTGCGGTCCTGGTGGCTGAATGACACGGGTCGGCCGCTTGGGAGACTGCTTCGCCCGTTTGGCATTCTGGATCGGCCACCCAACCAATTGGACTTTCTGCTCGCCAACCTGGTCCGGCCGCCGGAGGTGCTGTTTTTCCTGGCCTGGGACTGGGGTAGGCCACTCAAACTTTTTCCTTTTCCCCTCTCAGCGATCTGGACGCTGGACGCAGGAAAACCCCCTGAATTATTTATTTCTGTGCTTTTGTGCTCTGTCTGCCATCATCCCTGGTTTTTTTTTCTCTGCCTGCTCCTCGGGAATTTTAGGGATGCTCTTGTGTTTTGTTATTAGGACTATTGTGAACTGTATTTTTCGCTGCTCTGTTGCGTGTGTTTTTTTTTTCCCTCTCCTCCTCACTTGTGTTATTTATGCAACATTGAAGAGTGTTTTTCACTGTCCCTTGGCATAAGTGTTTTTTTTTCTTGCTCTGGTATTATGATTGTTGTGCCTGTATTTGAGTTTCCTGTAGTCCCCTGTAGATTGTGAAGATGTTTTTTCTTTTTTGCCTGTGACCTTATTGGATTGATCATGGTGTTCGGTTTGTAGCCTGTTCTTTTTTCTTTCTGTTATTATGCTGGTTGGTTCTCGCCCTCCGAGCCTGTTTCCCCCCACCTCCCTCCCTAAGGCGGTCCTGTTGACCTTCTGGGTGGGGGGTGGGGGGGCTCGATGTTACACAGCATCTGGAATCCGCCTCAGGAACGGGGGCTACTGTCATGGTCCGTGCGCTGACTTTGTCCGCGCTCGGGTTGTCCGGTGGTTTCCCGTTCTCTGGCGTACCATGTGGCCGTCAAGGCTTTTATTCTGACAGCGTCACGGCGGGGCTTCTGGCTGTCAAAGCCGGGTCACGTTGTGACAGCTGTTCAGCATTTCTCCTGAGTACACTCTCCACTGATTGGTTTGTCTTGGGGATTTAAGGAAGCAGCTGAGGCTTACTCCTCGCTGCGATCTCGTCAAACTTCCATTCGTTGATCATTCATCAAACTTTCATTCATCGATCATCCGTCTCCTATTCATCATTCATTCATCAAAGTAAGTGTTTTCCCTGAGGCTCTGTATCCTGTGTTTAGTCATAGCCTTAGTTGTGTTTTTGCCCCTCGTGGCTCATTGTTTTGTTATCCATCTTCATTAATAAATTATGCAAACTCATCAGCAGCCTATAGTGTGTCATTTGCGGTCCGCGAGGACCGCACCATGACAACTACTGGCTCCTGGCGCCTCATTAATATCCTGAAAGGGGCATTCATGACAGCTGCAGCTTTTTGGATCAGCTGAAGACTTTTTAAATATGTTTTAGGACAACCTGATAATGAAGAGTTACAATAATCTAATCTAGAGCTAACAAAAGAATGGATTAGTTTCTCAGCATCACTCTGAAGGAAGATGCTACCAATATTGGCAATATTACACAAATGATAGAAGGCAGCCCTAGAAACAAGTTTAATATGTGAATTAAAACAAAAAACAGATCTTGATCAAAAATAACTCCAAGGGTCCTCACAGAACTATTAAGAGAGACTAACCACATCCAAACTAAAAGTTTGATTTGGAAAGGAATTTCTAAGGTTTTTTGGACCAACTAGAATGACTTTAGTCTTACCAGAATTTAATAGCAGGAAAGTCATCCAAGCTTTTATTTTCTTAAGGCCTCAAACTTGGCTAATTGATTACTATCATCTGGCGTCATTGACAGGTATAATTGTGTGTCATCTGTTTAACAATGAAAATGTATACAGTGCTTTCTAATAATGTTGCCTAGCAGAAGCATATATAAACTAAAAAAAATAGAGCCTAGCACAGATCCCTGTGGAAGTCTGACAGAGCTTTGAGTTGGAAGAAAACTCATTATTGACATGAATAAACTGCATCCTATCAGATAAATAAGATCTAAACCACTACAAAGAAGTTCCATTAAGTCCAACATGGTGTTCTAATCTATCAAGTAGAATATTATGATCAATAGTATCAAAAGCTGCACTAAGGTCTAAAAGGACAAGTATAGAAACAAGTCCATTATCAGATGTGATAAGGAAGTCATTAGTGACCTTTACCAAAGCTGTTTCAGGACTATGATGGATTCTAAATCCAGATTGAAACTCTTCAAATAAACCATTTCCCTGCAAGTGGTCAAATAATTGGGTAGCAACAACTCTTTCTAAGATTTTTGAAATGAAGGGCAGATTAGAGATTGGTCTATAGTTAGCTAAAACTCCTGGATCCAGCGTTGGCTTTTTGAGTAAGGGTGTAATTACAGCAGTTTTAAAAGCCTGCGGTACATGGCCTAATGTTAATGAAGAATTGATTATTTGAAGAAAAGAGCTACCAATAAATGGGAAGACTTCTTTAAATAACTTGCTAGGAATAGGGTCTAAAAGACAAGTTGAAGGCTTGTTAGTTAACGGTGGGAAGAATCTGACTGATTTTATCTCTGATAGATGAAATTTTATGATTGAAAAAGTTCGTAAAGTCCTGACTAGTAAGCTCTAAGGGAATGCTAGGATTGACAGAGTCCTGACTCTTTGTAAGCCTGGCTACAATGCTGAAAAGAAACCTGGGATTATTCTTCTCTTCTATTAATGCAGAGTAATAACTTGTTCTAGCTTTCCTAAGAGATTTTTTATAAATTAGAAGATGATTTCTCCAATTCAATTCAATTCAACTTTATTTATATAGTGCCATTTCACAACAACAGTCATCTCATAGCACTTTCAACTGTAGGGGAAACCCCCACAGTTGCAGAAAAAAACCAGCAATCAGGTGATCCCCTGTGAGAAAGCGCTTGGCGATGGTGGAGAGGAAAAACTCCCAAGCTAAATAGATTTCATCTAATTTAATGGAGCGCCATTTTCTTTCTAATTGACGAGTCTTCTGTTTTAAGCTACGTGTTTCTGTGTTGAACCAAGGAGTTAGAAATCTCTGATTAGACTTTTTCTTTTTAAAGGGGCCACGGTGTCTAGAGTCTGATGCAGAGAAGCTGTAACACAATCTACCGTGCTATCAATTACAGAAGGAGCAAGCTTATAGCTTATTTCCGTTGTGTTGACACATGGCATAGAGGAAACAGTCTGCATAAATTTGGTTACAGCATCATCTGAGAGGCATCTACTGTAGTAATATTTTTCTTTAGGAGCCAAATAGTCAGAAGTAGTAAAATCAAAGGTTAACAGACAATGGTCTGACTGCACAGGGTTATGAGGAGACACTACCAGATTTTCTATTTCTATGCCATATGTCAGAACAAGGTTCAACGTGTGGTGGAGATAATGGTTAGAATTTTCTACTTTCTGAAAAAAAAACCATCGAGTCTAATACTGAATTAAATGCCATATTAAGGCAATCACAATCTACATCTACCTGTGTATTAAAGTCCCCTACTATAATTATTCAATCTAATTTCAGAACTAAATCGTTTAAGAATTTGGCAAATTTGGATAAAAACTCCAAGTAGGCTGAGGGAGGACGAAAAACTATGACAAATAAAATTGGGTTTAACCTAAAATTGCTAACATGCCCAATACTGAAGACCAGGCCCTCAAAGGAATTAGAACATGCTTTTTGCTTTACATTAACTAGTAATTTGGAATGGTAAATTGTTGCTACTCTTCCTCCACGACCAGAACTTCTGGGATTTTGACAGTTTAAGTAACCAGAGGGTGACATAAGTCCGGACCCAGGGAACATGCACACAGGCTCGAGCAAGATTCAAAGATTTTATTAAACAATAAAGAGTGTTTGAGTGAGTGAGTGCGGGGTGTAATGTAGTGCTGGAGGACAGGGTGCATCGAGGGCAGAGAGGAGCGCCGTACAGCCAGGCAACCCTATGGGCGGCGCACACACAAAGGTTAGCTACGGGCAAACACCCAGTGGAATGGATGTTAATTCTGGTGCTTACTTGCAGGTGGTAAGGTGGCTGGCGTCGGCTAAAGCCGCAGGTCTTCTGCCTGGAAGACAGCATCCAGCTGCGTGCTCGGCGTGACGAGGAGAGTGATGGTGAGGACAAGGGAGTGATGTCCGCCGCCAGAGGGTCCACCTGTGCACAGGGGAGAAACTGGAGAGAAGGTGAGTAAGGATATCTCTTAAGTGCAGAATGAACGGTTATCATAGGAGCGCAGGCCGTAGAGGAACAGGCGAGCGTAGGAGAGGAAGGCGTTGATGAGCAGACAGCTCCAGACTGAGGCTCAAGGCGAAGCGGGCTTTATAGCCCGAGTTTGATGAGGCACAGGTGTGCACACAGCTGAGACGGGAGACAGGCGAGAGCGAGTTGTGACAGTACTCCCCACCCCCCCGATCAGCGCCTCCCGGCGCTGGCTTACCTGGGTACATCCGGTGGAACTCCGTGATGAGGTGTTTGTCCAGCACAAACGACGGACGTACCCAGGACCTCCATTCGGGGCCATACCCCTCCCAGTCCACCAGATACTGGAGGCTGTGACCCCGGCGGCGGGAGTCCAGGATGGAGTTGACAGTCCACGCCTGGTCGCCGTCGATCACCACGGGAGGGGGTGGGGCCCTAGGGTGGGGACAGAGAGGGCTAGTTACCAGGGGTTTGATACGGGAGACGTGGAACGTCGGGCAGACCCGGAGGGAGGGGGGAAGAGCCAAACGCACAGCCACCGGATTAATTATCTTGACAATGGAATATGGTCCAATAAAGCGCTGGGCCAGTTTCTTTTTCTCGACCTTCAGATTAATGTGCAGAGTAGACAAACAGACCTGCTGGCCCACTTGATAGTGGGGGGGCGGCCTTCCTATGACGATTGACCGTCTTGGAGTTGTGCGCCGCCATGCGTAATGGCGCTTGGCGCGTCGCGGTCCAGAAGCATCGGCAGCGCCTCAGGTGGGCCTGGATGGACGGTACTGCCACCTCCTCCTCCTCCTCCGGGAATAGCGGGGGGTCATAACTCAGAGACACCCGGAAGGGAGACATCCCAGTGGCTGACGACAGGGTAGAGTTGTGGGCATACTCCATCCAGGGTAGATGGGTGCTCCAGGAGGAAGGACTGGACGAGGTGACGCAGCGAAGCGCAGCCTCCAGCTCTTGGTTCGTTCGCCTGCACTGCCCATTGGTCTGGGGGTCGTGACCGGACGACAAGCTCACCATGGCCCCCAAAGCATTGCAGAAGCTCTTCCAGACCTTGGACATGAACTGGGGCCCCCGATCAGAGACGACATCCACCGGGATCCCATGTAGCCTCACGATGTGCTGGACCAACAAATCAGCTGTCTCCCGCGCTGTAGGGAGGCTGCGGAGCGGCATGAGGTGTGCGGCCTTCGAGAATCGGTCCACAATCGTCAGGATGGTATTGAAGGAGTTGGACGTCGGGAGGCCGGTGACGAAGTCTAGGGCTACATGGGACCAGGGCCTTTCGGGGACCGGCAGGGGGTGGAGGAGCCCCGCAGGAGGAGAGGTTGAGGTCTTACCCGTAGTGCACTGGGGGCAGGCACGGACGTAATTGGCGATGTTGTCTCATAAATCCGGCCACCAAAAGGACCTCTGAAGAAGCTCCACGAGCAGGGAGATCCCCGGGTGACAGGTGAGCTTGGAGGTGTGAGCCCAGTGGATGACGTCACCTCGGACAGATGATGGCATGAACAACCTCCCAGCAGGGCCGCCGCCAGGATCAGGTTCCGCCGCCTGTGCCCTCCGGACCTTGTCCCTGATGGACCATGAAACGGCACCCATGACGCACGAGGCCGGCAGGATGGTGTGTCTGGGTTCCTCAGCGACCTCCGTGGTGAACTGCTGGGACAGCGCGTCCGGTTTACCATTTTTGGAGCCGGAGTGGTAGGTGATGGAAAACCTGAAGCGGCCAAAGAACAGAGACCAACGCGCCTGGCGGGCATTCAGGCACTTGGCCGTCCTCAGGTACTCCAGGTTTTTGTGGTCTGTCCAGACCACGAAAGGTTGTGCTGCCCCCTCCAGCCAGTGACGCCACTCCTGCAGCGCGAGCTTAACCGCAAGGAGTTCTCAGTCGCCGACGTCATAATTCGTCTCCACTGCAGACAGGCGCCGGGAGAAGAAGGCACAGGGGTGCACCACCCCATCCACTGGAGAGCGCTGAGACAACACTGCCCCCACCCCCGTGTCAGAGGCGTCCACCTCGATGAGGCGTTGAAGCGTGGGATCCACCTGAGTCAGGACCCGAGAGGAGGAGAATTCCTTCTTCAGCGTCGCAAAGGCTGATGCAGCCTCCTCAGTCCACCGGAACGGCACCCTGGGGGAAGTAAGGCGGGTCAGAGGAGAAGCGATCGAGCTGTAGTTGAGGACAAAACGGCGGTAGAAGTTGGCGAACCCCAGGAACTGCTGGACCTGTTTCCTGGATGGGGGGGGGGGGGGGACTCAACTACCGCCTTGATCTTGGCAGGGTCCGGGATGATTTGGTTGTGTGACACAATGAAGCCCAAGAAGAAGGTCTTGTCGGTAAAAAACTCGCACTTCTCTGCTTTTACGTAGAGCCTGTTCTCAAGGAGACGCTGGAGGACCCACCTCACGTGGATCTGATGCTCCTCCCAAGACCGGGAGAAGATCAGGATGTCGTCCAGGTAGACGAAGACGAATAACCCAAGGAAGTTCAATTCAATTCAATTCAACTTTATTTATATAGCGCCATTTCACAACAACAGTCATCTCATAGCACTATCAACTGTAGGGGGGAACCCCCACAGTTGCAGAAAGACCCCAGCAATCAGGTGATCCCCTGTGAGCAAGCACTTGGCGACGGTGGAGAGGAAAAACTCCCTTTTAACAGGAAGAAACCTCCAGCAGAACCAGGCTCAGGGAGGGGCAGTCATCTGCTGCGACTGGCTGGGGGGTGAGGGGACAGAGAAGATGAAAAGAACAGACATGTAGAGAGCAAACAGCACGATGGGGACTCAATCTATGGGAGAGAACAAACAAATGTTAATGACCAGCAAAAAAAAAAATATTTCATAGAGAGTGAGGAAAGGAGTGAGGCCCAGTGCATTACTGGAGGTCCCCCGGCTGACTAAACCTATTAGCAGCATAACTAAGGGAGGGTTCAGAAACACATGATCCCTCCCTAATTGTAGGCTATATCAAAAAGGTAGGTTTTAACCCTAATCTTAAAAACAGAGATCGAGTCTGACTCCCGAATCCAGATTGGCAGCTGATTCCACAGGAGAGGAGCTTGATAACTGAAGGCTCTGCCTCCCATTGTACTTTTGGAGATTCTAGGTATTACAAGTAGTCCTGCATTTTGGGAGCGTAGTGCTCTGTTAGGATAATACGGTAGTATCAGATCTTTTAAATAAAAAGGAGCCTGATTGTTTAGAGCTTTGTAAGTAAGAAGAAGGATTTTAAACTTAATTCTAAACTCTATGGGAAGCCAATGAAGGGAGGCCAGAACCGGAGAGATATGATCTCTCTTTCTAGTACCTGTTAAAACTCTTGCTGCAGCATTTTGGATTAGCTGAAGACTTTTTAAAGATGTTTTAGGACAACCTGATAATAAAGAATTACAATAATCTAATCTCGAGCTAACAAAAGCGTGGATCAGTTTCTCAGCATCACTCTGAGACAAGATGCTCCTAATCTTGGCAATATTACGCAAATGATAGAAGGCAGTCTTAGAAACAAATTTAATATGTGAATTGAAGTCTCGTAGAATGTCGCTAATAAGCCGCTGGAAGATGGCCAGAGCGTTGGTGAGCCCAAACGGCATGACCAGATGCTCGAAATGGCCGCTGGGCGTCCAGAACCCCGTCTTCCATCCGTCACCCTTCCGAATCCGAACGAGGTGGTACGCACTGCAGAGGTCCAGCTTCGTAAACCAGGTGGCCCCCTGGAGAAAGTCAAAGGCGGAGTCCATCAACGGCAGCGTGTACTTATCCTTAATTGTGATGAGATGAGATGAGATGAGATTCAACTTTATTGTCATTACACATGTATAAATACAAGGTAACGAAACGTGACTTGGCATTTGGGCACGCTCTGCAGAGCGCATCCAAGGCTGCTAGGCGCCAGTCATAATGATGTCGTTTAGGGCATGGAAGTCGACGCACGGCCGAAGGGACCCATCCTTCTTGGCCACGAAGAAGAATCCTGCCCTGACTGGGGACGAGGAGGGGTGGATGGTGCCCGCGCTGAGCGACTCCTTAATGTAGACGTCTATGGCCTCCTGCTCCAGAGCCAACAGGCTGTATAAACGACCCGATGGTAAGGGCGCCCCCGGGCGGAGGTTTATGGAGCAGTCATATGGGCGGTGGGGGGGGGAGAGACAGTGCTTTGGATTTACCGAAGACCAATCCCAGATCGTGGAACTCCAGAGGCACCTTGGAGAGGTCCGGAGGGGAAGCGTCAGAAGGAGAGAGAGGCGGCGAGGGGGCGCAGGCAGCTGACTGGAAGCAGGCGCTCATGCAGAAGGTGCTCCAGGAGAGGACGCTCCCGGGCCGCCAATCAAAGGCTGGGCTGTGGAGGCGCAGCCAGGGGTAGCCTAGAATCACGGGAGCAGCTGAGGTGGGCAGTACATACAGGCTGAGGTCCTCCCTGTGATTACCAGAGACGATGACAGGGACGGGCACGGTCCGGTGTGTGACCTTTTCTAGGGGAGTCCGTGAAAGAGTTACCAGACTGAGAGGGGTGGGCAGAGCTTGGCAAGGGATGCCCAGGCGGGTTGCCAAGCTTTTGGAAATAAAGCTTTGCTCCGCTCCCGAGTCCACCAGTGCGTGAGTGGAATGCTCCATGAGGTTATGGCAGAATCTGATAGGAAGGAGGCACTTTGATAGGGGGTTTGATTGGGTTGAGTCCGCGAGACCCCCTACAGCGACGTGCGGACTCCCCCTTTTGGCTTAACTGGGCAGGATTCCACAGGGTGCTGGTCATCTCCGCAATACATGCAGAGTCCCAGCTCCCTGCGGCGCTATTTCTCCGCCAGTAGAAGCTTGGCCCACCCAATCAGCATCGCCTCCGGATCGTCGGCGGACTCTGGCGCGGGCAACGCCAGGAGGCGAGGTTGAGAGACACGGGAGGAGGCTCCGCTTGAGCGGTTAAACAACTTCCGCTTGGCAGCCCGTTCTCTCAACCTGTTATCGAGGCTAATAACAAGGGAGATTAGCTCAGAGAGATGCTCCGGCAGATCTCGGCTGGCCAATTCATCCCGAAGACTGGGGCTCAGGCTATGGGCGAAAATGCTGCAGAGGGCAGCATCTCCCCACCCAACTTCCGCCGCCACCACCCGGAAGTCGACAGCGTAGTCGGCGGCGGACCGGCTACCCTGGCGAAGGTTAAGCAGCCGGGTGGATAAGACACTGTCCCGGTCCGAATGATCAAAGACCTCATTAAAATCATGGACGAATTGGGCATAGGTCAGGTTCGCGTAGCTGGGTCTCGCCATTACGGGGTAGGCCCAAGCTAACGCTCGCCCTTCCAGAAGGTTAGCGATGTACCCAATTCAGCTATGGTCAGTCGGGAAGTCCCCGGGGACGTGCTGAAACACCGACTCACATTGGAGAAGGAACCCCCGCGCTTCACCGAGTTTACCGCTGAAGTGCGTGGGCGTTGGAATGGGAGTGAGCCGGGTGGGCAGCCCCGGGTTAGCCTGGCTAGCCGGGAGACCACCGGGAGCAGGGACGCTACGCTGAGCCGGAGGGAACGCCTGTGGGGGATCCAGACGGTCCAACCGGTGATTAATTTGGGTCAGTTGATTCAGAATTACCTGCTGCTGGTGAGTAATTTGGTCTACTTGAGCCTCGAGGATATTTAAATGGTGTCCGAGCCCGCTGTCCGCTGGGCCGCTTTGCTGGAGCCGTACTGACATAAGTCCGGACCCAGGGAACATGCACACAGGCTCGAGCAAGATTCAAAGATTTTATTAAACAATAAAGAGTGTTTGAGTGAGTGAGTGTGGGGTGTAATGTAGTGCTGGAGGACGGGGTGCATCGAGGGCAGAGAGGAGCGCCGTACAGCCAGGCAACCCTATGGGCGGAGCACACACAAAGGTTAGCTGCGGGCAAACACCCAGTGGAATGGATGTTAATTCTTTTGCTTACTTGCAGGTGGTAAGGTGGCTGGCGTCGGCTAAAGCTGCAGGTCTCCTGCCTGGAAGACAGCGTCCAGCTGCGCGCTCGGCGTGACGAGGAGAGTGATGGCAAGGACGAGGGAGTGATGTCCGCCGCCAGAGGGTCCACCTGTGTACAGGGGAGAAACTGGAGAGAAGGTGAGTAAGGATATCTTACGTGCAGGATGAACGGTTATCATAGGAGCGCAGGCCGTAGAGGAACAGGCGAGCGTTGGAGAGGAAGGCGTTGATGAGCAGACAGCTCCAGACTGAGGCTCAAGGCGAAGCGGGCTTTATAGCCCGAGTTTGATGAGGCGCAGGTGTGCGCACAGCTGAGACAGGAGACAGGCAAGAGCGAGTTGTGACAGAGGGAGTTGATTCATTTAAACCAACATAATCCTCTTGCCCTAACCAAGTCTCTGTAAGAGATATTAAATCAATCTGATGATCAATTAACAGATCATGGACAAGCAGAGACTTGGTAGAGAACTAATATTTAATAAACCACATTTAATTTTAAAATTAAAAGTAAGTAAAGTTGATTTATGAAGTGCTTTTTACAGGCATACAGCGGAGAAAATAAATATTTAACACAACAACATTTTTCTCATTGAACATATTTCTGACCTGAGATTTTCACCAGATATCCATAGCAACCCAAGTAATCCATACATACAAAGAAATCAAGGCAACTTGTGTTCACAAAACAAGTTATATGTAATAAAGTGGAATGACACAGGGAATAAGCATTGAACACATGAAGAAAAAAAAGTGCAAATAGGCATAGAAAGCAAAGAAACCAGCTGAAATCCATCAGAATTGAGGAAGCTATCCTATCCCCCATCAGTGCAAATGAACTTATTCTGGTTAAGTCCTGACTGATGGCCTTTAAAAAGGTCTGTGAATACTGGCTTGTTACACCACAAAGAACTCATAATGGGTAGAAGCAAAGAGCTCTCTCCAGACCTTCACAACCTTATTGTTGCAAAATATAATGATGGCAATGGTTACAGATGTATTTCTAAACTGCTGAATCTTCCAGTGAGCACTGTTGGAGCTGTCATTAAGAAGTGGAAAGAACATCATTTTACCATAAACCAGCAACAACCAGGAGTTCCTCGCAAGATTTCTGACAGAGGAGTCAAAAAAATTATCAGAAGAGGTATCCAAGAGCCAAAGACCACTTGTGGAGAGCTCCAGAAAAACCTGGAGTTAGCAGGTACTGCTGTTTCAAAGAAAACAATAAGTAATGCACTCAACCGACATGGACTCTATGCCCGCTCACCTTGCAAGATTCCATTGCTGAAGGAAAAACATGTTGAAGCTCATTTAAAGTTTGCTGCACAGCATTTGGGCGAGCCAATAAAATACTGGGAAACTATAGTCTGCTTAGATGAGACCAAAATTGTCACAACACACAGCATGTTTGGTGGAAAAAAGGCACTGCACATCCCATCATGGTGTGGGGGTGTTTTTCAGCAGATGGTACAGGCAGATTTCATATAACTGAAGGACAGGTGAATGGACAAATGTAAAGCGACATCCTTGATAAGAACCTGTTTCCATCTGCCAAGATGCTGAAGATGAAACAAGGGTGGACATTTCAGCAAAGACAATGATCACAAACACACAGCCAAGAAAACTCTCAATTGGCTCCAGAGAAGGAAAATAAAGCTGCTAGAATGGCCCAGTCCGTCACCTGACCTGAATCCAATTGAAAATATATGGAACAAACTGAAGATCAGAGTTCATAGAAGAGACCCACGGAACCTTCCAGATTTGACAGTGTGTGTGGAAAGATAGACTAAAATCACTTCTGAGCAATGCCTGCACCTAGTTTTTCCATATAGGAGGCATCTAGAAGCTGTTATTACCAACAAAGGCTTTTCTACTAAATATTAAATGAATTTCACCAAGCATGTTCATTACTTATTCCCTGTGTCATTCCACTTTATTAAATATAACTTGTTTTGTGAACACAGTTACCTTGGTTTCTTTGTATGTATGGATTACTTGGTTTGTTACTGATACAGTATCTGGTGAAAATCTCAGGTCAATGGTTCCATCAGAAATATGTTTAATGAGAAAAATGTTGATGTTATGGCGACACATGGGGAAAGCATAATGTGTAACATCTTAGATAAGAACAAAGAGCAGAGGTTCCCTGGTGAGATAACAGGGAGGTGTGAAGGATGAATACAGTGTGATCTTTTGTGTATCAGAAACTTCTAGAAGGATGGTAAAGGATTAAGGAAGTGAATGCAATGTGACCTTTTGTGTGTTAGAAGCTTCTGGAGGAATGCCATAGTATTTAAGAGAAGAGTCTTTGCTGAGATGTCATTCTGACTATGCTTCTGTGTGAGATGTGTAATAAACTGAGTCAAATCCGCCTCATTATTTACACGCTCCACAATGTGTTCAATATTTATTTTCCCCACTGTATAGTCACAATAAAATGGAATAAAAGGAAGCTGATAGATGAAAAATAGTTTTAAAAATACAAAAACAAGTTAAAACACAAGATTAAAATAATTAAAAAATATCAGACTTACCATTAAACAGTAGTTGAATTGAAACTCAACAGAAACTCTAGTTAAACAAAAAAAGTTTACAGCTGCTTTTTAAGAGTCCGCAGAGTCAGCTAAACATATCTGGAGTGGAAGTCTATTCCAGCCACTGTCCACCACCCTCCTTGTGTGCAGAGGCATGTCTCTGCGGAAAATGAATACTTTATTATATAAAAGAGATTACTTTGGGACATGATTTGAGGGTGAATAAGGTGAAAAAATTTTAAATATATAGGATCGTCATACTCGATATCGCAATACTGTAATTATTGTCGAATCGTGACAGGATCATGTCGTGACTTTGTCGTGACTGAAAGGCTATTTTAAGCCTTTCAGAGTAAACTATATGCATGTATGTGATTGTATATTACCTTTGGTACACTGGAGAATGAATTTCTTATGAAATATGAGTTATTTTCGCGAGCCCGGAAGTAAGATGCCTCGATCTCTGAGGCTCTGCCTCTCCTTCTTGTGGCTGCCGCCCATTTCATGATGTAACCCCTGAGCCGGCTGCTGCAGCGTGTCGCTGGGTTCCGCCCACGAAAACAACATCTACAGTAAACTTTAGAAAAGATGGATGAGCATGTTGAACTCTTTAGCCTCCTGTTATTATTTTTGCCTATAATATTATTCTTATGTAGTGTATGGTTAATCACGTTTAATATTATGATTTTAGCCTCTGCATTCTGGTCTATTTTGACCATTTCTGACGAGTAGGCTCTTCTTTAGGAAGGCTGAACAAACTCCTAAATCTCTCACAGCCAAAGACACATTTACGCCCCTTAGAAGACATTGTCTTACGTAAAAAAGCAAACAGTTGTTGTCACTGAGCAGATTAGGTGCGAGAGGAACTACTTCTTCACAGCGTCAATGCTAAAGTGAAAGAGTTTTGCCGATCACCGCTCCGTTTGCTGTGCGGAGAAAGTGGGTGTGTGCATTAGCCTGGGGGTGGTGCCGGCAGCACAGGCACTTCCTGGAGTGGGCGGTTCACCCACGTTCATACGTATGAACGTGGGGACCCAGTCATTATCAGGGACAGGGCGGAGCAGCAGCTCAGAGAGCAGGGTTGAGGAGGAATACTCACAGATGCGTGAATGGAGCAAAATACCACTTTGGGGGTGTTTTTGGTGAGGAATTAACATTATAACATGCTTAAAAGCTCAAAAAAGTCGATTTTGCATGATATTAGGCCCTTTAAGTATCGCGATCCAAATCAAATTGCAAGTTCCCTCACCATTCCCACCTCTAACTGTAACTCACCGCTCACCAACTATAAAATCTTAATGAATGAATACACACACCCTGACAGTAAACAGCAGTGTTGGGAGTAACGTGTTAAGGCCTTTACATACTCCACAAGAACAAAGAAATTGTTTTCTTTTTGTTGAGGTGTCAAGGACAAGAACAAAGTTCTTTCTGGCCAGGACATTTCATCCTTCACAAATAACTCAAGTGCAGAACTCCTGGAACAATCACATTTCTGACCAAGCACACAGTAGTTCTTGGACACCACACAAGAGAAAAGTTCTGCCACGATGATGTGTCAAGAAAAAGCTGCAAGAACAAAATGATGTAATTTTGTTCTTGCACCCCTGGGAGAGAGAGAACAAATGTCTCTGTTCTTCCAGAATACCGTATTTTTTGGACTATAAGGCACACTTAAAATCCTTTAATTTTCTCAAAAATCGACAGTGCACTTTATAATCCGGTGCGCCTTATGTATTAATTCTGGTTGTGTTTACTGACCTCGAACCGAGTTTATGTGGTACACGGCGCTCAAAAATCTGTCAAAAATGTTTTAGTACGACTTTGATAAGCTACGAAGCCGAACCGCTTGATGGATTGTCGGAGCATTACGGTAGTCAGGAGCCTCGCGGAGTAATATGTGCTTCAACATAATGGCCGGATGGCTTTTTCCACAAATTTCCATCCCTATTGATCTGCCACTCCATGCGCGCCCATCTCACCGATACTGTCAAAACCCAAGTGAAGCAAACTAATTCGGAGCTTGCCATCATTCCGGGTGGATTAACCAAAGAACTCCAACCGCTATATTAGTGTCAACAGGTCGTTCAAAGTTAAATTGCTAGTGAGTTACGCCACTATCTGCCAATGGATTGTGGATTGAAACTGCTCCTGTTTAGCTGTAATTAATATTCAAAAATGATATTTTCGGGACGAAAGAATTCAAGCGTCCTGGCATTTGTTTGCATTGTTTACTTCTCGGGGCTGCCGCGAGCAGTATCGAGTATCGAGTATCGAGAGCGAGCCGTATCGAGTACCGAGCGAGTATTCTGGCCAATATGGCGATGTAAACAGCCACGGACCAAAAAACGTACATTTGCTCGTGGAACAGGTCATTCACACTCGCAGACAATCGCGCTATATGTGTCTATAATGACTATAGATAGGATTTTCTTTCCATGCACGCAAAAAAAAAAGAAAAAAATTCCCAGATCTGACTACCTCACGAGGTAGTCGATACCCAAAAGCCGATGGTGTATAGAACACGTATATTAGGATTTGTATGTGAAATTTCTGCATCGAAACTGCTCCCGTTTAGCTGTAAATGAGAGCAGTAAATGCAGCTGTAAATACGTATTTACGGCTGTAAATACGGCTCGCTCTCCGTATTGAGTACCGAGCGAGTACCGAGCGAGTATTCTGGCCAATATGGCGATGAACAGCCACGGACTAAAAACCTTCCGCCTGCTCATGGAACAGGTCATTCACACTCGCAGACAATCGCGCTATTTTCTTTCCATGCACGCAATTTTTTTTTTTCCAGCTCCGACTACCTCGCTTTAATGCGCCTTATAATCCGGTGTGCCTTATGTATGAAATTAGACCATCAAATAGACCATTGATAGTGCACCTTATAATCCAGTGCGCCTTATAGTCCCAAAAATACGGTATGTATAGGCCTTTACTGTAACGCCACTACTTTTACAGTAACTTGTTGTGTAACAAAACTAGTTTAAAAATTCAGTAATGCGTTGCAGTTACTGAAATGTGAACAGATTTGTTACTCATTTTATATGGATAGATATTTTTAGCATGAATGAATACACAAAATGACCCTACCATAGCTGACATGCAGCCGTCAGTCGATGTGACCTGTCGCAGAGAGCTGTGAATCTTCATCACTTTGACTGGAGGAAGAGATGAAGCAATTTTGTTTTTGTGGAAGTGCACAGATTATTTTCCCTTTCTCGTGGTTAAGAATAAAAATATATAGGTTGGTTGCAAGCTACAGTAAGTGCCGATTGAGACCTACTGCAATCTTCAGAAGCTCATGATTAGACAGCAACAAGCTCCGACAAAGCTACACTAACAACTACGTGAAGTGGATCTATGATATCTGAACACCCACGGCTGGATTTCAAACATGGATACACATCTGGAGAGTTTATGACCCAGCAAGAATTAAGCCAACTGATTGCCAGATATGCTATTAAAGACTGAATACATGCTATTTAGCAGTCACCTTCCATCAGACAGCTGAAAGTCATCCACTGAAGTTAAAAAGCATTTACCCACTACCTTGATAAAGATTATTCAAAAATGGATTTTGACCTCCATAAGACATTTGAGGGACTGAAACATGTCTCTGTCACAGCAGACTGTGGATAATGAACATTTGCTTTTGATCACTGCGCACTGGATTAATACATAATCATGAAGGTAAGAAAAACAGCAGACTGTGGATAATGAACATTTGCTTTTGATCACTGCGCACTGGATTAATACATAATCATGAAGGTAAGAAAAACAAGGACAGCTTTATGTCCCACACACTGACACATGTGCTGCAACACCAACATAAAAAACATTATGTGAAGCTCTTTCTAAAACAGTCTGTTTTCAGCCTGGCATTAATAAACCTGTCATGTAATCCATTAATTAAATTATCTTGCTATGTGTGCAAGATGGTTTAAGCATGCACTTAAAAGTAACATGAAAGTTACTTTTCCAAGTAACTCATTACTTTAATCATGCAGTAATTGGTAAAGAAACTCAATTACTTTTGAAAAGAAGTAACTAGTAACTGTAATTAGTTACTGATTTTTAGTAACTTGCCAAACACTGGTAAACAGTAAGCAGTCTTGGCATTTGCCTGCACTGGAAAAACTCAAATACAGAAAAGAGTTTCAAACCTTAACATAGTTTATAGTTATAGTTATCTTTTAAGTTCTATTACCAAATCATCACGCTGGATGCGTTTGCATTCTCCGTGGTTAGGAGCATTTAGGAGTTCTAACACAGACACACACAGATCACATCACTGTTTAATCTAAGTTAAGCTACAGTCACAAAAAATCTTATGAACAATGGCTTTGTATGAATCTCCCAGTTCCTACAAATTCTGGAGTTTGCAGACATTTGTGGAGGGGGGCATAATTTCTTACAGCTGCTGTTAAATTTGCAAGAGCAGCTTGAGGCATTCTTGAGAAATGAGGTGCTTTTCTGTCGTACGATGGCTCAAGAATGTCTTGGGATCTTCCTACAGCATACTTACGAAATTTTTTGTGCAACTCACAGTCAAGTCATTGATAGGTTGATCTTACAGCTTTCGGCACATTTTGTTGGCACAAATGACATACTTCTGTCTTATGAGTGCCTCACTACCACCTTATGCATGCTGTACGAATCGCCGCACAAACGGTGACTGCACGGTGTTTCCTACAACTACTGTAATGGGCCCTCAAGAACAACTCAAGGAGTTATTGAGGCATACTCAAGGCCAATATCCTGCACAGTTCTTACGTTGTTCTATGGCATTTGCACAGCTGCCCTATGATGAGGGGGTTTTATGGGGCATTTGCAGAAATCATGGACAAGACCATCAACCTGGCTGCAAACTTATGAATGGTCTACGAATGCTGGATTGTCCTACAGCCCCCTTAAGAAGGCCATATGAAATGGTCCAAACATTGTTCATACAGTGTTCACAGTCATTCGTAAGGGTATTTGTGACCATAGCTTACATCTTAAGACTGTTCATGTTAAAAGCCTTGTTAAATGATGTTGGACATTTCTATAAAAAGCAGAGTGAAGAAAGGGTTTTAACTGCTCAAACACATCTTTAGCATTTTACATCAACCTGGCTGCAAACTTACGAATGGTCTACGAATGCTGGATTGTCCTACAGCCCCCTTAAGAAGGCCATATGAAATGGTCCAAACATTGTTCATACAGTGTTCACAGTCATTCGTAAGGGTATTTGTGACCATAGCTTACATCTTAAGACTGTTCATGTTAAAAGCCTTGTTAAATGATGTTGGACATTGCTATAAAAAGCAGAGTGAAGAAAGGGTTTTAACTGCTCAAACACATCTTTAGCGTTTTACATCAGTATGTGTTTCTCTGCTCTTTAAAGAGCATTCTTCCAACACATAAACTTTATTTGGGTGAGCCACTCGGGTATACAGGTCTGAAAGAAATTAAGAGACCAAAGAGACCACTGGAGAATTATCAGTTTATCTGGTTTTACTACTTATTCGTATGTGTTTGAGTAAAATGAACAATTTTGTTTTATCCCCAATCCTACTGAAAGCTAACTACCAAATTCCAACCCAAATTCCAAGTCAAAATATCATCATTTAGAGCATTTATTTACAGAAAATGACAGCTTGTGAAAACAACAAAAAAAAATCTGCTTTAAGATGTGTTTTCAGATCAAATAATGCAGAGAAAACAAGTTTATGTTCATTCTTGAACACTACGGTACTTACTTACTTAGGAAGAACTCAGAAATCTGTATTTGTGTAATAACTCTGATTATTATTAACAGCTTTCATGCATCTTACCATGTTTAGATGACCTCCTAATCACTACCTCCTTAAGAAGATGGTGTCCTTGTATCCAGGCTGCCGGGCTGGAGTAAGGCGGAGGACAAAAAATATAAGGTACAGACCCTCCCTTCCATCTGTTGTCATGGGAAATGTACGGTCGATACTGGGAAAGTTAGATGAGCTAGCGGCTATCTCCCGTTATGATAGCACATACCGGGAGTGCTCTCTCCTTTTGTTTACTGAGACGTGGCTAACTGAACTAGCAGCAGATGCTAACATTGAGCTGGAGGGTTTTCACATGATACGAGCTGACCGAACACCAGACAGTGGCAAGGCTAGGGGCGGTGGAGTGATAATGTATGTTAACAACAACTGGTGCAGACCGGGACATATCACTGTTAAACAACGACACTGCAGCAAAGACATTGAGTTGCTAGCTGTTAGCATGAAGCCTACATATCTCCCGAGAGAACACTCACACGTGATCTGCATTGTTGTTTATGCAAATCCGACGGCGAACGCTGGGACAGCACGTGACGTCATCCATTCAGTAACCAGCAGGCTGCAGACAGAACACCCAGATGCTCTTCTCCTCATCTCAGGCGATTTCAACCATGTTTCACTGTCTCCCATTCTACCCACGTTCACCCAGTATGTCACATGCCACACTAGAGACAATAAAACACTGGATTTATTCTACGCAAACACTAAGGAGGCGTACACCTCATCACAACTCCCCCCACTCGGGAGATCGGATCACAACTTGGTTCATCTCCGGCCGGTGTACAAACCCCTAGTGCACAGACAACCTCCGGCCATGCACACTGTGGAGTTATGGTCTGAGGAGACAATGGACACCCTAAAGGGCTGTTTTGAAGCCACCGCCTGGAAGCAGCTCTGCGATCCACATGGTGAGGACATCGATGGCCTCATTCACACCTTCACGGGCTACCTCAGCTTCTGTGTGGACAAATCCGTTCCCACCAAGACCATACGGCGTCACTCAAACAACAAACCCTGGATCAACCCTGAGATAAAAACACTTCTGAGAGAGAAGAAGAGGATCTTCAGGTCAGGGAACAGGGAGATGCTGAAGTCCGTACAGAGGGAGCTGAGGAGAAAGATCAGAGAAGGCAAGGACAGCTTCAGGAAGAAGATGGAGGACAAGCTGCAACAGAGCGACATCAGCGGGGTCTGGAGAAACCTCAAAACCATCTCGGGGCTCCAGAATACCTCCCCCCAGGCCACAGGGGGCAGGGAGTGGGCGAACAACCTGAATCTGTTTTTCAATAGATTTGACCAACCGCCCTCCCCCCTGACTGCACAACAACCACTGCTGCCTCTCAAGAAATCAAGTCCTGCTGCCCACTCCCCACTCCACCAACACCCCCCCACTCCCAACACACAGCCCCCCATCCTGACCCTGACCAGGACCCAGGTGAGGACGGAGCTGAGGAAGATCAAGGCGAGGAAGGCGCCGGGACCGGACGGCATCAGCGCAAAGCTCCTCAAGTCCTGTGCAGACCAGCTGTGTGGGATTGTGACGTATATCTTCAACATGAGCCTGAAACTGGGGAGGGTACCACAGCTGTGGAAAACATCTTGTGTGGTACCTGTACCAAAAACTTCCCACCCCAAAGACCTGAACAGCTACAGACCGGTGGCCTTGACGTCCCACTTGATGAAGACCCTGGAGAGACTGCTCCTTGCTCACCTCCGCCCCCTGGTGGAACCAGCGATGGATCCACTCCAGTTCGCCTACCAGCATGGCATTGGGGTGGAGGATGCGGTGATCTTCCTCCTTCACCGTTCTCTGTCCCACCTGGAGAAGCCCGGGAATATGGTGAGGATCATGTTCTTTGACTTCTCCAGTGCTTTCAACACCATCCAACCGATGATCCTGAAGGACAAGCTGCTGCGCGCAGGGGTGGACCAGCACCTGTCATCATGGATCCTGGACTACCTCACGAACCGGCCTCAGTTTGTGAGAACCCGGGACTGTGTGTCCGACACGATCATCAGTAGCACGGGGGCCCCCCAGGGAACGGTGCTGGCTCCCTTCCTGTTCACTCTTTATACTGCGGACTTCTCACACAACACAACACACTGCCATCTACAGAAGTTCTCTGATGACTCTGCGATCGTTGGCCTCATCTCCAATGGAGATGAAGCTGAGTACAGAGGGCTTATCCAGGACTTCGTGGTCTGGTGCCATCGGAACTGCCTCCAGATCAACGCGAGGAAAACTAAGGAGCTGGTGGTGGACTGCCGCAGGCATGGGCAGCCCCTCACAGTACCAGTAAATATACAGGGAACAGACATCGAGATGGTGACATCCTATAAGTACCTGGGTATTCATCTGAACAATAAACTAGACTGGTCACACAATACTGATGCACTCTACAAGAAGGGACAGCGCAGGCTGTTCCTGCTGAGGAGACTCAGGTCTTTTGGTGTACAAGGGGCGCTGCTGAAGTCATTCTATGACACGGTGGTGGCATCAGCCATCACTTTTGGAGTGGTCTGCTGGGGCAGTGGCATTACTGCAGCCGATAGGAAGAGACTGAACAAACTGATTAAGAAAGCTAGCTCTGTCCTGGGGCAGCGCCTTGATCCGATGGAGGAGATAGGAGAGAGAAGGACGGTGGCTAAACTGTCATCTCTGCTGGAGTCCGAGTTCCACCCTATGCAGGACATACTGAATGCACTGAGGAGCTCATTTAGCAGCAGACTACATCATCCCAGGTGCACAACCGAGAGGTTTCGTAGGTCCTTCCTACCAACGGCTGTCAGACTGTACAACCTAAGCAGGGCTGCTTGCAGAGATAGCAAAAAGACGTAACAAACTAATAGTTTTTTGAATGCAAAAGATGCAATAGACTTACACAATGGTCCCCTCCGGCATACAACTAGGAACTTACCGGTCGCTATGGAGGGTGAGAATATGTATGGGCACATAATCATACCATGTAGGATAACTAAGTAGACGGTTATGCTGTTTCATTCCATCTAGCAACAATGCTCTGCACTGTGTGTGTTTATATATTTACATATTTATTCCATCTAGCTACAATGCTCAGCACTGGGTGTGTTTATATATTTATATATCTACATATTATTCCATCTAGCTACATTGCTCCGCACTGTGTGTGTTTATATACTTGCATATTTATTCCACCTAGCTGCAATGCTCCGTACTGTGGGTGTTTATATATTTACATATTTATTCCATCTAGCTACAATGCTCTGCACTGTGTGTTCATATATTCATATATTTATTCCATCCAGCTACAATGCTCTGCACTGTGTGTCTGTGTGTGTGTGTATATATATATATTTTATAGTAATACGTACATATGTATATTAGCTGCTCTTGCTTGCTTGTTTTTTTTTTTGTTTTTTTTTTTTTTTTTTTTCTTGCCTTCTGATTGTTGCTCTGAGTGTTGCTATCCCTGTGCTGTTGCAATCCTGGAATTTCCCCGTTGTGGGACTAATAAAGGCTTATCTTATCTTATCTTATCTTAAATTCAACAGATACTCAAACTGAATGGTTGCCATACATGTAGAGATGCTAATTTAGGAAAGATTTTGCAGTGGTCTCTTATTTTTTTTCCCCAGAGCTGTATAACCTATAAATAAAACAAGCATTATTCACTCTGTTTATCATCCAAGGACATGACACAAAAAGACACTTCTGCTTTATTTTCTTTAGCTTGAAGACCAACATAATTCTAAGATATCAATACTTCACTAACCATGTCAGTAGCTTATTAGCAAACATAATCATTAGCTATTCTGTGAAAAAAAAATGCAATTGCTAATTTCTATTTGAAAGATTAATCCTTAGAATTAAAACTAAACTTGACATTAGAGCTTTGCACAGTTTTGGATGACCTAGTGTTTAATGAAGAAAAAAGTGACATAAAAGGGGAAAAAAAGTAACTTTTAATACAGCTTTTTCTTAAAAAAGGCTTAATATTTTATTTGTTGTCCCTCAAACCAATGCAAGGATTTCAAGACCCACTGAAACCAGCCTCTACTTAATCACTTACCTGCTCTGTTGATCTCAATTATCTCCTCCTGTGCCAGTGGGCAGTCTCCAGTACCCATCATGCTGCCAGATCCCACCATGCCTGGCCCAAGCACGTTACCCATCAACCTGTGTGGTGAGGCTGTTGCCATTGCCAAGGCATCTGGCTTGCAGTAATTGGGGCTGCCGGGCTGAGGTGCTCTAGGGATGTGCTTGTTCCTCTTTTTGGGGAGCTTCTGCTTGGCCATGGCCAGGGAGTAGTACATACCAAAGTTATTGACAATGACAGGAACAGGCATGGCAATGGTCAGCACACCTGCCAAGGCGCAAAGGGCACCCACCAACATTCCTGACCATGTCTCAGGGTACATATCACCATATCCCAGAGTGGTCATGGTGACCACAGCCCACCAGAAGCCGATTGGGATATTCTTGAAGTTGGTGTGTGCAGCAGCTGTTGGATCGTCTGGGTCAGCACCAATGCGTTCAGCGTAGTAGATCATGGTGGCAAAGATGAGGACGCCCAGCGCCAGGAAAATGATGAGCAGCAGGAACTCATTGGTGCTTGCTCGCAAAGTGTGGCCCAGGACCCGCAAACCAACAAAGTGGCGGGTCAGCTTGAAAATACGTAGAATACGGACAAAGCGCACAACACGCAGGAAGCTCAACACATCTTTGGCTGTTTTGGAGGAGAGGCCACTAAGTGCCACCTCCAGGTAAAAGGGCACGATGGCCACAAAGTCTATGATGTTCAGGGGGCTGCGGAAGAACTCAGCCTTGTCAGGACAGAAGACGACACGTGCCACCACTTCAATTGTAAACCAGATGACGCATACACCCTCCACGTATGTCAGCCAGCCATCTGTGACCACCTCATATTGTATCTGTCGAGGGAAGGAAAAAAAAGGTTTTATGCATTTGCATTTTAATTTCCTTTTCATTATAAAAGCAATGTCACAATCCTCAAAAGCACACTGTTCTACCACTGACAATACATCCATACTTGATGTTGTCCATACTTTCTATAAAGAAGTTTGTTCAACCGCCTTTCTTTTACAAATAGTTGCAGATTTCATTTTTACCTTTCTTTTCTTTTGCAGGTTAGGTTAAGGTAGTGTTGTAATCATGACCAGATTGAGACTAGACTGAGACCAGAGTGCAGAAAGACCAAGACCTTAAGGGCCCCTTTACACAGATGGAGATCGCTGAATGACCATTGAGCAATCAAAAATTGACCTGATCTCTCAATAACCTCCTAAAGTCTTGAAAAATCAATTTCTGTGCAAATGTTTAGGAGATTATTGTAAAATTTTCATGGCAATCTATAGAGATCTTTGAAAGATCCTTGAGAGATTGCTGAGGGACCAGGACAGATCACTGAGGGATCATTGAGAGTTTGTTGGGGGACCAAAGAGGTGGCTGTATATGGATTTAAGAGGTTTTAAGTGCTTTTCTACCCCCTTTACACAGGAGTGGGAATCATTGAGAGATCATTGGAAGACCAATGAGATTGTTGAGTGGTCAAGGAAAGCTCAAGGAGCGCTCAACAATCTCCCAGTGATCTCTCTGCAATCTTTCAGGGATCTCTCAGTGACCTTTCAATGATCTCTCAGTGATCTTTCAATGAATGCCAAATTTTTCCACCCTGAAGGTAGAGATGGCTGAAACATCAGTGAGGGATCGCTCAGCATTTGATGAAAGACCAATAGAGTTCATTGAAAGACTGCTGGGAAATCATTGAGAGATTGATGAGATTGTTGAGAACGCATTTAGAGATCGGTGGAAGATTGATGAGAGATCTCTTCCCTTTGGAGATCATTGACAGATTGTTTTGGAATGAGTCAAAACTTTGAGAACTGTTGAGATCACTGAAGTTTATTGAGAGATCTTTGCGATTGAAAAATTGTTTGTAGAGCTGGTCATTTTGTCATCACTCAGCAATCTCTCAACAATCTCCACCCCAGTGTAAAGAGAGTGTAAGTGGTTGAGACCAAATTGAGACAAAGACCAAACCAGGTAGAGACCAAGTTGAGAACAAGACCACTGTGTATGTAGGTTTTGGTCTTGACCTGGTATAGTCTTGGTCTTGTCTGGACTTGGGAGACTCTGGTCTTGGCGCAACCTTGACTACAACACTAGGTTACCAAAGTAACAGAACTACATGGTTAGCGTTAAAACAAGGTTGTGGATTGGCTTTTGACATGCCTCTTTACAATCGCATACCTGTATGTCTTTGTGATCTAATGCCTTTGGACTATGGCAATAATGTCAGCACCCAGAGTGTTGTTCTTTGAAGTCAAAGGTAACCTTTATCTGATTATACTGACCCCGCTTACATGGTTATATGCTAGCTAGGCACATTATTGTGATAGAACACAATAAGGCAGTTAGATACCACAATGTCACTGGACTTTAGAAAACAAGATGCACAGCAATATGTAAGTGCCATTCTTTTGACATGTAGGCTCAGTATTTTGAGAAATAAATGAATAATGTTAATATGACTTTTGTTAGCCAAAAGCTAAATTTAAATCATTAGTTGACATCTAAACAGTGGAAAGAGAGTTCTTACTCTTCAGGGCATTATTAAAAACAGCTTAAAGTACTAAATAAAAGGAATAGAAAGGAATATGAGTCATTCAGAGACTCAGAGTCGCTCCACAGTGAGGTTGTAACTTCATCAATTATTCACAACGATCAAATACTCCTGACAAAGAAGTTTGAAGGGTATATTGTTGAGTAATCATCTACTTTTATTGCAACTGAGACAGCAGACTCACATTCTCACAGTTTGAATTTTATCTTTTATTTAATTCTTCACAGCTGATGGTTAACTATCCACCCACCAATCCATCTTCTGACGGGGGCGGCAGCTCAAGCAGAGAACCCTGCCACCCAGTTCACATAGCACCCATGATCCCCATGATCCCCCCTGCAGGTTGTTAACCCACTGGAGAGGGGACACATGTGGCTTGCCCGGGCTGAGCTATGTCCTAGGAACAGAAGCACAGGCACCAGGCACTTGCCCTTGAGCCCAAAACGGGTGAGGTACACTGAATGCTTGCTGTAACGTTTTCATGGGGATCCACTGGTCCTTCACCCAGGCCCAATTTGCCTTTGGAGACTCTACCAGGGGCAAATTGATCCTGACAGCATAGCTACTGGGATCACTAGCGCACGCCAACCCCTCCACCATGATAAGGTCACGCTCCACAAAGAGATTAGTTAACTAAAGTTTAAAAAACAATTTCTTATTACGAATTTTAAAGGGGCCACAAATGAAAAATGGTGTGTTTGTAGGTTTTAACTGTCTGAAATGTGTCTATTGGTCATGTAATTATCAAAAAATTTTCAAAACAGTCAATTCTCTTAAAAAAAACGCACAGCCTTTATCTAATTGTTGTCTCTCAAAAAGGCCAGAAATGTTTTTGATATGTTTGTATACATCAAGATTTGACAAAGCCAACCCACTGCCGTCCTTGAAATCTGCCCACTGCTCTATTATTGGCCCACATAGCTGTGTGCCATGTCGATGGAAGAAGTGCTAAAGGTAACCTATTAGCCCCTGAGCTATTAGCCCCCGAGCTAACACTGGTACCAGGAGGCTCATACCAAGTGTGGCTTAAATTGTTTTCTTCAGATCTTAGTCACCCTAATAGCCATCCAGTCAACAATATACCTCCTTTCACTATGGCCCATCTTTCAATAATTTCACCATGATTCCACAGCAAATTGCCAGCAGTGGCGCGCCAGTTGTGACAACCGACCTGGCCTGGAGGGACCCGAGGCTGCTGGCTCTCACTGACAGCTAACCCATGTTCCTCCGGGGCTCCACACGACTCCACCCTTGCGGACAGCGTAGGGAAGCCACCTCATGCTGGGGTGTCCCCCAGCTGGCCGTGGGAGTGCCTTTGAGATCCCATGGCTCAGCAGCTCGGCCAGCAGCCCCCAGCGCGCAGTGGTAGTGACTTGTTGGGGAATCACAGCAAAATTATTGGGAAACGCGAGATACACCATCGACTGTGAATCAGTGAACCAGCGCTGCTCATCCGAACTAGAAGGAGGCTAAAAGCTAAAGACCAGAAGCTAGTCAGCTAATGGCTAACTGATGTATGAGGGAGGGCGGAGTTGAATAGGTGAAGGATGTTTCTTAAAGTGACAGGCTTTAAATCAGAGCGTTTTAAGAAAGCCAGGAAAAATGCAAAACAAACTTGTTTCAATAATTAAATAATTAAAGAAACAAAATATGTCACAAACACTTCATTAAGACATGTGTGAGCTGTTAAAATGTGGAAAAAAGTGCAGTCAATGACCCCTTTAATGTTTGTTTTTTTCTGCTTATATTAAAAGCTGATAATAACAGCTATGATTAGGATATTATGTTTGGATGTGTCGTAGATGGCCATAAGTCATAATCGGGACCCAAGATTCTGAGAAAACTGCTGTTATGTTTTGCCTTGAAAGGCCATTCAGTGATGATACGCAGGTGTGGCAATTAAATGGTTGATTCTGTTTATAATGTTTGCACAAGTTGTGCAACAAAATAGAAAATTAGATATAAAGCAAAATGAATGTGAGGTACAAGTCCACAACAAACTGATAAAATACTGCATGCCTCAGGAAAAGGTTTACATTGAGTTACCAACTGTACTATGGAGATTTTTTTAACTAATGAATTGATTGGGGGGTTTTTTTCTTTAAAATTGGCAACTTTTTGTGATACATTTGTGACATTGTTCACACAAATTAAAAACTTTTTACTCCTGAAATTGTAACTTTTTCCCCCTACATTTGCAACAATTTTCTAGTAAATTTGCAACACTGCTGTGACTAGTATGTGAGTTTTTGCCCTAAATGTGTTAGTGTAAGGACAATAAAATATAAACTTGCCCCATTTTCTAATTGTTTCACAAGGCAAAAGCCAATGAAGATGTTCAGGTCCGCAGTGACTCCATATCAAGAATTTATTGAGACGCTAAAACATGTGATGCAGTATGGGGGAGGGGGGGAGGAAGGTTTCATCACCATGTTCAAGAACCACAGCCAACCATGGACAGTTTTCCATATAACTGGCATTAATGTCTTCAATAGTATGCCAGAGCATATAAAGACCTAGAAAAGGACAGTCTTTGGTTTAAAGGTCCCATTTACTGCATTTATTGTGGATTAATGTCAAATTCTGACATCATCAAGAACATATATTTTATATTTTGATATACAAAAATAATTTCTGTGTCAGCATAAGGAAGACCTAACATGGAAAGTATTGTGCCAATCAGTTGAAGTATGTGGGCGATACAGCTGATTGAAAGTTTTTGGCGAGATGGCGAAATTAGCGAAGGGGTGTGGCCTAGACCGTCTGATGAAAACTCACTATTTTGATAGCTTTTGATTGCCCCCCCCCCTTTAGATGATATTGACAATGTTTGAAGTCTCTGCGATGAAAGCTCTCAGAGGGGATAGCTCACAAATACGCCCTGGAAATCACAAAAATTTGTCAAATTTACAAAACTAGTGCATGCCCATAGAAAGCAAGTATTCCTGTCTGAATCAGGTAGCCCAGTCAGGCTTCCCAGGTCCAAACGCAGGCTGTGTTTGAAGGTGGAATACAGAGTTGTAGCCTATATGCAGGCAATCACATGTTAGACTTTGACAAATATGAAAGGGACTGAACTGAGATTTGACTGTGTGAATATTAATTACAGAATAATTTAAAATGAATGGGACATCCAATATTAGCCACTGTTTAAGAACAGCTTGTTTATTTTTTTTGTTAGATCACTTATTTGTGGTTTAGTCAAAGCGTGCATAAGTGTCCGCACGTAATATGCAGTTGATCTGGCCATTCCGCTCCACAGTGAAGCAGCAGTCGGGACTGTTGTCTGCCACTGAGTGGGCAGACTGAGCATGCCTCCCTGCGAACGATCATGGAGCGCCCCGTCAGACACCAGTGTTGCCCGGTTAACGAAAGTGTCGGCTGCTGCTTTACCTGTGTGCCAGTGATGTCCTTTGCGGCACCATGGGTCCCCACCAGCGCGCACCCCTCCCCCACCCCCGCCTTGTGTTCTCCATGCTGAATTATCCATTAGACCTATGCAATCACAGCAACTTTATCGTATATATTTTGACTGAGCAACTCCATACTCAGGGATGCACACCCTCGTAACCTCAGCAGCAAAGCACTTATAAAATCTTTGTTTGCAAAGCGCTGTGGTGACTGACAGGTCGTGATGCTGTGTGTTATCCAATCAGCATGGTCGTGATGCCGCGTATTGTCCAATCAGCATGGCTGTGATGGGGCATATTATCCAATAAGCATGGAGTCAATCCGAAACCCCGCCCACACTTCTTGAAGCCAGGGCATGAAGGCACAGAGCAGTCACAGAGCGGTGGCTAAACTTTTACTGATAAAAATTACATATTTTGACTAAGCGACTCCGTACTCTGAGGTGCACACCCTCGTAACCTCAGGAAACCATGTTTAAAATCTTAGGCCAGTCTGACGAGTGGTTTGAGCAATAGGAACACACACACACAAACAGACAGAGATGTCTTGCATTTATAGATAGATGGTATTCAAAATGGCCGACTTCCTGTTTGAGTTAGGGCATATGTGCATGAGGCTTTTTTTTGTAGCTCTTGGGAGATTACAGCTGCCTACTAAGTTTCATGCATGCAGGTGAAAACATGCCCTATAGAGAGGGTGTTGTGAATTTTTCAAGGGGGGCGCTATTGAACCATTTTTTCACACCCACTGCTACACATGATAAAATATACAATTTTTTGCCAGGCCTGACCACCTTGCAAAAATTGTGACTTTTTGTGCATGTTTGCCCCCTCAAAAATGCGTTTAAAGAGCTCTCAGAAAAATAATAATAAGAGCGATTACAATATGGTCTCGCACCATCAGTGCACACCGTGCACCTCGTCGTGCTCAGACCCTAATGATTGTGACTCCCAGCCAGCATGTCCATGTGGGCCCTACCAAAGGTTAAAACTGGGCTGTCTTATGGGTCCCATGTGGGTTTGTGTGTGGGTTCCATGTTGGCCCAATCTGTGTTTACCCACATGGACTTTACCTGTTTACTTATTTTCAACTGATTTTCTCATAAGTTTATTTTCTTGTAAAGTTGTGACTTTTCCCGTAAATTTGATACATTTTTCTTGTAAATTTGAAACTTTCTCATAAATTTTCAACTTTTTTTTTTACTGTAAATTTGCAGCTTTTTCTCATAAATTTGTTTTGGGTTTTTTTGTAAAATTGTGACTTTTTTGCAAATTTGCTCTTTCTCTTGTAATTTTGGAATTTTCTCATAAATTTGCCTCTTTTTGATTGTAATCCTGCAACTTTTTTCCTCATAAATATGCTGCTTTTTTCCTTGTAAATTTGTGACTTTTTCTCATAAATTTACATTTTTCTTGTAAATTTGGAACTTTTCAAAAATTTTCAACTTTGTTTTACTGTAAACTTGCAACTTTTCTCATAAATTTGTGACTTTTTTTCTCATAAATTTTCAATTTATTTACTCTTATATTTGCTACTTTTTCTAAATTTTGCCTCATAAATTTGTGACCTTTTTCTTGTAAATTTGCAAATTGTTTCTTGTAAGTTTGTAACTTTTTTGAACTAATTTTACAAATTTTTTTCTTGTAAATATACAATTTCTTTTCTCCAGTTTTCACTTTTTCCTCATAAATTTGTGACTTTTTTCTCATGCATACACTATGCTACTATTCTTTTTTTTTTTTTGAAAATTTGTGATTTTTTTCTCATAAATTTTCACATTTTTTTCTCATAAATTTGCGAGATTTTTTACTCGTAATTTTGGCACCAGTGTTACTGAAACCTGCTCGCCTGCATTAAGCCGTCTGGGGCCCAGATGAGTTTAATGCAGGTAAGCAGATCACCTGCGCCACACATAAAGTTCATGAGGGCAAACACAAATGAGGCCAACATGGAACCCGTGGACAAACTCCAATGTGACAGCCCAATTTAACCTCTAGTGGGATCCCTGTGGACATGCTGGCTGGGTTGTCATTATCAAAGGGAAACTGAACATTTACCTGGACATATTAGGCCCAATCTAAATCTAATGTGAGCAACAGAAATCTGCACATGCTTGTGAAAGGAATTCCCTCTGAATGTGACTAAGCAAACCACTTTCCCAAAACTTCACTCTACCTCCTCACGCGTCACGTTGCCAGTGGTGACGTTTTCTGTCTTGTTGTAGATTGTGTTGAAGGCTTCGTGGGTCTCCAGGCAGAATGTAGAGATGGAGAGGAGGATGAAGAAGAGTGAGGCAAAAGCTACATACTGCAACGAGAGAAGCAGAGAGGGGACAGAAGGAGAGGTGTTACAGTTTGTACCCAGAGCATATATTTTATTCCAGGAAATCATTACACCTGCACAACCATTTTTCACTGAAATTCTTTGTAATCAGCATTTCAGAGTGCATGCGATAGCTGCTGGGGGAGGGGGAGGTTGGGGAAGGTGGAACAGGTTTGAGCCATTGCAGCAAGTGGAAAGAAATGTTCATGCCAAAATGCTGCAGGACGCTAAGAAGAGCATAGAACCACTGCTGTGATGCCCCGTCCTGTTCTCAAAGCTACGTCCTGGTAGGAAAGTTTAAAGGATGGACCATCCACAGCGCATGAGGGGAACATTATGAGTGAGGGTTTAAAAAGGAGAAACGAAGCAACAGAGACAGTCTGTGGAAGCTGGATAAAGTGAATTAAACAGGCACTCTGGTGGCTATAAATCCCCTATAAAGACAAATCTACGTGGTCTACAAACAAAAGCTTTCATTGTCTAACAGGTTTGTGTAAAATCCTTTTCATCCCCCAAAAAAACAAACAAACAAACAATTCAATTCAATTCAATTCAACTTTATTTATATAGCGCCATTTCACAACAACAGTCATCTCATAGCACTATCAACTGTAGGGGGAACCCCCACAGTTGCAGAAAGACCCCAGCAATCAGGCGATCCCCTGTGAGCAAGCACTTGGCGACGGTGGAGAGGAAAAGCTCCCTTTTAACAGGAAGAAACCTCCAGCAGAACCAGGCTCAGGGAGGGGCAGTCATCTGCTGCGACTGGCTGGGGGGTGAGGGGATAGAGAAGAAGAAAAGAACAGACATGTAGAGAGCAAACAGCACAATGGGGACTCAATCTATGGGAGAGAACAAACAAATGTTAATGACCAGCAAAAAAAATATTTCATTGAGAGTGAGAAAAGGAGTGAGGCCCAGTGCATTACTGGAGGTCCCCCGGCTGACTAAACCTAAGGGAGCATAACTAAGGGAGGGTTCAGAAACACATGATCCCTCCCTAATTGTAGGCTATATCAAAAAGGTAGGTTTTAGCCCTATTCTTAAAAACAGAGATCGAGTCTGACTCCCGAATCCAGATTGGCAGCTGATTCCACAGGAGAGGAGCTTGATAACTGAAGGCTCTGCCTCCCATTGTACTTTTGGAGATTCTAAGTATTACAAGTAATCCTGCGTTTTGGGAGCGTAGTGCTCTGTTAGGATAATACGGTAGTATCAGATCTTTTAAATAAAAAGGAGCCTGATTGTTTAGAGCTTTGTAAGTAAAAAGAAGGATTTTAAACTTAATTCTAAACTCTATGGGAAGCCAATGAAGGGAGGCCAGAACCAAAGAGATATGATCTCTCTTTCTAGTACCTGTTAAAACTCTTGCTGCAGCATTTTGGATCAGCTGAAGACTTTTTAACCACTTGCACTCCGGGCAATTTTCCTAAAAATGCCAAAAAATAATATGCCCAAAGTAAATCAAAAGCTGTTCTTCAACCCTTTGCAGCATCTTCATGGGGTTGGTCTCATTTAAAAGAAAACACTTTGAATTTTTTGGCAAAAAAAAACATAATCTCTCTACATGCTCCGGCCACTGAGTTACAGTCATCTAAACATACTGAACTTGAAGAAAAAAAATTTGGACACAGTGTTTTTTTTGGATACAAATGCTTGTAAATAACACACAGCTGTCCGATCCGGCTGGAAAATGCAACAGAAATGTAGAACCAAGTGTTATCCAGCTGAGATCCAAATTTGGTAACAATACCACAAAAAATGAATATTTTACACAGCTTTGTTCTCAGGTAGTTCCCAGGCGTTTTGGAACTGTGCCAAAATGTGCCAAATGGCACAGTTTGGAAAAACGTCTGTAACTTTTGAATGATTCAATGTAGAAGCTTCATTTTAGGCTCAAAGGAAAGGTCACACTCAGGGCTGTGTCTGTGTGTGTGTGTGGGGGGGGGTCGTCCCCCTCCCCCCGCTACGAAGGACAGAGTTCGGCCCTCGCTACATGACAGATTACACTCGTTGCATGTTTCCACAGCAACGCTGTCACAGCGCCACCCCCCCCCTCGCTACTGTGTGTGTGGGGGGGGTTGTCCCCCCCCCGCTCGCTACAGAGGATGGACTTCAGCCATCGCTACACAACGGATTAGCCTTATGTGGTGATGTAGGACAGCAGTGCAGTCACCGCGGCTCCCCCCCCCCTCGCTGCAGAAGAATAGCGGGGGTGGGGGGGGCGTTCACAGCCTGTACACTGCAAGCAACCCCTTGTACCGCGGCGCACGAACTTCAGACTTCGTGAACCGCACAGCTGTAATTTACTGATCAGTCAAAAGTCATTTTGGATTACAATTTTCAGGGATAGAGAATAATTTAGCTTATAACACCTTACCTCTTCACAGCGGAGTCTTGGCGAACTTGTCTTCCTCATTAGTCAGACGAACGCGACGCTGGTCCGCTCTGGTTCTGGTCTCGCGACTCGATCAAAACATAATTCCATTACTGCGGTTTTGTGCTTCCATGATTGCGGTTTTTGGCGAACGATTTTTCAAAACAAATAATAGTACTAACTAACTAACTAACTAACTAGCACTTATATAGCGCTTTTCTAGTCACAAAGACCACTCAAAGCGCTTTCATTAATACTAACCCTCTATTCTAAGGGCCTATAGGAAACAAATATCTAGGGGCCTATAGGAAACAAATATCTAGGGACAATTTAGAACAGCCAATTAACCTAACATGCATGTTTTTGGCATGTGGGAGGAAACCGGAGAAATCCCTGAGTAAACCCACGCAACACGGGGAGAACATGCAAACTCCACACAGATCACTGTTGGTCGGGGGCTGGGATCAAACCCACGATCCCACGATCCCCACAATCCCCCGGCCAAGGGTAAACTGTGCTGCCGCAGTGATAACCACTGCGCCAGCACAGTAGTAGTAATTAAAAAAAGACTGGCGAAGGCGTGTGTGTCACTCAGCCTTCGTCGTCAGCCTCCGTCGGTCTATAATGACCATGGAAGAAAATCATAACGTCTACTCTGCTGGAACCAATACAAAATAAGCACCGCCTGTGGCCGAACATGCCGATCCATGACTGGCACTCCCTGTCACACAGGTTGCATTTGTGGATGGTCTCCATGCTGCTGGGACTCTGGGGCTCTTCCTGTGTCCTTTTTTGATCCGCTGCAGCAGCCAGTCTTCACCCAGTCTTAAAAAAAAACAGCTCACGAACTTCTCTGCTTCAATTGGCTCACTGCATTCAAAGCGTTGGGAGGCGGGTCCTCCTTCCTAGGTTTTCATTCATTGGTTCTTCAAGGTTTCAGAAACCCAATTCAAGGCTCTTATTAGTCGAATGAGAGGTCAATCAGATGAACTAATCTGTTCGCGGCTGTGTTTGCAGATTGTTTTTTCAGTGGCGCTTGGAGGCCACACCACCTACACCACCACCATCAATATCCTTATCATGCGTCATGCGCACGAGGGCGCACGAGCGCGCTCTCGTGCGCCCTCGTGCGCCTTAGGACGCAGAGACTTGCCCGCCCGCGGAACAACGGAGTGCAGGTGGTTAAAGATGTTTTAGGACAGCCTGATAATAAAGAATTACAATAATCTAATCTCGAGCTAACAAAAGCGTGGATCAGTTTCTCAGCATCACTCTGAGACAAGATGCTCCTAATATTGGCAATATTACGCAAATGATAGAAGGCAGTCTTAGAAACAAATTTAATATGTGAATTGAAGGACAAATCCTGATCAAAAATAACTCCAAGGTTCCTCACAGAGCTATTAAGAGAAAGAGTAACCGCATCCAAACTGAAAGTTTGATTTGGAAAGGAATTTCTAAGGTTTTCTGGACCAACAAGAATGACTTCAGTCTTACCTGAATTTAATAGCAGGAAATTACAAGTCATCCAAGCTTTGATTTCCTTAAGACAGGCTTCTAACTTGGCTAATTGATTACTATCATCTGGCTTCATTGACAGGTATAATTGTGTGTCATCTGCATAACAATGAAAATGTATACAGTGCTTTCTAATAATGTTGCCTAACGGAAGCATATATAAACTAAAAAGAGTAGGGCCTAGCACAGATCCCTGTGGAACTCCATGACTAAGCTTTGAGTTGAAAGAAAACTCATTATTTACATGAACAAACTGGAACCTATCAGATAAATAAGATCTAAACCACTGCAAAGAAGTTCCATTAAGTCCAACATAGTGTTCTAATCTATCAAGTAGAATATTATGATCGATAGTATCAAAAGCTGCACTAAGGTCTAAAAAGACAAGTACAGAAACTAGTCCATTATCAGATGCAATGAAGAGATCGTTAGTGACCTTCGCTAAGGCTGTTTCAGTACTATGATGGATTCTAAACCCAGATTGAAACTCTTCAAGTAAACCATTTCCCTGCAGGTGGTCAAATAATTGCGTAGCAACAACTCTTTCTAAGATTTTTGAAATGAAAGGGAGATTAGAGATTGGTCTATAGTTAGCTAAAGCTCCTGGATCTAGCATTGGCTTTTTGAGTAAGGGTTTAATTACAGCCGTTTTAAAAGCCTGCGGTACATGGCCTAAAGTTAATGAAGAATTGATTATATGAAGAATAATGCTACCAATAAGTGGGAAGACTTCTTTAAATAACCTGGTAGGAATAGGGTCTAAAAGACAAGTTGAAGGTTTGGATGAGGAAACTATTTTGTCTAACTCACAAAGGTCGATTGGAGTAAACTCATTAAGACAGACATCAATAGAAGGAGTTGTAGTAGTTACAGTATTTAAGTTAACTGTGGGAAGAATCTGATTGATTTTATCTCTGATGGATGAAATTTTATTATTGAAAAAGTTCATAAAGTCCTGACTAGTAAGCTCTAAGGGAATGCTAGGATTGACAGAGTCCTGACTCTTTGTCAACCTGGCTACAGTACTGAAAAGAAACCTGGGATTATTCTTGTTCTCTTCTATTAATACAGAGTAATAACTCATTCTAGCTTTTCTAAGAGATTTTTTATCAATTAAACGATGATTTCTCCAAGCTAAATAGATTTCATCTAAATTAGTGGAGCACCATTTTCTTTCTAATTGATGAGTCTTCTGTTTTAAGCTACGAGTTTCTGTGTTGAACCAAGGAGTTAGAAATCTCTGATTAGACTTTTTCTTTTTTAAGGGGGCCACCAAGTCTAGAATCTGATGCAGAGAAGCTGAAACACTATCCACCATGTTATCAATTACAGAAGGAGCAAGCTGTCTATAGCTTATTTCCGTTGTGTTGACACATGGCATAGAGGAAACAATCTGCATAAATTTGGTAACAGCATCATCTGAGAGGCATCTACTGTAATAATATTTTTTCTTTAGGAGCCAAATACTCAGAAATAGTAAAATCAAAGGTTAACAGACAATGGTCTGACAGGACAGGGTTATGAGGAGACACTACAAGATTTTCTATTTCTATGCCATATGTCAGAACAAGGTCCAATGTATGGTGGAGGTAATGAGTAGAATTTCCTACTTTCTGATAAAACCCAATCGAGTCTAATATTGAATTAAATGTCACATTAAGGCAGTCACTATCTACATCCACATGTATATTAAAGTCCCCTACTATAATTATTCTATCAGATTTCAGCACTAAATCAGCTAAGAAATCAGCAAATTCGGATAAAAATTCTGAGTAGGTTGATGGGGGACGATAAACTATGGCAAATAAAATTGGGTTTAACCTAAAATTGCTAAAGTGCCCAATACTGAGGACCAGGCCCTCAAAGGAATTATAACATGTTTTTTGCTTTACATTAACTAGTAATTTGGAATGGTAAATTGTTGCTACTCCTCCTCCACGACCATAACTTCTGGGATTTTGACAGTTTAAATAACCAGAGGGAGTTGATTCATTTAAACCAACATAATCCTCTTGCCCTAACCAAGTCTCTGTAAGGGAAATTAAATCAATCTGATGATCAATTAACAGATCATGGACTAACAGAGACTTGGGAGTTAGAGACCTAATATTTAATAAACCACATTTAATTTTTAAATTATGAGGAGGAACAGAGGCCAATTCATTCAATTTAGAGGCTTTATGTTTAATTTGAGTTTTACCAATATTTTGCTTTATCACTTTGGGATGCTTATGCATTGTATTTTTATTTACTTTGGAGGGAGCAGACAACGATTCTCTGATGGGGAAGACAGGGGCTAAGCTGAGGGATGTCGGATGAAGAGGAGCTGCAGAGAGGCGTGTAAGACTGCGACTCTGCTTCCTGGTCCCAACTCTGAGTAGTCAAGGTTTTGGAAATTTGGATAAAAAAGATGCCAGATTGTTAGATAAATGAGAAGCACCATCCAAAGTGGGATGAATGCTGTCTCGTCTCATAAGACCAGGTTTTCCCCAAAAAGAGCTCCAATTGTCAATGTAGCCCACGTCATTTTTAGGACACCACACAGACAACCAGCGGTTCAAGGATGACGAGCGGCTAAACATGTCATCACTGGTCAGACTGGGGAGGGGCCCAGAGAATACTACAGTGGCAGACATCGTTTTTGCAAAGTCACACACCGATTCTATATTAAGTTTCGTGACTTCCGACTGCCGGAGACGGATGTCATTAATGCCGGCGTGAATAACAATTGTGGAATATTTACAGTTATTTTTAGCCAGCATTTTCAAATTTGACTCAATGTCGCCTGCTCTGGCCCCAGGAATGCATTTGACTATGGCCGCTGGAGTCTCTAGGTTCACGTTTCTGACTACAGAGTCGCCAATGATCAGAGTTTTTTCCTCAGCGGGTGTGTCGCTGAGCGGGGAAAAACGATTAGAAACGTGAACAGGTTGGTGGTGTACCGGGGCTTTGCGACTAGGCTTCCTTCTCACCATCACCCACCCAGTCTCCTCGCTGCTGAGGAGAGCCGGGGGACCGCTGACAGGGGGGCCTAAGCTAGCTAGCTCCGCTGCAGCTAAGGGGCGTCCGTCGAGATTAACTGGCGCAGACGGTGTTTCAATGCAGCGGAGCCGGGATTCCAAATCAGACAACCTCGCCTCGAGCGCCTCAAAAAGACAACATTTATTACATTTACCGTTATCACTAAAAGAGACAGAGGTGTAGCTAAACATCTGACAGAGAGAGCACACCAGAGGAGGAGAGGAAAGAGAGCTAGTAGCCATAGCTAGTGGCTAGCTAGTGGCTGGAGAGCAAACCACACAGGCAGACAGCAAAACAGGAAGTGACGATCCCCGTATACCAAATGCCAAACAAACAAACAAATAAACCCCGCCAGAAATGGCAGAGTGTCACTTTAACTTTAACCTTTCAGATTAAGATTTAGACATTATTTTTGTATTATTGTGAAAACAAAAAAGAATAAAGTTGTAACAAGGTTTTAAGGTGCCATTATGGAGAAGCTATGGTCACACAGATTCTTACGAACAACGGTTCGCAACAATCTCCCAGTTCCTATGAATTCAGGTGTTTGCAGACATTCATGGAGGGGGGCATAATTCCTTATGGCTCCCGTTCAATTCACAAAAGCAACTCGAGGCATTCTTGAGAAATTAGGTGCTTTTCTGTCATACGATGGCCCTAGAGTTCTTATGCTCTTCGTAAGCGTGCCTTTGGATCTTCCTACGGCATACTTACTGCTATCTTACAAAAATTTTTGTGCAACTCGCAGCACTCTCAAGTCATTGGTAGGAAGATCTTACAGCCTTCGGCATATTTTGTCAGCACAAATGTCGTACAGATGACGGACTGCCACTTTATGAGTGCCTCACTACCACCTTGCGCATGCTATATGAATCTCCGTACGACCGGGGATTCATACGGCGTTTACTACAACCGCTGTAAAGCAGTATTGACAACTTGGCGCTTGTGTTGTTAAATTTGGTGATTTTTCAGCCCCCCTGAATGACTTTTTGTGTCAAACGCGACTAGCGACAAATGTAACAACTTTTCCTGGTGCTATCAAAGACTTTTCTGGTGTTTTGGACACACGTGAATGTGTGTGATTGCTTTGCAGTTACCATCCTCAACCAGCAGTGGGTGGTACCGTGCGGCTCTCCTGTCCCCTTCCCATTCCAAAGAAATCACAGGCAGTCTAGGTCAGTCTCACAGTAGCCTCGTGCAGCAGCAGTGTTGCAGTTACAATAAATTAATAGTTTTTTCAGAACTGCAATGTCTGATACCAATTGAATGCTGTAGCAGCAGCAAAGTGCTTTAGCCTTCTTCCCAGCAACAGGTTGAAGCCATCCCTTAAATAGTCCATGGGCCGAGTCAGATATTGGTACCACTAAAAAGGACAAAACCTCTATGGTGCCATTTTGTTTGTAGGACCTACAGTATATATGTGTTTTAAGGCATGATAGCATTTCCAAATGAGTAGCTTAGTCATGATACACGGCACCTCCTTTTTTTTAAGTAAAATTATCATGACGCCTAATATCACATGCTGGTATTTCTGAATTATTCTCCCTTTTACTGTACAAAATGCTAATAGAAATTGACCTTGGATAGTTTCCAGTATTAATTTTTATTCAGTTTCTACTTTTCAGGTTTTTTTTGAGGAAGAAGGTACGATTTATTTTTGATTTCAGCACATTTTCGCATTCCAGTGGAGCGCCGCGAGGCAAGTCAATATAAATGTTTATTTAAGACTTATTTTGGTTATCACTTAGTTAAGAAAATTAATTAAATGTTATCTTTTATAGTGTGCCAAAAGAAACTGGAGTTCTGGAGGATCGCAACATTTTATTAAAAACGAAACCAGAATAATAGTGTACAACTTTATAGACAAGAATGAGTAATTTCAATGCCAATTTCAATTGATGCAATTAATTACATGAGATAATTTACCAATACCTGGTGTCATTGCAGGTCTGGATGAATGTACCTAACTGAAAATGGATTCCACCCAAGAAGCAGGGAGTGGCACGGCACCCAAGCGCGCACGCCTTGATTGCATAATCCATTGCTCATCTTCAGATGAAGAACTAGTATCTCCAAAGGACATCAACTCCTGGAAAACCCTGCTGAGAGCCGATGAAATAAGACAGCATGCTCCGATCCTGGACCTAGCAAAAGGATTGCCAGATGATGCCATACCAGCTGTGGCCTACCACCGGAAATGCCGAAGCATTTTCACCATGAAAAGGGACCTCGATGCTATAATTTCCAAGCAGAGGCGCACAGAAGAAAACAAAAGCTCAACGGAAAGAAAAAAGTCACAGAGGCCAGCACCATCTCAGTCAAGGGTTTATGAGGCAGAGTGCATCTTCTGTGAGAAGACCAGCAAGTACTTGAAAGGAGATAGGACTAGAGAGCCTCTGGTCCAGTGCACTGAACTGCGTGCCGATGAGAAAGTCCGAAAGGCTGCTGTCAGTAAACTGGACAACAGAATGCTTGCCATCGTCAGCAGAGACCTCGTGGCAGCGGAAGGTCATTACCACCGGACTTGCTACCGTGAGTACACACGGGATTCAAGCACCACCACACAGGACAGTGGAAAAGGTGCCAGTGCTGCTCCAACTGATACTGATGCTGAGTATGAAGCTGCAGAGCAACAGTCATGCAATGACCTTTTCTCTTACGTAAGAGAAGAACTGTTTGTCAACCCTGATGTGGTGCCAATGACCAACCTCACAGCCAGACTGGTCGAAGGCATGGTAACTCTTGGAGTGGAAACAGTGAAAGCCTCGACCAAGAAACACATCCAACGCAAACTGGTAGCTGAGTTTGGAGAAGCCCTGCAAATCACTCAAGATGACAATGGGAAACTACTTGTGTATCCCAACAGCCTTTCTATGCCAGAGCTTGTTAAGGCATACCAAATACTCCAGAGAAAGGTGCAACTCATGGAATCAGACAGGAGTGAGGACATCATCGACAAGGCAGCACTGCAGGTGAGAGGTGACATCAAGAAGCAAGACTACAGACAGTCATGGCCACCTCAGATGTCGGAGGATGCGGTCATTCCTTCTTCAGTGACCAGGTTCCTGAAGACACTGCTGACAGGCTCAACAGACCGCTCAAACCCATCTGACAGAATCCAGCATCTCTGCAGCTCATTTGGCCAGGACTTGGTATATGCCATTACCAATAGTAAGGTGAAGCCAGTGAAGCACGTATGAATCTTCCTCCACCATACGCAATGTCAGTGATCTCCGCTACCACCTCTTCTATGCAAAACGGGGAGATGTGGAGTCCAGCCAGCTGCCACCATGCAAGGACTGTTTGCACATGCATGTGCTTCGGGCCAACTACCAGGCTGCAATATGGCGGTGCTGCCTTGAGAGGGAACCTGTTGTCCCAGACCCAAAGAGCTGTGGGTGGACAACAGATGAGGAAGGCAACCTGACCATTGAGTGGATGCGTGGATCACCCGCACCAGAGGCCGTGTTGCAGTTGCTGTCATGCAAATGTGTCCGCGTCTGTAAACTTCCAGACTGTGTGTGCCTGGTGAACCAGCTGAAATGCACATACATGTGCAAACTGCAGACCTGCAGCAACCAGAGGGAAGAAGATGAAGATGGCGAAGCTTATGAAGTAGCAGATGATTCAGACACAGACGAATAGATCTACTAGTTACCTGTTACAGTACTGTAATGGAATACTACTCTTTTGCTAGGAGACTACTTTGTAATCCTACAATAATTATGCATTAATCTACTGTTAAAACTGTTTACTGTGCTTCATTTGTATCTCAGATATCCTCTAATAACATTCACTTCTGCAATTATGAAGAAGCAGCAGTAGATGATTCGGACACAGACTAATACTAGCCGCTATAGTACTCTATTGGAAGTGCTTTGCAATGCCACAGTATTACAATACCAACTGTCAAAATTGTTTGTTGTGCTTTATTTGTATCTCAGATATGCTGTAATAACAAGTAACTGCTCATTAATAGGGTAAATATGTGTTGGTATTATCATTCCAAAAATTCGCAGCCTCAGATTTTGTGATTTATGGGGCATCATATTCAATGCCTGATAGCTATGACTAAGCTACTACTTTGGAATTGCTATCATGGCAAAATATCATCCACAGATATAGGCCATTCCGAAATGCATTACTAGAATTTGTCCCTTTGAGTGGTACCAATAACCCAAAAATCTGGTCTGGGCCCATGGACTAAAATGTACGTGGAACGGTATAATGCCACGGCAGGGCAGGGCGATAATGCTGTGTCCGCCCCGGCAGGTTGCTTTGTTTTCTTACCAGCGTCTGTGTCAGTGCTGCCGGACACTTTTTTTTTTTTTCTCTCCGAGTCAAACTCATGTTCACTTTTTATGTTTATTGTGGTGCTCGTACAGTAAAGAAGCATGAGCTGAGTGCTGCTGATGTGACTGACTGGCAGCGGCAGACAGGGAGGAGGAGCCAGCCAGCCAGCCCAGGTATGAGCTGATCGGATCGGTTAAGAGCAAGCTTCAGTTTCTGCTGATGTGTGGGTGTTCACAGAAATTAAAACATTTTTTGGGGGGGAAGGGGTGAGCATGGAAATGCCAAAATTATCGTATATTTGGCCTTTGTTTGATTGTTGTATATTGTATAGCCCCTAAAACTATCATATACGTATCTTGTAACACAACACTGTGCAGCAGTCAGAGAGGAGAGGAGATCCACACCACTCGGGTCCAGATGCATATGAATTGCACATGCACAACCCCCCCCAAACCTGTCCAGTTTTACAGAGTGGGATGCAAATGTTTCTTCACTGTCAGTTAGTGATGGACTATTTAAACGGAAAAATTAAAACAAACAAACCAAGAATCAACAGAAGAAAGTTAATTTGTAGTTCTAAACATATTTTAGGGTGTTTTTTACCCACTTTTTGTCTCTCCTGTGACATTATTCTTCTCTACTATAGCCTCCATTACAATCACATGCAAATGACCAATTATGTAGATTAGGTGATGACATCAATTATTGACTTTTGTCAACTTTTAGGACAGCCAATAGCTACTTTCCTTACTGAGGAGTTGGCAACAGTGCTGTAAGGGTCCCTCAAGAACAAATTAAGGTGTTCCTGAGGCATACTTACAGCCAACATTTTGCGTAGTTCTTATGTTGTTCCTATGGCATTCGTACGGCCGCCCTATGATGAGGGGTTTTCGTGGGGCATTCGTAGGAATCTTGGACAAGACCATTGACCTGGCCATGAACTTACGAACAGCCAACGGGTGGAGGATTCTCCTACAGCTGCTTTAAGAAAGCCGTATGAAATGGTCCAAAAATATACAGTGTTTGCAGCCATTTGTAAGGGTATTTGTGACCATAGCTTAAGTTAGGATTGGTGTGAGTGAGTGTGGGGAAAGCTCTAAATTACATGGTCTATGATAATGCTTTTCAGTCATAACAGAAACTCCTTTCTTGTATCCTGGTATATTTATATACGTATTGGTATATACTGTATAGCTTTTAGTGTTTAACTTTCTGCCTCTAATTTTCCCAACAGTTTTTCTTTCTTTCGTTTTTGTACCGTCTTTGACAACTCCAATTCCCAAAGGTTCAGATGTGTGAAATATAAATAAACAGAATGCAATGATTTGCACATCTTATAAGCAACTATTTAATAAGCAATATAACACAAAAACACAGTACGTGTTAAAAGTGAGAAATTTTATTGTATCATTACAAATATTAGCTAACTTTGAATTTTATGGAAGAAAGACATCTCAAAAGAGCTGGGACAGGGCCATGTTTACCACTGTGTAGCATCCCTTCTGTTTTTAACAACAGCCTGTAAGCATCTGGGAACTAAGGAGAGCAGTTGCTGGACGTTTGTGGGAAAATGTCTCTTTCTTGTCTCATAGTATTCTAGCTGCTCAACAGCCCTTGCTGTTCTTTGTCGTATTTCACATTTCATGATGTGTCATATGTTTTCAATTGGTGAAAGCTTCAGATTGTAGACAGACCAGTCCAGCATCCATTCTCTTCCACTATGAAGTGGCAGCATCTTACTAAAATAGTGTATGTGTGACAAAGAGGACCCAGCGTTGATGCCCAACCTCCAACGCCCAATGGGACCGAAACCCCACAAGTATATGGGCTTAATTCCCCCCCCCCTCCCCAAATTCTGTCAACAAATGCCAATTGCGACCCAGGGGACTGGTGGTGATGCTCAACTTGCGCATTCAAACAGGGGTCTGAGCTTGCAACTTCCGGCCTTCTACCTGTGTCACCAAGAGGTTCAACCCACTTGGGAATCCAAGAAAAAATGTTTTTTTTTATTAACCAAGTCACATATGCAAGGCCTTTCTTTCTAAAAAAAAAAAAAAAAAAGAGCATGTTACTCTAAAACCTGTCTATATCTTTCAGCATTGTCTCTTCAGATGTGCCAGTTGCCAGTTCCATAGGCATTAATGCTTAGATTTTGAACTGAGCACTGATAATAAGGATGGCCCCTCTACTCTTTAGAGGACATAGCATCAATCTCCAAAAGAATTTCAAATTTTGATTTATCTGACCACAGAACAGTTTTTTTTTTTTTTTTAGTTTGTCTTAGTGATTTGAATGAATGAATGAATGAATGAATAAATGAATCTTTATTTCGGATAGATTAAAAGTACAGGTTAAAACAAACTGAATAATATAACAAAGGGGGAAAGAAAATCCAACAAGGTCAAATTAGACAATAACTCCTGTAATTATACAGTTCAACATAATTTATCCGAAATGGGTGATGGCTGAAGCCGCAGCTTATATTGCCCACCAATGTTCCATCCAAGCATTCAAAAGAAAAAAACAAAACAAGAGCGATTACAATTCAGAACGAAGCTAAGACAAAGTGTGACAAAAAAACTAAGCTACTGTGGGAACAAACATGGGGCCTGTTGGACCGGTTTTGTGACTCACATTTTAGGTCAGAACAAAGGCAGGAATCTTAGCCTTGGTATGCAAGGCTGGAGACTGTGGGGGGTCAATTAAGGGATTAAGGAAAGGTTGCATGGGAGACAGTGGAAGTGATATCATGGAGAGAAATGCATTGTGACTGTCTTTATTATGCAAGGTGGTGAAATGCATTGTGACTGTCTTTATTATGCAAGGTGGTCTGTGTGACATGTGATCTATGAGGTGTGAAGTCCCTGATATTTAAGGACGAGAGTTTACTGTTTCATTCCCTTTTTTCTCTGCTTTGAAATGATGGAGATGTGAATAAAGCTGACTCTGAGAAAGAACTCTGCCTCATCATTTTCACATCTTCCACACTGGTGACCCGAGACGTATCATGGAAGAAGAAAATTCCCCCGGGCCAGCCGCGTCAGGAGCCCCCAGCCAAGCAAATGCCACTATAGTCCAGCTACCGGACTTCTGGCAGAACAATCCGCGCTCCTGGTTCAACGCGGTTGAGGCGCAGTTCAACCTCCGGGGGATATCGGTAGATGCCACGAAATTCTACCACGTAGTCGCAAAGCTGGACAACAACACGGCCCAGTATGTGGAGAGCCTGATCAACCAGCCGCTGGAGAGCGACAAATACGGCGCGTTGAAGGCTGCACTCATCCAGCAATTCACCCCCCGGCGGAGGAGCGAGCAGAGAGGCTACTGGCGCTGATGGAGGGGGAAAATGACATGCCCGCGAGCCTGATGGAGAAGTTGTTGAGGTTGAAAGACTCTGACGACGATCACTTCATTTTCACCCACCTCTTCCTCAGGACTCTACCGTCAGCAGCGAGAACGGTTCTGGCCAGTTCACCACTGTTGGCCCTACGGGACTACCGTGCGCTGGGCCGAGAGGCACAGCGGATTGTCAACGCCACCAAGCGGCGCGCAGCCACGGCCGCTGCAGCGGAACTCGGCGCGACGACCGGAGACAACAGGGGGCCAGAGGCAGCGGTGCCAGACTCACCCACGACGGCGGCGGCAAGGGCCAGGGAGCGTGGACTGGATGTCTTTTGTTTCTACCATCACCGCTTCGCAAAGAGGGCACGCAAGTGTGTACTGCCGTGCCAGTTCGGGCGTTCGGGAAACGCCAAGACCGGGGGTCGGTAGCAGCCGCGGCCCTCGGGGAAGAGAACAAGCTGCTCTACTTGTCGGACACACGCTCTGGGAGGCAGTTCCTCGTCGACACAGGCTCCCAGTTGAGTTTCATCACACCTTCCTACGCGGACAGACTGGCTGGTTCCGGAGGTCCCCGGGTGACAGCGGCGAACGGCTCGGAGATTAAGACCTTTGGTGAGAAGACCCTGCTTCTGTCTCTACACGGCCGTGCATATGAGTGGACTTTTGTTGTAGCAACAGTGAATTTCAATATGCTGGGGACTGATTTTTTGTGCTCACATGGGTTGTTGGTTGATCTCACTAGCAGGCGCCTGGTTAATGCACTTTCTTTTGATTCTTTCCCCTGTACAGCGCGAGTGGCCCCGCCAGCAGCACAAGCCGACGTCACAGCAGCAGGCGGTAAATTCCACACACTGCTCACTCAGTTCCCAGCACTCACTGTCCCCACTTTTTCGGCAACAGTCGCTAAGCACGGGGTGGAGCATTTTATTACCACTACCGGACCGCCCGTTTTTGCAAAAGCTCGGCGCTTGGACGCAGTTAAACTAGCCATAGCGCACGGGGAGTTCGCCAACCTGGAGAGGTTGGGCATTATCCAACGTTCAAACAGTCCGTGGGCTTCCCCCCTACATATGGTCCCGAAAGCTGACGGATCATGGCGCCCTTGCGGGGATTTCCGCAGGTTAAACAACGCTACAGTGCATGACCGCTACCCAATCCCACATATCCAAGATTTTTCGGTTCATTTGGCAGGGGCGCGCATTTTTTCTAAAATAGACTTGGTCCGCAGTTACCACCAAGTCCCAGTGCGTGCTGAGGACATACCCAAAACAGCGGTAATAACTCCGTTTGGTTTATTCAAGTTTTTACGCATGCCATTCGGACTTAAAGGGGCTGCTCAGACGTTCCAACGCATGATGGACGCAGTGCTTCGCGATCTCCCTTTCGTGTTCGTCTACCTGGACGATATTTTAGTAGCCAGCACGTCCGAAGACGAACACGAAAAACACCTGGCCACAGTTTTCCGAAGGTTGGGAGATCACGGGTTAATAATCAACCCAGCAAAGTGTCAGTTTGGGGTGGCGCAGATCAATTTTTTAGGACACCGCATCTCCCCCGAAGGAGCAGTTCCGCTGCCTCACAAAGTGCGCGCTGTGGCAGATTTTCCCCGGCCGCAGACAGTCAGGGCGTGGCAGAAGTTTTTGGGAACGGTGAATTTTTATAACCGTTTTCTCCCCCACGTGGCGCAACTCATGCAGCCGCTGTATGCCGCGCTCAAAAAAAAGAAACCCACGGATAAGGTGGAGTGGTCCCCGGAGCGGGACCAAGCGTTCTCGGAGGTTAAAGCAGCCTTGGCAAAGGCTGCGTTGTTGGCACACCCAGACCCAACGGCCCGCATAGCGCTCACCACTGACGCGTCAGAGGTGGCCATAGGGGTGGTCGTGGAGCAACATGTAGCCGGGGTTTGGCAGCCCCTCGCATTTTTCAGCAGGACCTTGCGCGAGCAGGGAGCTGCTCGCTCTCCATTTGGCCATCCGCCACTTTCAGTTCTGGCTGGAAGGACACGCTTTCACCGCGTTCGTTGATCACAAACTGCTAACATTCGCGATGGCCAAGGTCTCTGAACCGTGGTCAGGCCGGCAGCAGAGACAGCTGGCCGCCATATCAGAGTTTACCACTGATATTCAGCATGTGGCGGGCAAACTCAATGTAGTGGCAGATTGCCTCTCGCACGCCGTGGCGGCCCCAGTCAGCGTAGGGGTAGATTATGCAGCCATGGCCGCGGAGCAGGTTAATGATGCAGACATGCGCACGCTCCAGTCTGGACCAACAGGGTTAAGGCTGGAGAGCAGGGTGCTGCAAGACGGTATGCCCGTCGGTACGCCAAAAACGCCGCCGCGTTTTTGACTCGGTTCATTCTTTGGCGCACCCTGGAGTGCGCGTGTCGGTCAAAATGGTGGGAGAGAAATTTGTGTGGCCGAGCCTCCGCAAACAGGTCAAAGAGTGGGCAGCAGCCTGCACGGCGTGTCAACGAGCCAAAGTACACAGGCACACGAGGGCTCCTTTGGAACAGTTTCACATTCCGGCCAAAAGGTTCGATCACGTTCATGTGGACCTCGTTGGACCCCTCCCACTGTCACAGGGGTGCGCACATCTTCTGACAATGGTGGACCGCACCACGCGCTGGCCTGAAGTGGTCCCGCTGCCATCAACCACAGCCGTGGAAGTGGCGCGCGCGTTTTTAACAGCTTGGGTGGCGCGCTTCGGCTGTCCGTCGGACATTACGTCCGACAGAGGCCCTCAATTTGTTTCCGAGCTTTGGTCGACAATGGCCCGCAGCCTGGGTGTCACAATTCACCGCACAACCGCGTACAATCCGCAGGCTAACGGGTTATGCGAACGTTTTCATAGGTCATTGAAAGCGGCTCTCAGAGTGTCACTGACTGATACAAATTGGGTTGACAAGTTACCATGGGTGTTATTGGGGTTGAGTTCTGCACCTAAAGAGGATCTAGAAGCCTCACCAGCGGAGCTCGTGTTTGCGCAGCCACTCCGGCTGCCTGGGGAGTTTCTCCCAGATAACCCTGCGCCAGACGCCTCCCCGTCTCAGCTGTTGCAGAGTAACATAGAATCAAGCACGCTGCCCGGCCCCGCGCACCACACATTTTTCCGCCATTTTTGTGCCTAAAACATTGAAGAACGCAGAGTTTGTTTTTGTTAGACACGATGCGCATCGAACCCCGTTGCGGCTTGAGTGCTAGAAACAGGGGACAAGCAGTTTTTGCTAGATTTGGGGGGTAGGAAAGAGAAAATTGGCATAAACAGACTTAAACCCGCTTTTGTGGTGGCAGAGGAGGAAGTGCTGTTGGCAAAGGCCCCACGGCGAGGTAGACCACCACGGAGGGTTTCACACAGTAATGTTTCCCAAAGTAATGTTTCCCCAGAACACCCGCAAAGACTGACAAAGGGTTTCCGCCCCCAGACGGCAAACCCCCAGCATGACAGCGCTGCAGAGACGGTGAACCCCAGCTACAGCAGATTCGGCAGGAGGCTGAAGCCTATCCAGCATGTGGACTGATGTGTATTGATGCTATTACGGCATGCATGTGGTTATTTTCTTGTTGTTCTGTTTTTCTAAAATGCTGGGGGGGCTTGTGTGGGAACACACATGGGACCTGTTGGACCGGTTTTGTGACTCACATTTTAGGTCAGAACAAAGGCAAGAATCTTAGCCTTGGTATGCAAGGCTGGAGACTGTGGGGGGTCAATTAAGGGATTAAGGAAAGGATGCATGGGAGACAGTGGAAGTGATATCATGGAGAGAAATGCATTGTGACTGTTTTTATTATGCAAGGTGGTCTGTGTGACATGTGATCTATGAGGTGTGAAGTCTCTGATATTTAAGGACGAGAGTTTACTGTTTCATTCTCTTTCTTCTCTGCTTTGAAATGATGGAGATGTGAATAAAGCTGACTCTGAGAAAGAACTCTGCCTCGTCATTTTCACATCTTCCACACTACAACACAACGCAGGCTGGATATGACAATCCTTATGTGATTTTACATGTTATTCTGTATATATGTTTGGAGTATTTCTTCCTTTAGTTTTTGTTTAAATTGTCCAAGCGTTGTACATCATTTTAATTCAGGTCCAAAATCGTTCCATAATCTGACTCCTTGCACTGAAACACAGTGTTGCTTGGTGGTAGTTCTCACTGAAGGTTTTTGAAATATACATGTTCCTCTGAAATGATATTGTTTCTCCCTTATTTGGAACAACTTTTGGATATTTGTGGGCAGTGATAGATTCTTCACTTTAAACATTATTATTGCAGTTTTAAAGTCAACCAGATCTTTCAACTTGAGAGCTTTTAATTTAAGAAAAAGTGGGTTTGTTGGTTCCCTGTAAGCAGCTTTGTTTATTATTCTAATAGCTCTCTTCTGAAGCATAAAGACTGGATATATGTTTGTTTTATATGTATTTCCCCATACTTCAGTACAATATGTCATGTATGGGAGTATTAATGAATGATACAAGGTATATAGTTTGGGTTGATTCAGCAAATATTTCACTCTGTGTAGTATTGCAATTGATTTGGATATTTTACCTTTAATATAATTAATATGTGACTTCCAACACAGTTTATTATCAATTATTACTCCAAGAAATAAACTAAACTAGCTTTGGCCCAGACTAACATTTTTAATGATATTATATATTGCAGATATGGAATATTTTAACCCCTCCAAAAAATTACACTGAGGAACATTCTGAAACTGTTCCACAATTTATAGATGCAGTTTTTGCAGAATGATGATCCTCTGCCCATCTTTACTTCCGAGGGACGCTACCTCTGTAAGCAGCTCTTTATTATACCCAGTCATGTTACTGGTCTGTTAATTAAAATAATTAGTTGCCGGCTTCTGGGTGTGATGGTGGACTGAGTGGACTTGTAGACTGAGAGCTCCCAGACCGGCCGATAATAACCCCCAAATAAATAGCTGCACAGTTAATTTAAAAACTATCTCGAACATGGAGGGGGACAAACACCGAAATAAAAGAGGCAAGACACCAATGAAACTTGGAAAAGATTGAAAACAAACGCTAGAAAAAGACACCGAAGATGACAGCAAGGACATGGAGGCTAGTGATAGCCTAGAAGCTAGCATCTGCACCATTCATGATGAGCTAAAAGCCACAAGGTCAGACCTGAAAACAGACCTCAGTAGCTTTAAAGAGGGCTTCTTCACCAAACCTTAACACACTCAGGAAAGATATTAACAGCAAGTTTAACAAAATTGCAAAAGACTTGAACGACACAGTGAGCAGAGTGGACGAAGCTGAAAAAAGGGTAGCGGAAATGGAGGATTAGGCCACCGCAGATAATCTAGCTCTTCTCCAAGCTTTGCAAGTTCAGGAAAATATTCAAACTAGAATGACCGATCTGGAAGCACGGTCATGAAGAAATAATATCTGTATGTATGGAATCCCCAAAGATACCATGGGAAACAACCTACGTGAGTTTTTGGAACAATTTATTAAATCGGAATTATCCCTAAGCCACAGTTAACTAGGAATGCAACGCTGCCACAGAGCCCTTGGTGCAAAACTACCGCAAAACGTTAACCCTCGATCAGTGGTAATTTGTTTCCTGGAGCACAGAATCAAAGCCCTGGTTCTCCAGTCAGCTTGGAAGAAGAGAAAGGTCTCTCTGAATGGGGGGAGAGTGTATTTTGATCAGGACTACCCCACAGAAATTCAGAAAAAAAGAAAAGCATATACTCCCATCAGAAGACTCCTGAAAGAAAAAGGAATCTGTTTCCAGACCCCCCCACCAGCGACGCACCGGGTCTACCTCAATGATGGTCCAGTTACATATAACAGTGCAGCAGAGGCCATGGAGGATCTGAAGAAGAAGAAGGTGCTGAACCACATTGAACAATGAAAGCAACAGCACGTGAGAGGTTGAAAAATATGCGCTGGCAGAGAGCGGAGACGGCGAAACACAAACAGCAGAACAAACACCAAGAATGAGCCAGGAAAATGCTTCATGGATTCAGTCACGACTCCAGGGACACAGCCTGAGTTTACTGACTGTGAATTCAAGTTGAAATAAGGTGACTATGAAGAAAAATGTCTTAACCCAGAATATTTAAATTTTTCCAAAATTTTAAAATTATAACCATACTCTGGGAGTAAACTAATCTGCCTTACAACATTTAAAATAAGAGGCCATGGGACTTCCGGGAAAGATGGTGTTGTGAGCAGCTGTGCAGTTAAGAGCTCGTATCGGTCTTTATATTCAAACGCCACTTAGAACATGTAACTTGAGTCACATATATAAAACATTTTAGAAACGAGTGGCGGAAATATACGCAGAGGCCGCAAAAGCACTAAGAAGTCACCTACAGTACAACTTGAAGCAGAGGGAGCCACCGAGCGCAGCGAAAGTGATTCTGAAGACACCACAGCGGTGAAAATGGACCAAGACCACACAGAGGCCCTACAGGCAGGGCTAGCCAGCATTAGCAAAGATATAAAAGAGCTGCAACAAAATCTTCATGAGGAACTGACACATTTTAAAGACGAAATAAAGAAGGAAGGGATACAAGAAATTGCATCCCTCAGACAAGATATGGACCATAAATTCTCAGAATGCAACAAAGAAGTACAGGACCAAAAGGCGAGTATAGCCGAGGCCCGGGATCGCATATCTGAGCTGGAAGAGTGGAACGCGGAGGCTAATGAGATGCTGCTAAAGTGCTAAAGCAGACAAGCTACATGCAAGATAAAATGGTAGACCTAGAAGCGAGGTCTCGGAGAAATAACGTTCACATCTTTGGCCTACCGGAAGAAACTGAAGGAAGCTCTGTGAAGAACAACCTGGCACAGTTATTAAAAAGAGAGCTGGAGATCTCCGGGGATTTCAGTCTGCAGATCCAACGCGCTCACAGAATCCCGCTGCAGGAACCGAGGGCTGGTGCTCAACCGAGGGTAATAGTGGTTAATTTTCAGACATTTGAAATCAAGGACATGGTGCTAAAAAAAGCGTGGCAGAAGAAAATTAAAGTGGGTGATGCACGCATTCAGTTTGACCATGATTATCCTGCTGAAATTGTACAGAAACGCAGAGCATATCGTGACATAAAGAAGATGCTAAAAGACAGGAACATATGCTTCCAAACCCCGTACACGAAAATACGAATTCATTGGAGTGATGAAGTAAAGAGTTACAACGACGCTGGGAAAGCTGCACGGGATGTAAGAGCGACGGGATTCCAGCTGGACATGGCGAATAACACAGACGGCGACAGTGAAGGAGGGAACCGCAGAGCGTCGGGATGGCAACAAGTGAGAGGCAGAGAGACGAAGAGAGGCAGCGGGACAGCTGTGTCACCGAGCCGGGATACAGCGCACCGAGTAAGGGAGAAACTGCGTGAGTTTCAAAGGAAACAGCAACGAGGAAGACGGAGAACTTCAGGGGTTAAGTAACGAACTACAATGGTAAGACTCATGTGTAAAAGTTGGAGATGAAGAGTCGAAATCTCCAAATGGGATAAAAGAACAGCGTTTTCATCCACTGCTATATAGACTCAACTCTACTCATAAAAACAAGGGAATAAATTTTCTTATGAATATATAATAGTTTTGTAATACTGTATGGCCTTATGCTTGTGGGTTTTTTTTTTAATTCATGATAGACTGAGAGTTCATGTGTAAATGTTGGACTTAATTAGACTGAGGGGGGATCCATCAGTAGAATGGTTTTCTCAGCCTAGGAATGGGCCCTTGTTGAAGAAGAGGATTTCCTATCCACCTACCAACAGGGGCACGGGGGGAAACCGAGAGACCCCCAGGTGGAAGTTACTTATGGTTTATGTTTTTATTGTGATGTTCAAATGTGTGCACAGTTCTGGTTCAAACTGCTTGGGGAAGCATATGAAAACATGGCTTAAGTGTTATGATAAAAAATAGTCTTAATATTATATCGCTAAATGTAAACGGTCTAAATACACCTGTAAAGAGAGCAAAAGTCCTAACAAAAGTGAAGAAGGAAAAGGTGGAAATTACATTTCTGCAAGAGACTCACTTATCCCAAAAAGAGCATGAAAAATTTAAAAGATTAGGATTTAGAAACTCATTTTACAGCTCATGCAAAAAGGGGCATAAAAGAGGAGTCTTGATATTAATAAAAGAGGAGTCTTGATATTAATCTCAAATACAACTAAGTTTGAATTTGGGAAAGAAATCAGGGATAAAGAGGGACGATATATACTGGTGAAAGGGAAGCTGGAAAATGAACCTGTCGCTCTGTTAAATGTCTACGCTCCTGCTGAAAGTGAGAAACATTTTTGTCAAAACTCTCTTTGATAATATTGCAACAGAAACAGAGGGAATTCTAATTTGTGGAGGTGATTTTAACATAATTATGAATCATAGCCTGGATACAACAAGTTTAAAGAGAAGCAAAAAAAAAACATCTGACAACATTTTTAAAACTGCAACTAGAAGAGATGGGCATGATTGACATTTGGAGGAATCTCAATCCATATGAAAAAGATTATACTCATTACTCGGCCACCCACAAGGTCCACTCGAGGATAGCTCACTTCTTTATAAATATAGGTGATAGGTACAGGGTTGATGAATGTAAAATAGGAGGAGCTGATATCTCAGACCACAATGCTGTATATTTAAAGATTCAGTTAAATGCCCAAAAGAGACAAACGTGTTGGAGACTCAGTGTGGGAATACTGAACAACAAAGAACTGGTAGAGGATATAAAAAAGAAATCAAACAATATATCGAAGAAAACAATAACGGGGAAGTGGATCCAACCATACTATGGGATGCTTTGAAGGTGGTTATTCGAGGAAAACTAATAGCAAAAATGGCATTATTGAAAAGAGCAAGATTGGAAACCTATAAGAAAGACTCAGAGAAGTTAAGGGAATGTGAGAAGAAATATCAAGACACAAATGATCAGGAGGTATTTCAACAAATCAAGGATACCAAAAAGAAAATAGATGATATACTACTGAATGAAATTGAGAAAAGAAACTTATTCTTAAGACAGAATTATTATGAAACGGGCTCAAGAGCTACAAAATTATTAGCAAAACGTATAAGAAAACAGCAGGCAATAAATACAATACACAAAATTAAAGACCCGCTAACTAAGGAGATAATTGATGATCCAGAAGAGATAGAAAGAATATTCTACCAGTACTATAAAAAATTATATATGCAGCCACCTGCTGCAGAGGAGGATGAAATGAGATCCTTTTTAAATGATTTGGATTTACTGGAAATTGGCACCTCACAAAATGATAGATTAACAGCCAAAATTACAGAAAAAGAGGTAGAAGAAGCAATAAATTCATTAAAAAAATAATAAATCTCCAGGGAGTGACAGATAGCCAGCAGAATGGTACAAACTGTTTAAAGAAGAACTAATTGCACTGCTCCAGACATCCTTTAATTGGACACTCTCAAAAAATAAAATCCCACCAACATGGTCAGAAGCAATAATAACAGTCATTCCCAAAATGGATAAAGATAAGAACGAGTGTCACGACTATAGACCAATCTCAATGTTAAACATAGATTATAAGCTATATACAAAAATAATAGCCAAAAGATTAAACACATTTCTGGCAGAACTAATATATGAAGATCAAACAAGATTTATAAAGGGACGTAAAACCCAGGACAATATTAGGAGAACCTTACATATCGTAGAACAGGCACAAAAGAAAAAACAAAGTACAGTCTTGATGAGTATAGATGCCAAAAAGGCATTTGATTGTGTGAATTGGAGATATCTATATTTGGTACTAGAGCGATTAGGATTTAATGAAAAATTAATACAGGTGATTAAAACACTTTACAAAGAGCCTACGGCCAGAATAAAACTAAATGGAAGCTTAACTAGTAAAATGCATCTGCAAAGGTCCACAAGACAAGGATGCTGCCTATCACTGGCTCGCTTTGCCATTTACATTGAACCATTGGCCCAAGCAGTTCGACAAAATGAGAAACTTAAAAGTGTCACAATCAAAGGAATAGAACATAAAATTGGACTTTTTACTGATGATGTAATGGTCTTCCTTGAACAACCAAACACAACACTTCCCATAGCGATGAAGCTCCCTGAAACATATGGCCATTTATCAGGATATAAAATAAATATTTCTAAAACTCAGATACTTACAATTAATTATACACCCTCAATAACAATTCAGAAATTTTATAAACTTAACTGGAGTATAAGGCGAATTAAATACTTGGGAGTAACATTAACAAAAGACCTCTCTGAACTATTCAATATAAATTATGAAAAGGTATATCAAGATATACAGAAAGATATAGAAAGATGGGCAACCCTACCACTGGACTTTAATTCAAAAATTGAAATAGTTAAAATGAATATACTACCCAGATTTCTCTATCTGTTCCAATTGTTACCAGTAGAGATCCATCCAGACCAATTTATAAAGTGGGACAAAACAATATCCAGGTTCATTTGGGGAGGTAAACAACCCAGAGTTAGATATCAAACTCTCCAGCTTTCCAAAGACCTAGGCGGAATGGCATTACCAAAATTAAAGGAATATTTTTATGCTGATCAATTAAGACCTTTGTACTGTTGGTGCAATCCAAATTTTGTAGCAAAATGGGAAGATATAGAAAAAATAATATCAAATATTCTGATTCAAACTGTGATTGGAGATAAAGACTTATATAAGAAATTCAAACATGAAATGGATTCAATCAGTGAGCATACATTAGACACATAGTTTAAAATCTTAAAAAGATACAAGATTAAGGAAGACATAACAATTCTGAATTGGGTAGGATATGATAAAAAAATTTAAACCAAATCAATAACAAGACAAGATCAATAACAAACAAGACAAAAAATGCAATGTAATATATGAAATATCATGCAGATCATGCAACAAAACGTACATTGGAGAAACTGGAAGATCATTCACCACAAGAAAAAAAAAAAAAGAACACCAGAAGGAATGTGAGAAGGAAACACAAGGACGACTCACAAGATCACAAAAACAAAAGGCAGAACAAGAAACATTAAAATCAGCAATATCAGATCACTGCAAAAGAAATAATCACATCATGGACTGGGACAACGCAAAAATTATTGGATCGGAGAGCAACAGACACAAACACTGGATCAAGGAGGCCATAGAGATCAGGAAGCGGGGAAAAGACACCATGAACCGAGATGAGGGGGCCTTTATGCTTTCCCACACCTGGGACCACATTCTCCAGAGACCATCTGACAGCGGGAGGCGGGGCCGGCTCGGTGGATCTGACAGGTCTGCTGAGCTGGCCCCGCCTACGAAAGTCAGCTGATAAATGTCACCTGGCAGCAATCAGCTGACTCTTCTGACGAAGGCTGCAGTGTACAGTCGAAACATGTAAAGAGGGTAAAAACATCTCCTTGCTATTTTTGTCTTTAATAAGAACAAAAGGTAAATAAAGGAGAGGGAGAAACAGCAGACTGACCTGACAAATAAATTAAAATCATTGGAGCAAATTCACATGAATGCAAATGACCCTAAAATCTGTAAACAAATTGAAATTACAAAGTCAGACCTGAATAATGTTTTGGATAAACAAATAGAAATGAAACTTACATATATTAAACAGAATTATTATGAACATGGGCCAAGAGCCAAAAAAAAAATACTAGCATGGAAATTGCATAAGCAACAAGCTGACAGAATAATTACTAAAATTAAACATCCTGTCACCAAAAAAATCTGTTATAAACCAGAAGATATACAGGAATCCTTCGAAACATATTATAAAGGGTTGTATACCCAACAAAAAACAATTGAACCTCCCGAAGTGAAACAATACTTGGACTCCTTAGATCTACCATCTATAGGTGAAAGACAGAATAAATTAATAATGCAAGAAATTACCAAAGTAGAGGCTGAAAAAGCCGTATCAAAGTTAAAAACTAATAAAGTACCAGGACAGGATGGTTCTCCTGCAGAATGGTTTAAGTTATATCAGGATCTCCTAACACCAATGTTATTAACCTGTTGCACTTCTGTGTACCATGGGCGGGCACGTCTCTGTGTCCTAGAGCGCACGAGGGCGCACGAGAGCGCTGTGTCCTAGAGCGCACTGAAAAAAAAAGCTGCATTTCCGTTTTTCCACTACAGACACAGCCGCAAACAGATTAGATATGATTGACCTCTCATTCAACTAATAAGAGCCTTGAACTGGGTTTCTGAAACCTTGAAGAACCAATGACTGAAAACCTAGCAAGAAGGACCCGCCTACCAATGCTGCGAATGCAGCGAGCCAATTGAAGCACAGAAGTTCGAAAGCTGTTTTGTGTAAGGCTGGGTGAAGAGAGACTGACTGCTGCAGATGAAAAAAGGACCCGCAGGAAGAACCACCACAGACCCAGCAGCACGGAGACCACCCACAAGTGCGACCTGTGTGACAGGGACTGCCATTCGCGCATCGGCCTGTTCAGCCACGGGCGGTGCTTTTTTTTTTTCATTCCAGCAGAACAGACGTTTAGGATTCTCTTCCATGGTCATCATAGACCGACGGAGGCCGACGACGAAGGCTGGGTGACACACACGCGTTCACCAGTCTTTTTTAATTATTACTGTTATTTGTTTTGAAAAATCGTTTGCCAAAACCGCAATCATGGAAGCGCAAAACCGCAATAATGGAATTATGTTTTGACCGGGTCGCGAGACCAGAACCACGAGTCTGTAACAAGCGGACCAGCGCTGCGTTCGTCTGACAATGAGGAAGAGAAGTTCGCCAGCTACGCTGCTGCTGTAAAGAGGTAGGTGTTATAAGCCAAATTATTCTTTATCCCTGAAAATTGTAATCAAAAATGACTTTTGACAATCGGTAAATTACAGCTGTGCGTCATCGCCACATGACGGACCGCTGCGCAACGGGCGATGTCCGTCCTCTGTAGCCAGGACGGACACACACACACACACACACACACACACACACACACACACACACACACACACACACACAGAGCCCTGAGTGTCACCTTTCATTAGAGCCCAAGATGAAGCTTCTATATTGAATCATTCAAAAGTTACAGACGTTTTTCCAAACTGTACCATTTGGCACAATTTGGCACAGTTCAAAAACGCCTGGGAACTACCTGAGAACAAAGCTGTGTAATATATTCATTTTTTTGTGGTATTGTTACAAAATTTTGACCTCAGCTGGATAACACTTGGTTCTACATTTCTGTTGCATTTTCCAGCCCGGATCTGAAGCTGTGTGTTATTTGCAAGCATTTGTATCCAAAAAAACACCCAGGCCAAATTTATTTTCTTCAAGTTCAGTATGTTTAGATGACTGTTACTCAGTGGCCGGAGCACTTAGAGAGATTATGACTGTTTTGCCAAAAAATTCAAAGTGTTTTCTTTTAAATGAGACCAACCCCATGAAGATGCTGCAAAGGGTTGAAGAACAGCTTTTGATTTACTTTGGGCATGTTATTTTTTGGCGTTTTTAGGGAAACTGACCGGCGTGCAAGGGGTTAAAATGCTTTAATTTATATTTAAAGGAGGAGAAACCACACCATCTTGGAAAAGAACAATAATATCTGTGATCCCAAAAGAAGGCAAGGACAGATCAGAATGTGGCTCATACAGACCTATTTCAGTCTTAAATATAGATTACAGAATATTTGCTTCAATCATGACAAAAAGACTAGAAAATATTATTCCTGATTTGATCAATCTTGACCAAACAGGTTTTATTCAAAACTGACAAACACAAGATAACATAAGAAGAACACTACAGTTAATGAATATTATGAGTCAAAACAATTCAAAAACAATTGCTATTAGTTTGGACACAGAAAAAGCTTTTGATTCAGTAGACAAGGAGTTTCTGTTTTTTGGTGTTAAAACGATTTGGATTCAACGATGAGATAATAAACTGCTTGAAATCACTATATAACTTACCAACTGTGGTGATCTGAGTGCAGATCTGTTCCGCGCTCGAGTCACTCAGTATTTTCCCCTCTTTCTTTTCATTTCTAGTTCTGATTTGTATTAGTTTCTGTAGGATTCTCTGGGGCTCTTATTGTGACAGTGCTGTGGCCGGCCTTCCGGTTGTCAGCCGGTTCATGGACTGTCACAGCTGAGTGTAATTCAGTGATTATGTTTCTTCTCCTCACCTGTTGGTTATTAGGCTTTGCTAGTATTTAAGGCTGCAGTTGAGGCTCTCTCCTCGCTGCGATCTCACCTAGCTGGCTGGTTTCGTCCTCGCTATTCCTAGATAAGTGTTTATTCTACAGCGTAAGGTTTCGCCCTTGCTATATTATATGAAAGTGACTGTTTGTTCCTCTTTGTTTGTTCAGTTATTTCACCCTTCGGGGTCACATGTGTTTAGTGTTTGTGTTTGGCCCCTCGTGGCTTGTTATTTTGTTCCTTTTCTTTAATAAATATACAAACTCACTGTTGGCATTTGGTGCCTCATTCCTGCCCTGAAAGGGGCATTTATGACACCAACTGCCCAGATTAAAATTAATGGCAATCTTTCCCAGACCATTACTTTAGAACGAGGATGTCATCAGGGGTGTCCCCTAAGTCCTACTTTATTTGCCCTCTTTACAGAACCCATGGCTCAAATAATTAGAGAAGATGAAGAAATCAGAGGTATTTTAGTGGAAAAAAAAGGAATACAAAATGTGCTATATTTTTTTTTTTTTGATTTTGTATACTTTATTGATCCCCAGAGGGGAAATTGAGGGCATCCACCTGGATGGATGAAGCAGCCACTGTACGGCGCTATCTCTTAACCATTCACACACACATTCACACCTAGGGCCAATTTAGAGTCTCCAATTAACCTAACCTGCATGTTTATGGCCTGTGGGAGGAAACTGGAGAAATCCCGGAGTAAACCCACACAGATACGGGGAGAACATGCAAACTCCACACAGATCACTGTTGGTCAGGGGCTGGGATTGAACCAGGGATCCCATGGCCAAGGGTGAGTTGCTGTGGTGGCACAGTGCTAACCACTGATCCACCGACATGCTTTTAACATTATCGAACCCAGATTCAAGCCTCTCTAAAGTTATGTCCCATCTTAAACAATTTGGCTTATATTCAGGATACAAAATTAATATAGATAAAACTCAAACCCTAACCTATAATTACATGCCAAGAAAAAATGTGCATAAAAAATATAATTTTAAATGGGATACTGATAAATTGACTTATCTTGGTGTCAAAATACCAGAAGACCTTAAAAATATTCACAACCTAAATTATGGTTCCGCCACACAAAATATTAGAGAGGAATTCAGAAGATGGGCATCCCTGACATTGGACCTACGTGGCAGAAGAGAGATTGTTAAAATGAATATTCTGCCCCGCCTGTTATTTCTCTTTCATTCTCTACCTATTGAAATGTTGCCTAAATAATGTAATGACTGGAAAAGAATGATTACTCAATTCATATGGCAGTGTAAAAAACCCAGGATACAGCTTAAAACTTTACAGCTATCTAAAGACAAAGGCGGGATGTTTCTGCCATGCCTGGAGGACTATTATTACTTTATTATCTTTTTACATATTTATCTATTATTATTATTATTATTATTATTATTATTATTATTATTATTATTATTAATAATATTATACTGCTGCACAACTCCAGTACTTAGTCTGATTATGTGATCACAAGTATGAAGCAAAATGGAAAGATCTTGAACTTGACCAATTAAAAATCCCTTTACAATCTTTATTGGGTGATATTAACCTACAGAAAAAAACATACATGCAAATTGGATGATTTTACAAAGGTTACTCTAAACACCTGGATTAGACAACGTAAAAAACTTAATTTAGAGGAAAAATATGAATATTGAGATGGGTGGAGAATGATACAGATTTTAAACCACCACAACTGGATGGAAGGTTCAGAGAATGGACCTGGAAAGGTATCACATCATACAGCAGAATCTCAACCAAAACTAAGTACTAAGTACTAAGCAAAAAGTACTCATTAAACAAAAGTGATTTTTTTTAGATACTTAGAAGTGAGATCTCACTTTTATAAGAACATAAAAATCACAGGGGAACCTGATATGGATACTGTATATGTCTCACTGACATTTTTGTCGAGGCATATACTGTAAAGGGAAAAAACACGTAAAAGGTTGCTCTCTAGATTACATTCCTGTTTACAGTCTCACAAGAAACATTCAACTATGTATATGAAGACAAAATGGGAAAAGGAAGCAAATGCTACACTGACAGAGGAAGATTGCTTTAATATTTGTAAAACCAACGCAAGCACCTCATGCTCCCCCCGGTGGAGGGAGTTCTCATGGAAGAATTATCTTAGGTTTTTCATCACTCCCAAAAGAAAGATTCCTCAAGACAACAACCGTGCATCTAGTCATTGCTGGAGGCAATGTGGTTACACTATGGCTGACCACTTCCATATATTTTGGGAATGTCCAGCTATCAAGTCCTACTGGACTATAATAACAAAAATCAAACTTGTATTGAGCTGTGACATTGACATGGGAGTTACCACTGCATATTTAGGTAACATACCACCTGAGATGAGTAAGAAAGATAAATACCTCTTGAAAATATTACTTGTTGCTAGCAAAAAAGCAATCATGAAAACCTGGTTGGTTGCAGACCCCCCAACAGTGGGGGAGTGGTCGGCCATAGTCAGAGAAATTTATGATATGGAAAAACTCACCTTCTCTTTGAGACTATGGACAAATTTCAATGTTATTGGTCTAAATGGCTGTCATTTTTGAATAATAATTAGAGAACATATTGTCCTAAAGCCTCCCCTTAGCTAGTGACACTGGACTAAACGACAAAATGATGCAGCTTCAGCAAAAGAAGACTCTGCCTAGTCCAGAATCAGCCTTTCTGTCAAATTAACGGACATTAATCTGGAATTCCATTTTTTGTGTGTGTGTCTTTTCTTTTCCTCCTCAATATAAGGGCATACCATGAAAGGAGGAACTAACATGAACGCACGAGACATGTGTCCACAATTTTCTTGTCTGCTGGAAAAAACTGAAGTGTAAACTGAAGTTACTCTGAGTGACCCTGTTGTTCTATTTTCATCATTCTGTTTGTCTCTTCTAAGCAGAAAAATAAAGAAAAAGTTTTTTAAATAAATAGTTAGCTGCCACATGTGCCTCCAGCTGCTTTTAGTACTGCTGGCATTTCTGGCCTTTTGTTAAAACTCTTTTGAGAGAAGGCTAATACTTCAAGA
>CM035838.1:414563910-414736761 GCA_020510985.1 Pholidichthys leucotaenia
ATGGAATAAATATATAGACATACACTACCGTTCAAAAGTTTGGGGTCACTTAGAAATTTCCTTATTTTTGAAAGAAAAGCACTGTTTTTTTCAATGAAGATAACTTTAAACTAATCAGAAATACGCTCTAATATCTAATATACATTGCTAATGTGGTAAATGACTATTCTAGCTGCAAATGTCTGGTTTTTGGTGCAATATCTACATAGGTGTATAGAGGCCTATTTCCAGCAACTATCACTCCAGTGTTCTAATGGTACAATGTGTTTGCTCATTGCGTCAGAAGGCTAATGGATGATTAGAAAACCCTTGTGCAATCATGTTAGCACAGCTGAAAACAGTTTAGCTGGTTAGAGAAGCTATAAAACTGACCTTTGAGCAGGTTGAGTATCTGGAAAAAATTATTATTTCAAATACAAATCATTATTTCTAACCTTGTCAATGTCTTGACTATGTTTTCTATTCATTTTACAACTCATGGTGGTAAATAAGTGTGGCTTTTCATGGAAAACACAAAATAATTGTCTGGGTGACCCCAAACTTTTGAACGGTAGTGTATAAACACACAGTGCGGAGCATTGTAGCTAGATGGAATAAATATATGAACATATAAACACACACAGTGCAGAGCACTGTAGCTAGATGGAATAAATATCCATCCATCCATCCATCTTCTACCGCTTTTCCGGAGGTCCGGGTCGCGGAGGCAGCAGTTCAAGCAGAGAAGCCCAGACTTCCCTCTCCCCAGCCACCTGCTCCAGCTCTTCAGAGGGGATACCAAGGCGTTCCCAGACTAGCTGGGAGACATAGTCTCTCCACCGAGTCCTGGGTCTGCCCCGGGGTCTCCTCCCAGTGGGACGTGCCTGAAACACCTCAAGTGGGAGGCGTCCAGGAGGCATCCTAATCAGATGCCCATACCACCTCAACTGACTCCTTTCAATGTGGAGGAGCAGCGGTTCTACTCTGAGCCTCTCCCGGATGACTGAGCTCCTCACCCTATCTCTGAGGGTGAGTCCAGCAATCCTACGGAGAAAGCTCATTTCAGCCGCTTGTATCCGCGATCTCGTTCTTTCGGTCATTACCCAAAGCTCGTGACCATAGATGAGAGTAGGAACGTAGATTGACTGGTAAATCGACAGCTTTGCCTTAGAACTAAGCTCCCTCTTCACCACAACAGACCGGTACAACGTCCGCATCACTGCAGATGCTGCTCCAATCCGTCTGTCGATCTCTCGCTCCATTTTCCCCTCACTCGTGAACAAGACCCCAAGATACTTAAACTCCTCCACTTGGGGCAGGAGCCTGTCCCCAACCCGGAGAGGACAATCCACCTTTTTCCGGCTGAGGACCATGGACTCGGACTTGGAGGTGCTGATTCTCATCCCAGCCGCTTCACACTCAGCGGCAAACCGTCCCAGCAAGAGCTGTAGGTCATTGCTGGATGAAGCCAACAGGACAACATCATCTGCAAACAACAGAGATGAGATCCTGTGGTCACCAAGCATGACACCCTCCATTCCCTGGCTGCGCCTAGAAATCCTGTCCATAAAAATTATGAACAGGACCGGTGACAAAGGGCAGCCCTGGCGGAGTCCAACTCTCACTGGGAATGACTCCGACCGAGTGTTGGCAATGCGAACTAAACTCTCACAACGGTCGTACAGAGACCGAATAGCTCGTAACAACAAGCCCGATACCCCATACTCCCGAAGCACCCCCCACAAAAATCCACGAGGGACGCGGTCAAATGCCTTCTCCAAGTCCACAAAACACATGTAAACTGGTTGGGCAAACTCCCACGAACCCTCAAGAATTCTCGAGAGGGTAAAGAGCTGGTCCGATGTGCCACGGCCAGGACGAAAACCACATTGCTCCTCCTGAATCCGAGGTTCGACCAACGGCCGGACTCTCCTCTCCAGTACCTTGGCATAGACCTTCCCAGGGAGGCTGAGGAGTGTGATCCCTCTAAAGTTGGAGCACACCCTCCGGTCCCCTTTTTTGAAGAGAGGAACCACCACCCCGGTTTGCCATGCCAAAGGCACTGCCCCCGACCTCCACGCAATGTTGCAGAGGCGTGTCAACCATGACAACCCAACAACATCCAGGGCCTTGAGGTACTCGGGGCGAATCTCGTCCACCCCCGGGGCCCGGCCACCAAGGAGATTTTTAACCACCTTGGCGACCTCAGCCCCTGTGATAGGCGAGTCATCCCCCTCGTCCCCAAACCCTGCTTCCTCTGTGGAAGGCGTATCAGTGGGATTGAGGAGATCCTCGAAGTATTCCTTCCACCGCCCGACGATATCCCCAGTTGAAGTCAACAGTGTCCCATCCGCACCATACACAGTGTGGACGGGGAGCTGCTTTCCCCTCCTGAGCCGCCGAACAGTTTGCCAGAATCTCTTTGAAGCCGACCGAAAGTCTTGTTCCATGGCCTCACCGAACTCCTCCCATACCCGGGTTTTTGCTTCAGCAACCACCCGAGCTGCACTCCGCTTGGCCTGCCGGTACACCTCAGCTGCTTCGGGAGTCCCACAAGCCAACCAAGCTTGATAGGACTCCTTCTTCAGCTTAATGGCCCCCCTCACCACTGGTGTCCACCACTTGGTTCGGGGGTTGCCACCACGAGATGCACCGACCACCTTGCGGCCGCAGCTCTGGGCTGCCGCTTCAACAACAGAGGTGGAGAACATGGCCCATTCAGACTCCATGTCTCCAGACTCCCTCGGAATGTGGTTGAAGTTCTTCCGGAGGTGGGAGTTGAAGACCTCCCGGACAGGGGCCTCAGCCAGACGCTCCCAGTACACCCTCACTATACGTTTGGGTCTACCAGGTCTGAATGGCTTCCTCCCCTGCCATCGGATCCAACTCACCACCAGGTGGTGATCAGTTGACAGCTCTGCACCTCTCTTTACTCGGGTGTCCAAGACATACGGTCGCAGGTCTGATGATACGATAACAAAATCGATCATCGACCTGCGGCCTAGGGTGTCCTGGTGCCAGGTGCACATATGGACACCCTTATGCTTGAACATGGTGTTCGTTATAGACAGACTGTGGTTAGCACAGAAGTCCAATAACTGAACACCACTCGGGTTCAGATCGGGCAGGCCGTTCCTCCCAATCACCCCCCTCCAGGTTTCACTGTCGTTGCCCACGTGCGCATTGAAGTCCCCCAGTAGGACAATGGAGTCTCCAGGAGGAGCACCCTCCAGCACCCCAGTCACAGACTCCAAAAAGGGTGGGTACTCTGAAACATCATTTGGTGCATAGGCACAAATGATGGTCAGGACCCGTTTCCCAACCCGAAGGCGCAGGGAAGCAACCCTTTCGTCCACCGGGGAAAACTCCAATATAGAGGCAGCAAGGTGGGGCGATACAAGAATACCTACCCCTGCTCGTCGCCTCTCGCCCGGGGCAACTCCAGAAAAGGCCAAGCTCCAGCCCCTCTCCAGGAGACTGGTTCCGGAACCGGAGCTGTGTGTTGAGGTGAGGCCGACTATATCTAGCCGGTATCGCTCAATCTCGTACACCAGCTCAGGCTCCTTCCCCACCAGAGAGGTGACATTCCACGTACCAAAAGCCAGTTTAGAAAGCTTGGGATCAGTCCGCCAAGGTCTCCGCCTTTGACTGCCACCTAATCCACATAGCACCGGACTTCCATGATCCCTCCTGCAGGTGGTGAACCTACTGGAGGGCTGGAATAAATATATGAATATATAAACACACAGTGCGGAGCATTGCAGCTAGATGGAACAAACATGTAAATATATAAACACACAGTGCGGAGCATTGTAGCTAGATGGAACAAATATGCAAACACATAAACACACACAGTGTGGAGCACCGTAGCTAGATGGAATAAATATGTAAATATATAAACACACTGTGTGGAGCATTGTCGCTAGATGGAATAAATATATAAATATACAAACACACACAGTGCGGAGCATTGCAGCTAGATGGAATGAAACAGCATAACCGTCTACTTAGTTATCCTACATGGTATGATTATGTACCCATACATATTCTCACCCTCCGTAGCTACCGGTATTTTCCTAGTTGTATACCGGAGGGGACCATTGTGTAAGTCTATTGCGTCTTTTGCATTCAATACTATTAGGTTGTCACGTCTTTTTGCTATCTCTGCGAGCAGCCCTGCTTAGGTTATACAGTCTGACAGCCGTAGGTAGGAAGGACCTGCGAAACCTCTCGGTTGTGCACCTAGGATGATGTAGTCTGCTGCTAAATGAGCTCCTTAGTGCATTCAGTGTGTCCTACATAGGGTGGAACTCGGACTCCAGCAGAGATGAGTTTAGCCACCATCCTTCTCTCTCCCATCTCCTCCACTGGGTCAAGGCGCTGCCCCAGGACAGAGCTAGCTTTCTTGATCAGTTTGTTCAGTCTCTTCCTATTGGCTGCTGTAATGCCACTGCCCCAGCAGACCACTCCAAAAGTGATGGCTGATGCCACCACCGTGTCGTAGAATGTCTTCAGCAGCACCCCTTGTACACCAAAAGACCTGAGTCTCCTCAGTAGGAACAGCCTGCGCTGTCCCTTCTTGTAGAGTGCGTCAGTATTGTGTGACCAGTCTAGTTTATTGTTCAGATGAACACCCAGGTACTTGTAGGATGTCACCATCTCAATGTCTGTTCCCTGGATGTTTACTGGTGCTGTGAGGGGTTGTTCTTGCCTGCGGCAGTCCACCACAAGCTCCTTAGTTTTCCTCGCGTTGATCTGGAGGCAGTTCCGATGGCACCAGTCCACAAAGTCCTGGATAAGCCCTCTGTACTCAGCTTCATCTCCGTTGGAGATGTGGCCAACGATCGCAGAGTCATCAGAGAACTTCTGTAGATGGCAGTGTGTTGTGTTGTGTGAGAAGTCTGCAGTATAAAGGGTGAACAGGAAGGGAGCCAAAACCGTTCCCTGTGGGGCCCCCGTGCTACCGATGATCGTGTCGGACACACAGTCCCGGGTTCTCACAAACTGTGGCCGGTTTGTGAGGTAGTCCAGGATCCATGATGACAGGTGCTGGTCCACCCCTGCGCACAGCAGCTTGTCCTTCAGGATCATCGGTTGGATGGTGTTGAAAGCACTGGAGAAGTCAAAGAACATGATCCTCACTGTATTCCCGGGCTTCTCCAGGTGGAACAGAGAACAGTGAAGGGGGAAGATGACCGCATCCTCTACCCCAATATCATGCTGGTAGGCGAACTGGAGTGGATCCATCGCTGGACCCACCGGGGGCGGAGGTGAGCAAGGAGCAGTCTCTCCAGGGTCTTCATCATGTGGGACGTCAGGGCCACTGGTCTGTAGCTGTTCAGATCTTTGGGGTGGGAAGTCTTTGGTACAGGTACCACACAAGATGTTTTCCACAACTGTGGTACCCTCCCCAGCTTCAGGCTCAGGTTGAAGATGTACTCCACAGTCCCACACAGCTGGTCTGCACAGGACTTGAGGAGCTTTGCACTGATACCGTCCGGTCCCGACGCCTTCCTCGCCTTGATCTTCCTCAGCTCCGTCCTCACCTGGGTCTTAGTGAGGGTCAGGTTGGTCAAACCTATTAAAAAACAGATTCAGATTGTTCGCCCACTCCCTGCCCCCTGTGGCCTGGGGGGAGGTATTCTGGAGCCCAGAGATGGTTTTAAGGTTTCTCCAGACCCCGCTGATGTCGCTCTGTTGCAGCTTGTCCTCCATCTTCTTCCTGAAGCTGTCCTTGCCTTCTCTGATCTTTCTCCTCAGCTTCCTCTGTACAGACTTCAGCATCTCCCTGTTCCCCGACCTGAAGATCCTCTTCTTCTCTCTCAGAAGTGTTTTTATCTCAGGGTTGATCCAGGGTTTGTTGTTTGAGCAACACCGTATGGTCTTGGTGGGAACGGTGTTGTCCACACAGAAGCTGATGTAGTCCGTGATGGTGTGAGTGAGGCCATCGATGTCCTCACCATGTGGATCACAGAGCTGCTCCCAGGCGGTGGTTTCAAAACAGCCCTTTAGAGTGTCCATTGCCTCCTCAGACCATAACTTCACTGTGCGCATGGCCGGAGGTTGTCTGTGTACTAGGGGTTTGTACACCGGCCGGAGATGAACCAAGTTGTGATCCGATCTCCCGAGTGGGGGGAGTTGTAATGAGGTGTATGCCTCCTTAGTGTTTGCATAGAATAAGTCCAGTGTTTTATTGTCTCTAGTGTGGCATGTGACATACTGGGTAAACGTGGGTAGAATGGGAGACAGTGAGACATGGTTGAAATCGCCTGAGATGAGGAGAAGAGCATCTGGGTGTTCTGTCTGCAGCCTGCCAGTTACTGAGTGGATGACGTCACGCGCTGTCCCAGCGTTCGCCGTCGGATTTGCATAAATAACAATGCAGATCACGTGTGAGTATTCCCTCGGGAGATATGTAGGCCGCATGCTAACAGCTAGCAACTCGATGTCTTTGCTGCACTGCTGGTGTTTAACAGTGATATGTCCCGGTCTGCACCAGTTGTTATTAACATAGATCATCGCTCCACCGCCCCTTGCTTTGCCACTGTCTGGTGTTCGGTCTGCCCGTATCGCGTGGAAACCCTCAAGCTCAATGTTAGCATCTGCTACTAGTTCAGATAGCCATGACTCGGTAAACAAAAGGAGGGAGCACTCCCCGTAATAAGCTGTCATAGCGGGAGATAGCCGCTAGCTCATCTACCTTTCCCAATATAGAACGTACATTCCCCATAATAACGGATGGGAGGGTGGGTCTGTACCTTATACTCCTTGTCCGCCGTCTAACACCAGCCCGACAACCACGTCGTTTTCGCCTTATTTCTCCCTCACACTGAACAGTCCAAACAGACGATGGCAGGCAGAGACCAAATGCCCCAGGCAAAGTTCCGGCGGTCTCCCTGCGTCCGATGGCCGACGGGTGGTCACGGGAAACAGTACATGGTCGGGCGGCCTGACCCAGTCCCATGCCCTGAGAGTCAAGTCCCCCGGCGGCCGTACCAGGCCACCCAGTAACAAACACAGTTCATCGGGTGGCCGGCTCAAGGCGCCGAACAGGCAAAACAGCTCCTCGGGTGGCCGACCCGCATCCCTCAGCCACCAGAACCATGGAGAAACAGCATGCGGCGGCCTCCCCGATGAAGAAACTACATGGGAGCGCCAGCCTGCAGGAAGAAAACCTCCAACGGCTCCCAACGCTGACGACCTCAGCTGGCGGCTCCTGAGAGGGGAATAATCGTGATGATGAGCCCACATCACATCAGGTGGCGAAGGGTCTGCGGCTCCTCCACCGACCTCGATCCACACCGATGCGACTGTTGGAGCTCCACCTGCATCGGATCCTGATTGGGTCCCAGCTGCACCTGCGTCGGACCCCGATTGGGTCACAGCAGCACCTGCGTCGGACCCCCACTGGACCTCGTTGGACCCCAATTGGGTCCCAGCTGCACCCGCGTCGGACCTGCGCTGGGTCTCGTCAGACCCCAATTGGGTCACTGCAGCACCTGCGTCGGACCCCGATTGGGCCACAGCAGCACTCGCGTCGGACCCCCACTGAGTCACAGCAGCACCCGCGTCGGACCCCCACTGGACCTCGTCGGACCCCGATTGGGTCCCAGCTGCACCCGCGTCGGACCCGCGCTGGGTCTCGTCAGACCCCGATTGGGTCACTGCAGCACCTGTGTCGGACCCCGATTGGGCCACAGCAGCACTCGCATCGGACCCCCACTGAGTCACAGCAGCACCCGCGTCGGACCCCCACTGGACCTCGTCGGACCCCTATTGGGTCACAGCTGCACCCACGTCGGACCCCGATTGGGTCACAGCAGCACCTGTGTCAGACCCCGATTGGACCTCGTCGGACCCCGATTGGGTCGCAGCTGCACCTGCGTCGGACCCCCGTTGGGTCGCAGCTGCACCTGCGTCGGACCCCCGTTGGGTCGCAGCTGCCCCGCGTTGGACCCCGACTGGGCCTCGTCGGACCCCGACTGGGTTGGCACTGCATCGGCGACAACCTCCACCCCCGAACTTGGGACCTCCTGCACCGCAACCTCAACAGACTCCAAGCCGGCGACACTGTGAAGAGGCTCAGAGGAACAGAGAGGACTGGGATCAGTATCCCCGGCAGCGCCAGAGCCCAGCGAGACGAGTTCGGGCGCAGCAGACGGCTGCCCCTCGCTCGCCTCGCCGCGAGGCAAGCAAAAATGCTCTAACACACCACAAAGGAAAACAAAGGAGAGCACTTGCCTGCACTCGGGCTCTGGAGCTGTCCAGGATTCCGTCGATCCAGGTTCGGGTAGAAGCTCGTCGTCGGGCTCCCACTCAGCTGCGTCGGGCTCCACAGCTGGCATGATGGTCTCTGCAGCCGGATCCTCTCGTGCTGATGTCCACACCAATAACCCGCACAGCGTGGCGGCAGAGGACCCTCGACCCGCTGGCTCGGGCTGCTCCTCCATGGAGACCCGGGGACGCTTCCTTGTCGGCTCAGGCTCCACACCGCAGTCCGCTCTTCTCCTCTGTCCAAAACGTGGCTGCGGGGCCGGAATTATTCCCTGAACCGCAGGCCTCCTCCTCGTTCGACGACGTAGACCTAACGCCGAGGACCGCTCAGCGGAGGAAGACACAGAGGCAGCAGGTTCAGTAAAGATGACTACAGCTGGTGGTGGGAGCTCAAGGGGCTCCAAACCCCGAACTCCACCCCCAGGAGTCAGACAAGACAGATCACTATTATAAGTAGGGGAGTGAACATGAACTTGCCTGTCTCCCGGAGGGAGGGTGGTGCCAGCTGTAGGGGGCATTGCTCCTTCCTTCTCCCGCTGGATGGTAACAGAGGGCCCCCTGGGAGGACAAAGGGGAGCCGCTCTCAAGGACCCATGGACGGGGCTCGCCGAAGCAGGACTCTTGTCACACACAGCAGCTGGCTGGTTGATTGGGTCACTCCGGCGGCCCGGAACTGGATCCGGAACAGGAGCTTGCTGGGGCTGCCCTTGGCCGCAGCGCCGACGTCTACGACGACCCCTGGGTGGTGCGAACTCCTGGAGTGGATCGAGGACAGGAACGGGATCCCAAAGCGAGGAGCGTGAACACCTCCTCCTCTGCTTCTTGCCGTATTCCTCCTCTACCATACGGAGTATCTCGCGTTGCGCGGCGATGTCATCCCTACTCGCGGCGACTTCTGGATGGTCGGCATAGCGGGGAGAAAGATGACTGAGCGAGTCCTCAGCACAGTCCAGGTACCAGAGTATGCTGCGGTCGTAATCGAGGAGGGAAGCAGAGATGAGCGTCTCATCCACATATTCCAGGACGTCCGCCAGCTCGTGGCTCGGACTCCGAGCGCGGCCCCTCCACGACGGCATTCCTCCAGCACTCCGTACCAAGACAAGAAAAAAGGGCAATGGCCAATTAACACAACCTAACTGGCGAAAGGCGTCTCAGGTTGGCGTCACCGTAAAAACGCCATTTTTGGCAGCAGTGTACTGTCAAGCGGTGGCCCTCGCGAGCCACCATAAGACGCCACACCATCACCAGAGAGTTGTGTTAGTGTCTTTATTTACGGAGAAGTCACAATAATACAAGCCGCTGAGGCTATGACACAAGCAAGTCTACACGCAGGGAGGCGTAAGGCTAACAAGCTCACTCACGGGTCCACAGGATAAGACGGTCACACCACAGACGGGCAATGTAGAATAATCCATAAAGTACGATCGCTCTGACGATCAGCGACGGACACTGCTGCAAGGATGCAGCCGCTAGCGTCGGCTTAAGAAGCCGGCCGCTAATGACCGAAAATGCAGAACAGCTGTTCAGGTCTTGACAGCTGAGCGGAAGCCTCCCCGAGCGCTGTCACAATAAGATCTCGAACAGCCGGAATAATAACGCCGCTGTCAAGACCTGACAGGAATAGCCCGAGCGCAAATAACACTGGTGCTCGGGTCATGACACTCCCAAGCAACACTAGCAGAGGGAGCAGAATCCCAGTTTGTCTCGAGATATAAGGAGATCTCTGCTTTCAAAGAGGACACAAAATCTGGATTAAGAAGAAGGCTTGAATTAAGCCTCCATCTAGAATTTTTTTTTTAACTGACAAGGCGGAATCATATGTAAAAAAACAGGGGCATGGTCTGATAGTAATATGCTACCAATGGAGCTCGGATTTACAGAGAAGACAGAGGATTTTGACATTAGAAAGTAATCAATCCTGGAAAACACATTATGAGCAGTGGAATAAAAAGTGTAATCCCTTGTGGACGGATTGAAAAGCTGCCAAACATCTACCAAACCAATTGCATTGCACATGTCTTTCAATATAGAGCCAGATTTAGATAAACGCTGTGAGGGGGTTCTCCTATCTAAAATGTTGTCCATGACCTGGTTAAAATCCCCACCTACTAAAATGGGATAATTACCCATTTCGCTTAGTTCGTGTTCCAGTTGTGCAAAAAATGCACAATCAACTATATTTGGTGCATAAACATTAGCGAGTATCAATCCTATGGCCCTGAATTTCTATAAGAATTATGAGGAGTCGTCCATCATCATCACTAACCTCTTTTAGACACTTGAACTGCAAATGTTTATGAATAAGGATTGCCACCCCCCTGCTCTGGCTATTACCACAAGACGCAAACCCATGGCCCACCCAATCCCGACAGAGTTTTTTAGATTCTGTATTAGTGAGGTGGGTCTCCTGAAACAATGCTACATCCACTTTTTTTGATTTAATAAACGCCAAAATGTTTTTCCTCTTAATTGGGTGGTTAAGACCTTTAACATTCCAAGTAATAAGGTTAAGAAAGCTCTGACAATTAGCCGACATCATAAACAGTACATATTACCACCCAAAATATCCAGCAATTCTCCACCAAAAACCCCCTCACTGGGCAAAAGACAAACACAATAAAAATTGAAAATACAAAAAAAGAAAGGAAAACCACTTAATCACAGAGCAACATAAACGGTGACCCAGAACCAATGTCACCCATCGGTGCACAAGAACAGCACCAACCAAAAAAAAAAATAAATAAAAAACTCTTAAGACCGTGACTGTGAACAGTGCAACAAACTTTGGGAGAGCCGCAACATCGCAGCAGCCTCATGCCTACAGATAATAAAGCACGGGCAGTAACTTTTATAAATTTTTAATGTTCGTTTGTTAACAAAAACAAAAATGAAGCCTTACATTAATACTGCATCAAATCCTCCGTCAAAAATATATAACAAATAAACATATAGCATGTATTCATACCATTGTTCATCAATGTCTCACGGTAGTGAAAGAATCTGGTTCAGTGCTTTCTTAGGATCAGTGAACTCCTGTTTACCACTTGCCAACTTCACAACAAGAACTGCAGGATACCTGAGAGAGAATGCAATTTTCTTCTGGTGCAGCAGGTGTTTACATTGCTTGAACGCCGCCCTCATCTCGGATACTCGTCTGGAATAATCCAGAAAAATCATGATGTGATGACCATTCCAATCCAGCTTTCCCATCCTGCGCGCTGCCTCCACAATACGCTCCCTATCCTGGAAGCGCAGAAGTCGAATCAGGATAGCCCTGGGTGGCTGGCCATCTGGTTTGCGTCTGGAGAGGCTCCAATGCGCACAGTCAATTTCCAGCCCTGCAGGGAACTCGATTTTAAGCAGATCTGGGATAGCTTTGCGCATGAAGGTGAGAGCATCTGACTTTTCACAGTTTTCTGGAAAGCCGACAAAACGTAAATTGTTTCGGCGTGATCTATTTTCCAAGTCATCCAGCTTCAGAAGCAAATCTTCCACCTGCATCTGGGTTGCAGGGGGATTAGCATCCAGAGCTACATTAGCATCTTTGAGAAAGGCAATGCGAGATTCCATGTCTCCCAGCCAGGTGGCTAACTCCGTTAACTTGGTATTCACCGCCCTCATTGACGCCTCTATAGAGTTAAGCTCTCCGATATTTCTTTCAGCAGTGCATAAATCTTAGAAATGTCCTCCGCCATTTGGTCTTTAGGAACACCTGCATCTGTTGAAGGTGGCGGAGAGGAAGGAGGGCTCGTTGCGGTATCGCTAGCTTTAGCCAGACTTTCCTTGCTAGCACCGGCTTTGGAGCGAATATTAAGTTTATGTTGCTGCGTTGGCATTTTAATCCTGTTCTCCACAAATGCAGTCTCAATGCAAAAGTGTAGAGTAGTTTCGACCAAGGAAACAAGTGAAAAGTGCCCTTGTAGAAGTAAAAAGGCTGTCTGCACTGCGGAGCTCCTCACCTAAGCAGCCATCTTCACTGCCCGCGTCTCCCGTCCTTCAGGATTTTTGGTAGACAGCAGAATTCATGGTTCCATTTACCACAGCAAGTCTTCCAGGTCCTGAAGCACCAAAACAACTGCAGACCATCACACTACCACCATCATATTTTACTGTTGGTATGATGCTCCTTTTCTGAAATGCTGTGTTACTTTTACACCAGATGTAATGGGACACACACCTTCCAAAAAGTTCAACTTTTGTCTCGTCAGTCCACAAAGTATTTTCCCAAAAGTCTTGGGGATCATCAAGATGTTTTCTGGCAAAACTGAGACGAGTCTTTATGTTCTTTTTGCTCAGCAGTGGTTTTCGTCTTGGAACTCTGCCACGCAGGCCATTTTTGCCCAGTCTCTTTCTTATGGTGGAGTCATGAACACTGACCTTAACTGAGGTAGGTGAGGCCTGCAGTTCTTTCGAAGTTGTTGAGGGGTCTTTTGTGACCTCTTAGATGAGTTGTTGCTGTGCTCTTGGGGTAATTTTGGTTGGCCAGCCACTCCTGGGAAGGTTCACCACTGTTGCATGTTTTCACCATTTGTGGCTAATGGCTCTCACTGTGGTTTGCTGGAGTCCCAAAGCTTTAGAAATGGTTTTATAACCTTTTCCAGACTGATAGATCTCAATTACTTTGTTTCTTATTTGTTCCTGAATTTCTTTGGATCGCAGCATGATGTCTAGCTTTTGAGGATCTTTTGGTCTACTTCACTTTGTCAGGCAGGTTCTATTTGAGTGATTTCTTGATTGAGAACCACAAAGATTTGGTTGATTATAAATCAGCATAAGTAGTTATTTACTAGCTGTCCAGGAGGGACAACCCACATCAGCTGAGAGGAAAATGTTTTTGACAAAGACAGCCTGCAGAGCAACTGCAAAACAATGTTATATTTCAACGGGACTAAATTTGTGGAACATGCCACTGTAAAGACCTGAAAATGTGTGAAATTGTAACTCAGTTGGAAAAAAAAGTTCAATAATGCAATCAGCACCAGATCTAAAAACTGTATTTATACAATAAGTTTGACATCTACCATAAACTCACCTTTTTCAAATCTTTAATATTGTATTTATTAAAAAAAAGAAGCCAACAAGTATTTTACATACTAGTTGTTATTTTTCTTGTTTATTTTCTTCTATTAGGTCAGAGGGAAAAAAGTAAAAATGTATGTGTTGTTTTTGACTAGAAGTGGTTAACAAGCCAACCTAAGGTTGGCTGAAAATATATTTGAGGCTCATTTTCTAAGACGTGCACAGACACCATTTGTACCTTTTCCATTTAGAGAATTCAACGTTTCATTCAAATTCACTGAACATGTATGCTGGTCAGATTTGCACAAGTGGATTGACATGTCAGAGCTTTCAAACCAGTCTAAGTTTATATGCAGACTTTAGCATAAACATCCTCTTAGAGTATTACACCTCACTTCCCCAGAAAGACCCATATTTGAAGAGGCTGATGGAGAGGGAAGCTTGGAACTGTAGAAATTGAACAACAGTGTCTTATTACCCCCAGCTACCCCCACACACACACACACACTTTATGTACCATCAATAAATGTTTTTTTTTATTCTATGAAAGACTGAAATTTCAGAATGTATCCAATATTTTTTTGTGCGGGGTTGCTATGAATTAAAAAAGAAAATTCTTTAGATAATGACCTGATCATGCTACAGCTGTGATTTTTGAAATTACTTTTAAATAGTGTGCTTGCTTTCTGTTTCAACTCACCAGCCACGTCCAGGTCCACCTTGAAGTTAATGAAGTGGGTGTGAATGTTTCCAAGCACTTTTTCTGCCACTTGGTGCCCATACTTCTGATTTCCCTCCACCAGGTAGGTAGAGGAAATGTAGCCTGTGGCGTGCACTTTAGCCTCCACTGAGCCGCTCTGATAGAAGACAAAATCCCACACGTAGTCATAATTTCCTATGGCTGTGATGGTCCTGAACACCAAGGCGCTGTTCGCCATCCCTCCGTAGCTCGTGTGGTAAACGTCTCCAAAGTGCCTCCTTAGAGGCAGACCCATGTTGTGTTCAAAGACGCAGATGGAGTTCCGATATCTGATCAGCTCCGGGACATCCATGTATCGGTATGTGTCCACATAGGTGGCCTCATAAGGACAATCCACTCCTCGCACCAGTTCGTGTGCAAAGCGCCCGATCCCGACGCCGGTCTCCAAAAACTTGGTGAGCATCATCCCCGGTGTGGATGAACCGTACACTGCTATGGCCTCCTGCACGCTCAGCTCATAGGCGATTCTCTCTCCTCTGAAACGCACATCAAACACCCTCATGCCTGTGAAAGAGCTGAGACCAAAGGCAAAGCTCCAGTCCAGGTACAGCACGTGGTTGTTGCTGATGCTGTAGCGTTTCCCTTCTGCGTAAAACAGCTGCGGACCGATCTGCAGAGGCTTGTTCCGGGGCTTCAGAGACCCATGGTCAGGTGACTCCTTAAACACTATTTTCTCAACAGAACCCTTTTCGTATGCCTGGTTAAGTTCTTCTGCATTGTTAAATAATCTGCCATTATAGACGAGTCGCTCTACTCTCCACTGTGATGCGTTTAGGCTCTCATGGTTAACCAGCAACTCGAAACCCACCGGATGAAGGTACATACCTTCCACATCCCTATAGAAGCCCACCCAGGTCTTTCTGTCACCAGATTGGACTCCGCGAGGCATCCCCTCGAATGGGTTGAGTTTCCTGTTCGGATCCACACCGAAGCTCTCGCGCATGACCTTCTCCAACTTGGAAAAAACTTCAGTCTCAAAGAATTTAAAAAGCAAAGCGTACTCCCCGATGGTGACCGTCCGCGCGGTGATGGGGATCTCCCTCTGGTACCTCTCTTTGGTAACATCCTTAATGGTTGTCGGGTTGGGGAGTGGACCCACTACATACTCCTTAATGTAGCCTTTGGTGCCGTGGAAGACCACCACCGTGGCTTCTCTCTTCGGCTTGTTGCCTTTCTTGTCCAGATAATTCAGCGCTTCAGCTTTCTTTGGAAGAGAGAGCTCTATTAAGAATAAGAAGTTCTCGGAGGGTTTGGCGAACCAGTCGGTGGAAATGGCCAAGTCTTTCTGTTTGATCATAAACTCCCGCACCTGTAGGTGTTCTTTCTGCGTGAGGTCGGCGAATATCAGGCTGCGCTCATCGTGTTTTCCCTGCAGCGGGTGGACCCGCCTATTTGAGCATTTGGGCGCCCTGCTGAAGTGGACTGCGATAAGGGCGATGTTAAGAATTAAAGAGAAAAGGGTCAAAAGGATCAGAGCCCATTTTATCAGAGGGTTCATCTTCTTCCGCTCCGCCATTACGCACGCACAAGAGGAGAGAACGCGCTCTAGGTAGGAGAGACGGGCAAGACAGTCTTTAGGAAAAACCACACACCTACTGTATACAGCCTCGTTATCGCCCCTCCTTCCTTCTTTGAGTGGGCATTTCCCGAACTTTTATGAAGCAGCGTGCCAGCCTGAAACAGTATTTTACGCACGCCCTTTATAATAGTATGCTCTACAAAGTTAAAAGCAGGCGGTGAGAATATTTTTTCACAATGTATTACATAATTATTCAGTTATTTTGCATGTACAGTTCTCTAAACGACCAATAATAAAAGCACATGCTACGTTTTTTATGGTTTTCAAACCAACAAATTAAAGTATGAAAGTATAGATAGGGAAACAACAATCAACTGACAAGCAGGGGCGGATTTAGTCCATTTGGGGTTCAAGGCAAAGACAGAAATGGGGTCCTACTTTTTCTTTGTTCTGCACTTTCTTTTCAGGTCTTACTGAAATCCTCCTTGAAACTTATTGTCCTCAGAAGTCTTCAAATGATGATATCATAAGGGCATCAGGAATTACATCTGTAGAAAAACAAAGAAGCTTAACATATTGAATGTAGACTCTTGTCTATTATTTAAAAAAAAAAAATCACATGGAAGATCTGTTGTTGGTTCACACTTACCAGTCCCTCCAGGATTTCACACTATTGCGATAACACTAATTCACGCAAAATCAATGATTTGCTGCATCTTTTGAGCGACCTTGCAACTTTGTCTAATTACCGCAACTTTCCCGCAATTTTGTACAATCCTCGTCAACTTCCACCAATTTTGCCAATCAAATTTGTCCCAGAGTAGCGCTCAAACACTCAGTGTAACCAATCAAATGCGTCGCTGCACCGCGCCGACTTCCGTGTTTACAGTGAGTATTAATGGAACACATCAGCAAAAAACAGAGTGTGTGATTTAAAAAAAAAAAACACTCACCCGCGAGTTTTCCCACACCGTCCCTTCCTCCATCTCCACCAGCTCGCCAGTGGACGTCTCACCACATCTGTCTTGATTGATACGAAGTGCCGGGTTTGTGTTGAAAAAAAGTCTGCCTGCCTGAAAAGCACCCCATTGCGGAAGCGCACGTGAGGACGCGACTCACTCTCCTTAACCTGCTTTTTAAACATCTAGAGGGGAGTGGGGCTCATGCACGTCTTTTATTCATTGACTTTTCGTCTGCTTTTAATACAGTTCAGCCACACATTTTAACTTGGAGACTTTTAGAGCATTTTAATTTGAGTAACAATCTTGTGGGCTGGATTTTAAACTTTTTAACAGACAGGACACAGAGGGTTAAAGTTAATAGCTTTTTATCAGACAAGGTGCGTTCCTCCACTGGGTCACCACAAGGGTGTGTGCTTTCACCCTTGTTATTTATTCTGTACACCAATATGTGTCAGGGTGCTTTTAAAAACAGACTTATTTTAAAATGCAGATGACTCTGTGATCGTGAGCCTGCTCTAAGGGACTGAAAACAGCCATGGCCCGTTCACAGAGGACTTTGTCCAATGGTGTGAGGACTCGCACCTACAACTGAATATAGGCAAGACTAAAGACATGGTCATTGATTTTAGGCGAAATGCCAACACACCTGAACCGACTAAGATTAAGGGACAAATAGTGGAACAAGTCACATTTTATAAATATCTGGGTGCAATTATTGATAATACTTTGAATTTTAAATTGAATTGTGAGGCCATAAACAGGAAGGGACACCAGCGCCTGTTTTGTTTGAGGAGGTTGTCCCATTTCCATGTAGATAGGACTATCATGACACTTTTTTTTATCATGCTTTTATTGAATCAGTTTTATCTTTCTTGTTAGTGTCATGGTTTAGAAACCTGCCCCTCAAAGACAGAAACTCACTGGCCCAGATCATTAAATGGTCCAGTCGTCTTATTGGGGGGGAAGTCACAGCTGGGTCTGGAGGCCCTGTACACTAGGCAGGTACAGCGACTGGCCACCTTTATCACAGCTGATGACTCCCATCCCTTGGCCATTGAGTTCCAGCTTTTACACTCTGGACGGAGTTTCAAAGTCCCCAGATGCAGAACCACACGGTACAGGAACAGCTTTGTTCCTGCTGCTATCGTTCTTTTAAACAGGCCTTAATGCATTTTATTTAAACTCTTGGGTCTGGCATTTTTACGTGGTCTTATCTTATCTACTATTTTATTGGTCCCTGGAGTGGTATAATGCTTTTATCTGGCTTACTACGGGTTCTATGGGTATCTTTAATAATATCTTAGTGATATTTAATGATTACCTCCGCCAGGCCGCAGGCCAGGAGGTTATGTTTTTGCCGGGGTTTGTCTGTCTGTCTGTTGGTTAGCAAGATAACTCAAAAAGTTTTGGACGGATTTCCATGAAACTTTCAGGCATTGTTGGAAATGGTACAAGGAAGAACTGATTAAATTTTGGGGATGATCCAGATCACTGTCTGGATCCAGGAATTTTTTAAAGGATTCTTTAACATTGTGAGATAAGGCCATTTTCAACATGTGTGCAGGTGCAATGGAGGGCGGTGGTCGTCGTGTCTGACGAACATGAACTCCGCGTTATTCAAAGTTTTAGGCACAAAAGCACGCGGAAAACAGTGGTGGGCCGGGCCCGGCAGCGTGCCTGTGTTTGCGCTACGCTGCAAAAGCTGAGACGGCCAGCTGTCCGGCGCGGGATTATTTGGCAGAAATTCCCCGGGCAGCCATAGGGGCTGCGCAAAAACAAGCTCTCTGCCGGGGAAGCTTCCAAATCCTCTTTTGGCGCAGAGCGCAACACCAATAAAACCCACGGCAACCTGTCTACCCAATTTGCATCCGTCAGTCAACCCCTGAGTGCTGCTTTCAGTGATCTATGAAAACGCTCGCATAACCCATTGGCCTGTGGGTTGTACGCGGTTGTGCGATGAATTGCAACGCCTGCAGCCTGGGAGTTTGGAGATGGAGGAGATGGACACAACAGCAACACTTGAGTTTATTACCTCCGCCAAGGAGGTAATGCTTTTACTGGCATTTGTCTGTCTGTCTGTCTGGCTGTTACCAACATAACTCAAAAAGTTATGAACGGATTTTGACGAAATTTTCAGGAAAGGTGTGTAATGGCACAGGGAATAGACGATTAGATTTTGGTGATGATCTGAGAGTGCATACCTCCACCAAGGCCTTTGTTTGTATTTGTGCAGCAGGATTACACAAAAACTACTGGATGGATTTGAATGAAATTTTCACCAGAGGTGGTTCTTGGTCTACAGAGGAACCCATTACATTTTGGTGATTATCTGGGAATGCATACCTCAGCCAAGGCTCTTCTCACAGTGTGTCAGCCTCAAAACTCCAAAACTAATGGACAGACTTGGATGCAATTTTCACCACAAGTGGCGATAGGCCTACACACAAGCCCATTACATTTTGGAGGTGATCCATGAGAAACGGAAGGAGCCTTGGCGGAGGTATGCGCTCTGCACTCTGCAATGCTCTGCACTGTGTGTTCATATATTCATATATTTATTCCATCCAGCTACAATGCTCTGCACTGTGTGTCTGTGTGTGTGTGTGTGTATATATATTTTATAGTAATATGTACATATGTATATTAGCTGCTCTTGCTTGCTTGTTTTTTTCTTGCCTTCTGATTGTTGCTCTGAGTGTTGCTATCCCTGTGCTGTTGCAATCCTGGAATTTCCCCGTTGTGGGACTAATAAAGGCTTATCTTATCTTATCTATGAGTGCTTTTCTAGTTTTATTTATTTTAGTTGGGTTTTTTTAATCTATTTATTTTTAGTCTTTTTAACCATGTTCAGTAAGTTTCTGGAGTACCTGTCCATGTCTTTGGTCTGTGCTGTTTCTAAATTGTCTGACGTATGTGTCCTGTGTTTTTAATGTTTTGATGTTCAAAGTTATGTGTTTGAGATGCTCTCTCCAGACTATAAAAAGAATCTACCTACAGGTATTAATAAAGTCACCTTGAACCTTGAACCTTAAAAATCTCAGTCCAAAATTTGCATCTATCTATTGCAAGCGTTTATGGCCCGAATGTTGACAACCCATCCTATTTTCACAATTTTTTCACTTCTCTTTCTGAGCACTTGGACACTACACTTATAATAGGAGGGGACTTCAACTTGGTATTAAACCCTGCGATCGACAGGCTCAGTGCATCGGGGAATTACTGAAAATGGTAGGCTACTGACACTCAAACAGTACATGTATGGGGTAACCCCCACAACAGCCACGGACAAACAGAGCGCTCAGCCGGGGCAATTAGCAGAGCAATGAGATGCGTGTGTTGAGATCAATAGGCAGCCTCTCCGTGTCTAGTTCAGGCGCCAGTATCCTGTGGATATGTATGACTCAAATGCAAACGTTCATGCTTCCTGCTCTCATTGTGTTGCAAATGTCCCATGCCTGACTGCAGTTCCTTTGATGATAACATGCCTTTGATGTATTGTCTGTTGCTGGGTATTTAAGTGGCTGAATATGATATGTTCACCCTCTTCTCACTCTGACTGCTCAGCTGACCATACCACTGCCTGAGAGCCTGAGGACCAGCCAGCCCGTCTGCACAGGGCTGGAGTGAGTTCCTATGATGGCGATGATTGATGAATAAACTTCCTTAAAAACTCCAGTCGCCGTGCCTTATTTTAACATTGCCACACATGAATGATTTTGGTCTTTGCGATGAATGGTGTTCTCTTCACCCAACTCTTTGGGAATACACTTTTTTTCCATCAGTTCATAGTTCACATTCACGTCTAGATTTCTTTTTAGCCAGTAACTCTATTGTGAGGGACATCATAGACACTGAAATATGTTCAAATCAAGCTATTAGTGATCACCATCCAGTATCCCTTACACTAGTAAATAGGAAAGCTACAAGGGAAACTAGAAGCTGGAAATTTAATATATCACTACTGAAAGACAAAGACTTTATTAACTACTTTAATAAAGAGTGGGAATCATATCTGGAATATAATGATGTGCCAGGAATATCCCCAGGTGTTCTTTGGGAAGCTGCAAAAGCAGTCATGCGAGGTAAAATAATCTCTTACTGTTCATATAAGAAAAAAAGAAAAAGCACTGGTACTGGACTTAGAACAGAAAATTAAATCACTGGAGACAACCTATTCCATTTCCCCACAGGAACAGACACTTAACGAGCTAAGAAAATTAAAGGTGGAATTAAAAGAAATTACAAACAAAAGAGCACAGTTTTTAATACAAAGACTGCGTCTTGAGAAGTTTGAACACAGTAATAAATCGGGCCGATATTTTGCGAACCAGCTTAAATTGAATAAAGAAAAACAACTATCCACTCTATCAAGGATATGACTGGAAATATTACCCATGAGTCTGAAGAAATAAATAACTCCTTCAGAAAGTTTTATGAAAACCTCTACTCGTCTCAGGTTAACCCATCTGACTCAGAGATAAATACATTTTTGGACGATATTAATTTACCACGATTAAATAATGAACAGATTGCAGCTCTGGATGCACCTCTTCAGGGGTCTGAACTCCAGGAGGCACTTAAGCACATCCCAAACAACAAAGCTCTGGGACCAGATGGTTTTCCAGTAGAATTTTATAAAGAATTTTGGCCTGTGATGGCACCAAAGAACCTATGCTTCCATCCAGCTACCATCTCATCTCACTTATGAATGTCGATCTTAAAATAATTTGCAAAGCTCTCGCCAAAAGACTGGAAAGGATAGTTCCGTTTATTATACACCCAGATCAAACAGGTTTCATCAAGGGTAGGTACTCGGCTGATAATACACGTAGGCTATTTAATTTAACCCTCTGAGTGTGTATGGTGCAGAACTGCGACATACCCCCTAGTGGTGAAGAGTGGTAAATATTTTTTTGTCAATAAAATCGTTCAGATTTCCAAGGCTATAACTTGAAAGTGGTAAGCGATAATGGCTTACTGTCAATTAGAAAGATGTAAAATATGATCCAAAGTTTCAGATAGGAATAAAGTTATGCATCTAATTTGCATAATGTCATGGCACCTCTTTAAATTCCATAACTCAGTCAAAACTGGACTTTAGACATATTTACACAAAAAATGGTTCAGTCTTTTGACACTATTTTTTGTACGGCAGTACCTCATCATCTTATTTTCAAAGTATATGAACAAGAAATCAGTACATTAAAAAAAAACAAACAGAAATTTCTCACTTTTGACAAAGTCAGAGTGAGAAGGCAGGCACAGTGCCGCACTCTGCCACTAGGGGCACGCAAATTCTCACACTCAAAGGGTTAATAAACTACTGCAAGATCAATAACGTAGAAACTACAATCTTGTCCCTGGATGCAGAGAAAGCCTTTGACCGTGTTAACTGGAAATTTCTTTTTATGGTGTTAAACAAGTTTGGGTTTGGTTCATCTTTCATAAACTGGATTAAAACACCATATAGGTGTCCAGCTGCATTTGTCCAAACAAATGATCAGACTTCCCAAAGCTTTATTCTCCAGAGAGGTACTAGGCAGGAGTGTCCACTCTCTCCCTCACTTTTTACCAGCTTTATTGAACCATTAACAGCAGCCATATGACAAAATGTTGATATCAGAGGTATTCAAACTGGAGAAAAAGAACACAAGTCTTTATGCTGATGATGTATTGATTTTCCTTGAAAACTCACAAAGATCCCTTCTTCAGACAGTAGCACTCATTGATAAATTTTCATCATTATCAGACTACTGTATTAACTGGGTAAAATCAATAGTTCTACCTATAAATTGCAATTTCTCAAATACATCTACTATTCCAATACAGCCAGGTAATATTAAATATTTAGGAATAGATATTTCCCCCAGGCTCTCAGAGTTATTGCGACTAAATTACATTCCCCTTTTAGAAGCAATACAAGACGACCTTAGGCGCTGGAGAACACTACCTTTATCACAAATTTTTTTTTTTTTGGACTTATTTTGTACCCGTAGGTAGATTTGTTCTGCAGTCCGGTGACAAGCCACCAGCTGCCGGTTGCTGCGTGCGCAAGCGCCCCTTATCCCTAACCTGCATGTTTTTGGCATGTGGGAGGAAACCGGAGAAATCCCGGAGTAAACCCACGCAACACAGGGAGAACATGCAAACTCCACACAGATCACTGTTGGCCGGGGGCAGGGATTGAACCCACGATCTCATGATCCCCACGATCCCTCGGCCGAGGGTAAACTGTGCTGCCGCAGTGCTAACCACTGCGCCACCGTGCAGCCCAATGGGAATGGGAAGAGTCGCAACTGTTAAAATGATGGTCCTTCCTAAAATCAACTAGTTGTTCTCAATGATTCCTACCCAGCCATCAATGACCTGGTTTAAGTCTCTAGACTCAAATATAAGTACATTTTTATGGAAGGATAAACCATCACGGATTAGTTTAAAAACCCTCCAAAAAGCGAAAGAGTGCGGAGGCTTAGATCTACCAAATTTTTTTAATTACGTTTTAGCCAATAGACTGCAGTTTGTTTCAAAATGGAGAAAATCAACCCCATTAGGAAACCCATGGTTAGATGCTGAACAGGCTCTCTGTGGGTCACTAAATAACTCTGACTTTCCTTTTATAAGTCCCTGTATTAAACGCCATGACTGCTTTAAAAGTATTAATATCAGCTCCTCTCTGACGGCTTGGTGGAAATTTTTAAAAATAACAGGGTCTTCACTTGTCCCCTGTAAACTCACGCCCATTTGGAATAATCCTGATATCTTGCAACAAAAGAGGACATTAAAATTTCCACTATGACAAGAGAAGGGAATAAATAACTTAAAACATCTTATTCAAGGTGGAAATTTTATCCAATTTCAGGAACTAGTGTCACAGTATGACATCAGTGATAAAAAAGTATTTTGAATATCAACAGCATAAATCTATAATAAAAGCAAGATTTAATCTTAATGGACTATTATCAAAGTTGGATGAGTCCGTATCTCTTCCAATATCAAAATGGGAGACAGACATCGATTAATAAGGAGGAAAGTTTCTGGACATAAATATGTTTAAACACTTTTAAGATGACTAAAAACTCTAATTTACAACTTATACAGTATAAAGTTCTACATAGAATTCATTACACAGGACAAAGGATGTTCAAAATGGGCCTGAGTCACACAAATATCTGCTCTCACTGCACCAGCAATGTCCCGGATAGCTATATGCATGCTATGTGGTCCTGTGCACCGGTTCAAAAGTTCTGGCAGAAGACATGTGAGGACTTGTTGACATGGCTTAGGCACAGTGTCCCACCCTCACCCACACTTTGCATATTAGGTGATTTAAGTGAAATAAATATAGATGCAAGGATGTCACACATGGTTCTCACTGCCTTATGCATCGCAAAGAAAACTATCCTCATGAATTGGAAATCAAGAAATAACTTATGCATGACTTATTATAATAACTTACTATTGGATTATATTAGCCTGGAGAGATTGTCAGCCTCCTCAAATAATCAACTGGCGGAATTCAATTCTCTCTGGTCCCCGCTTATTAATTCTATAATCTGAGGGGTGGCGGGCGGTGGCTCACTTTCCTTGGCACCTCTGGCGGCTGGCTGTGCCCCGACCGCGGGTGTCTGGGGGGTCTGTTCCAGGGTGGCCGTTTGTCTGGTCCTGGGGGGGGGGGGGGGGGGGGGGGAGTTGGGTTGTGGCCCCTGGCCGGCTGGCCTCGCCTCTCGGAGGGGGGGGGTCTGGGTCTGGCCCTGGGCCTCTGGTGCTGGGGGGGCATTCCCCCCCCTGGGCTGGGGTCGGGTGTGCGCCGGTGGTGCGGGTTGGCCCCGGTGCCTCTTTGCACGGCGGGGTCGTGTTTTCCCTGGGGCCCTGGCGGCACCCTGAGGTAGGTGCCTGCATCCTGGGTCGCCCTCCCCATCCACTGGAGGGTGTGTGTGTATGTGTGTGAGAGTGGGTGTGAGTGGGGGCTTGTGTATGAGCGGATGAGGAAGTGGGTGTGTGTGTTGAGTGGGCAGGTGGGGCTGTGTGTGGGTGTAGGTGGGCATGTGTGATGGTGGGTGGGGGTTCATGTGTGTATGGGTGCGGTTACCTGTGGGTGGATGTCTGGGGGATGGAGGACATGTGTATGGGTAGGAGAACTTTGTTGGGTGGCAGGGGTTGGGCAGTCTATCTAGTGGCATGGGGGTTGGCGTTTCGGGGCCTGCTTGTCCCAACCACCCTGCTGTTGTGTTGCGGGGTGAGGCGCTTTGTCGCATCGCCCCTGATGTCATTGGCGGCGGGTGTGTGTTGGTGCTTGGGGGTGGTTGGGGGGCCATTGGTGTGGGTTGATGGCCGTGTTTCCGCCGGGTTGCTTCAGGGTAGCTGTGGTTGCAGGGCAGCCTGCGGCTGTCAGTGTGCGTCTGGGGTGGGTGGTCTAGGCCTGCGTGGGTGGTCGGGGGTGTCGCTTGGCATGTTGGGCGCCGTGTGGGTCTGGCCCATTGTTCACTATTGTGACTATTGTTGTCCATGTTTGTGTGTGTAAGATGAGTGGAAATTGATATGGCTGCCCCATCATGTTAGTGGTGCTTCCACCGGCGGCCCTCGCCCTGGGTTGGGATTTGGGGGCAGTGGGTGGCCTCATGAACCAGTTTGCAAGCTGGCTTCTGGGGGGGAGGGGGCCGCCTCACTTTTAGACCGCTTACCTCCCAGTCTTATTTCCCGCCCTCCCCTTTCCCCTGACTCTGGGTGGAATATACATCTTCTTTGTTACATTTAGGGCTTTGGAGTGGGGGTGTGCCGCACTATGTCGGCGAAGACGATACCTTTGCTGCACGGTGGGGCTGCACTCACCTCAATTTTAATTGCATTTTAGACACTGACCACTTGGGGGGGATGGGGGCCCTGCTGCCCATCGCAGTGGTGCTCCAATCACTATCCCCCCAATTTTAATTGCACTTTGGTAGTCCACACATTGACACACAATTACATCATATAACCGACACACACAAACCATGTTTTGTGCGGGGGGGGGTCTTCCCCCACCCCTGTTGCCCTGCTCCTGCTGGGGGCGTGGGGGCCTGGGGGGGAGCCTGGGACCTATCATGTTGTCAAAATCCCTGGGTGCTACTGAATGTATAGATACAACCAAGGGAGTAAGAGGGGGGGCTGAATATGAACGTAAGTGAGAATGAGGGGGTGATGAATGGAGGTGGTGATGGTGGGTTGGTTTTGTGTGGCGCTTCGCATGTCAGGTGGCATCTCAGGGCGCCTGCGGTGGTCTGCTGATTGGTTGCTCAGGTGGACGCCGGGGGTGGGGGTCTGCTTCTGTGGCCTGCGCCGGCGGTCTCCCTGGTCACTGCCGGGCACTGGTGCATGTTCAGGCTTGCTGCATCTGCTTCGCAGCTGCCTTATGAAACAAGGGTGAATGAGGGGTGAGTTTGAATGGGTACAGGAGTGAGAGAATGGGTCGGTCTGGGTGAGTGAGAGGGAGTTAGTGCATATGGGTGCACATGGGAGCATGTGGGTGTGAAGGTGTGGGGAGGGGTGTGTCTGTGCGTCAAGAGGTGCTGGGTTAAGGGGGGTAGTGCCTTTCTGCAACGTGGGCTACCCTGGGCGGGGGGACTTCTTTGGGCGTGGGGGTCCCCGGGGTGTGCGACAGAGGCGCTGGGGTGGGCCCGCTGTAGGGGTGCCTGGGGGGCTCGCGTCGGGGGCCGCGGGCCGGTCTCCACCCTGGGGGGTGGGGTCACTGGCCTCCTGGTGCCTGGGGCCCGGGGGTGGGCGTTGGCCCCGCTGGGGGGTGGTGGGGGTCAGGTGGGTCCAGGGGGGTGGGCTCGCCACGCCGGTCACCGAGCAGCCTGGCCTCCTTTGATCGTCCCTCCGGGGGCGGATGCCTGGCTTTCCTGAGGCTTGCTGAACTCGGACGTTTGTGCCCTGTGGGGGTTGGTGGCACTGCCTTGCCTGCCCGGGGTTCCCGGGGGGACAGCTGCTGCGACCAACCCTCTGCTTCGTATGTTTCCTGACAAACTACTCACATGCACACACTTATTTTGCGCGTGTTCTCATATATATGCACGCAGACATACACGCACAAGTGTCTCTCCTTTAACAGGTGTGGAAACCAGACTCGTGTTGAGACATCTACGGTGGGAGAAGCAGTTTGTCTTTTGTTTGTTTTAGTTGTTGGCTTGTTTGTTTTTTTGTCTGTCCCCCTCCCTTTTCTTCCCCCCCTCCACACACTTCCTTTCCCTCTACCCCATCTTGTTGGGTCTTCCATGGGTAAAATAATTAAAATAAAGTATTAAAAGTTATTACAGGAGGAGTTTACAACAATATACAATACACAGTTAGGTACTGTATAAGCTCCTCTTGGCAAAGTAAATCTGTTTTGGCACAATAAGGGTGACAGATCCCTGTTCTGTTTGCCTAGCTGCCTGACAGGACAAGGGGGGGCAAAAAAAAAGAAAAAAATGTTTAAAAAAAAAGTTGTTTTCCTGTACTGTCACTGCAACCGGTGTCACTGCTGCCTCCTCATTAACAACAGGCGCTCGTCATTAGCATGATGTGTGCTCGTACAAGCAGCGTTGCTATGTGCTCCTCGGGAGGATAAGTCTCCTCACTGGTTGAAGTGAACAGGTTGTTTTGGTAAAAATTTTCTGCTCTTCCCTTTTTCTCCATTTCTGTGCACCACTTTTATAACTTTGTTTCATTTTGTCGCTATTCTCTACACGCTGTACGGTTTGTTGACAATGTAACCAAAGATACGCGCATGCGTATGTCTCAGAGACAAGATGGAAGAGTCCAGCAGTCTGAGGTGAAGGGGGGAGGACGTTACATTCATGATTTGAATTGCCGTTTATATATATACACTGGTGTTTGTTTATTTGGTCAGACATCATGTTAAATATGCTAAACATTTTAAAAAATATATATGGGGCACCTAGTATGAACAAGGATTCAGTGTACCCTGCCCGGTATGGAGTTACCGGGGCCCCACCCTGGAGCCAGGCCTGGGGTGGTGCTTGATGGCTAGCGCCTGGTGGCCAGGTTTCTGCCCATGGGACCCGGCCGGGCTCAGCCCGAAGGAGTTACTCGGGTCTGCCCTCCAGTGGGCTCACCACCTGGAGGGACCATGGGGGTCCGGTGCTATGTGGATCAGGTGGCGGTCGAAGGCAGAGACCTTGGAGATCTGATCCCAGGCTTCCTAAACTGGCTTCTGGTATGTGGAATGTCACCTCTCTGGTGGAGAAGGAGCCTGAGCTGGTGCATGAGGTTGAGAGATACCGGCTAGATATTGTTGGCCTCACCTCAACACACAGCTCTGGTTCCGGAACCAGTCTCCTGGAGAGGGGCTGGAGCTTGGCCTACTCTGGAGTTGCCCCGGGCGAGAGGCGACGGGCAGGGGTGGATATTCTTGCATCCCCCCACCTTGCTGCCTCTATATTGGAGTTTTCCTCGGTGGATGAAAGGGTTGTTTCCCTGCGCCTTCGGGTTGGGAAATGGGTCCTGACCATCATTTGTGCCTATGCACCAAATGGTGGTTCAGAGTACCCACCCTTTTAGGAGTCTCTGAGTGGGGTGCTGGAGAGTGCTCCTCTTGGAGACTCAATTGTCCTACTGGGGGACTTCAATGCGCACTTGAACAACAACAATAAAACTTGCAGGGATCTGATTGGGAGGAACGGCCTGCCTGATCTGAATCCGAGTGATGTTCAGTTATTGGACTTCTGTGCTAACCATAGTTTGTCCATAACGAACACCATGTTCAAGCATAAGGGTGTCCATATGTGCACCTGATACCGGGACACCCTAGGTCGCAGGTCGATTATCAATTTTGTTATCGTGTCATCAGACCTGCAACCATATGTCTTGAACACTCAAGTAAAGAGAGGTGCAGAGCTGTCAACTGATCACTACCTGGTGGTGAGTTGGATCTGATGGCAGAGGAGGATGCATTCAGACTTGGTAGACCCAACATATAGTGAGGGTGTGCTGGGAACATCTGGCTGAGGCCCCTGTCCAGGAGGTCATCCATCCATTCATCCATCCTCTACTGCTTTTCTGGAGGTCCGGGTCACAGAGGCAGCAGTTCAAGCAGAGAAGCTCAGACTTCCCTCTTCCCAGCCACCTGCTCCAGCTCATCAGAGAGGACACCAAGGCATTCCCGGACCAGCTGGGAGACATAGTCTCTCCACCAAGTCCTGGGTCTGCCCCAGGGCCTCCTCCCAGAGGGACATGTCCAAAACACCTCAAGTTGGAGGCATCCAGGAGGCATCCCGATCAGATGCCCATACCACCTCAACTGGCTCCTTTCATTGTGGAGGAGCAGTGGTTCTACTCTGAGCCTCTCCCGGCTGACTGAGCTCCTCATCTCTAAGGGTGAGTCCAGCAATCCTATGGAGCAAGTTCATTTCAGCCACTTGTATCCACAATCTCATTCTTTCGGTCATTACCCAAAGCTCATGACCATAGATGAGAGTAGGAGCGTAGATTGAATTGTAAATCGACAGCTTTGCCTTAGAGCTCAACTCCCTCTTCACCACAACAGACTGGTACAATGTCCGCATCCCTGCAGATGCTGCTCATATCCAACTGTCAATCTCTTGCACCATTCTCCCCTCACTCATGAATAAGACCCCATGGCACATGATTGGACACCTCTTCTGCAGACACTGCAGCAGCAACAGTTCAGGTAGACAAAGTGGCACTTTCATTGGCAGCAGGTTCACTTTCTTGTCTTTTTTTCTTCTAACTGCACTGATGGACCCCCTCATGGATCGTCACCTTATCGTGGTGGGGGGGTTTGCGTGCCCCAGTGATCCCAGGAGCTATGTTGTCTGGGGCAATTTGCCTCTGATAGGGTCTCCCAAGACAAACTGGTCCTGGGTGAAGGGCCAGACGAAGAACGATCCAACAGACTCTCATGATAAATTGTATATCAAGGATTCAGTGTACCCCGCCCGGTATGGGGTTACCGGGGCCCCACCCTGGAGCCAGGCCTGGGGGAGGGGCTCGAAGGCTAGCGTCTGGTGGCCGGGTTTCCACCCATGGGACCCGGCCGGGCTCAGCCCGAAGGAGTTACATGGGTCCGCCCTCCAGTAGGTTCACCACCTGCAGGAGGGATCATGGAAGTCCGGTGCTATGTGGATTAGGTGGCAGTCAAAGGCGGAGACCTTGGCGGACTGATCCCAAGCTTTCTAAACTGGCTTTTGGTACGTGGAATGTCACCTCTCTGGTGGGGAAGGAGCCTGAGCTGGTGTACGAGATTGAGCGATACCGGCTAGATATAGTTGGCCTCACCTCAACACACAGCTCCGGTTCCGGAACCAGTCTCCTGGAGAGGGGCTGGAGCTTGGCCTTTTCTGGAGTTGCCCCGGGCGAGAGGCGACGAGCAGGGGTAGGTATTCTTGTATCGCCCCACCTTGCTGCCTCTATATTGGAGTTTTCCCCGGTGGACGAAAGGGTTGCTTCCCTGCGCCTTCGGGTTGGGAAACGGGTCCTGACCATCATTTGTGCCTATGCACCAAATGATGTTTCAGAGTACCCACCCTTTTTGGAGTCTGTGACTGGGGTGCTGGAGGGTGCTCCTCCTGGAGACTCCATTGTCCTACTGGGGGACTTCAATGCGCACGTGGGCAACGACAGTGAAACCTGAAGGGGGGTGATTGGGAGGAACGGCCTGCCCGATCTGAACCCGAGTGGTGTTCAGTTATTGGACTTCTGTGCTAACCACAGTCTGTCTATAACGAACACCATGTTCAAGCATAAGGGTGTCCATATGTGCACCTGGCACCAGGACACCCTAGGCCGCAGGTCGATGATCGATTTTGTTATCGTATCATCAGACCTGCGACCGTATGTCTTGGACACCCGAGTAAAGAGAGGTGCAGAGCTGTCAACTGATCACCACCTGGTGGTGAGTTGGATCCGATGGCAGGGGAGGAAGCCATTCAGACCTGGTAGACCCAAACGTATAGTGAGGGTGTGCTGGGAGCGTCTGGCTGAGGCCCCTGTCCGGGAGGTCTTCAACTCCCACCTCCGGAAGAACTTCAACCACATTCCGAGGGAGTCTGGAGACATGGAGTCTGAATGGGCCATGTTCTCCACCTCTGTTGTTGAAGCGGCAGCCCAGAGCTGCGGCCGCAAGGTGGTCGGTGCATCTCGTGGTGGCAACCCCCGAACCAAGTGGTGGACACCAGTGGTGAGGGGGGCCATTAAGCTGAAGAAGGAGTCCTATCAAGCTTGGTTGGCTTGTGGGACTCCCGAAGCAGCTGAGGTGTACCGGCAGGCCAAGCGGAGTGCAGCTCGGGTGGTTGCTGAAGCAAAAACCCGGGTATGGGAGGAGTTCGGTGAGGCCATGGAACAAGACTTTCGGTCGGCTTCAAAGAGATTCTGGCAAACTGTTCGGCGGCTCAGGAGGGGAAAGCAGCTCCCCGTCCACACTGTGTATGGTGCGGATGGGACACTGTTGACTTCAACTGGGGATATCGTCGGGCGGTGGAAGGAATACTTCGAGGATCTCCTCAATCCCACTGATACGCCTTCCACAGAGGAAGCAGGGTTTGGGGACGAGGGGGATGACTCGCCTATCACAGGGGCTGAGGTCGCCAAGGTGGTTAAAAATCTCCTTGGTGGCCGGGCCCCGGGGGTGGACGAGATTCGCCCCGAGTACCTCAAGGCCCTGGATGTTGTTGGGTTGTCATGGTTGACACGCCTCTGCAACATTGCGTGGAGGTCGGGGGCAGTGCCTTTGGCATGGCAAACCGGGGTGGTGGTTCCTCTCTTCAAAAAAGGGGACCGGAGGGTGTGCTCCAACTTTAGAGGGATCACACTCCTCAGCCTCCCTGGGAAGGTCTATGCCAAGGTATTGGAGAGGAGAGTCCGGCCGTTGGTCGAACCTCGGATTCAGGAGGAGCAATGTGGTTTTCGTCCTGGCCGTGGCACATCGGACCAGCTCTTTACCCTCTCGAGAATTCTTGAGGGTTCGTGGGAGTTTGCCCAACCAGTTTACATGTGTTTTGTGGACTTGGAGAAGGCATTTGACCGCGTCCCTCGTGGATTTTTGTGGGGGGTGCTTCGGGAGTATGGGGTATCGGGCTTGTTGTTACGAGCTATTCGGTCTCTGTACGACCGTTGTGAGAGTTTAGTTCGCATTGCCAACACTCGGTCGGAGTCATTCCCAGTGAGAGTTGGACTCCGCCAGGGCTGCCCTTTGTCACCGGTCCTGTTCATAATTTTTATGGACAGGATTTCTAGGCGCAGCCAGGGAATGGAGGGTGTCATGCTTGGTGACCACAGGATCTCATCTCTGTTGTTTGCAGATGATGTTGTCCTGTTGGCTTCATCCAGCAATGACCTACAGCTCTTGCTGGGACGGTTTGCCGTTGAGTGTGAAGCGGCTGGGATGAGAATCAGCACCTCCAAGTCCGAGTCCATGGTCCTCAGCCGGAAAAAGGTGGATTGTCCTCTCCGGGTTGGGGACAGGCTCCTGCCCCAAGTGGAGGAGTTTAAGTATCTTGGGGTCTTGTTCACGAGTGAGGGGAAAATGGAGCGAGAGATCGACAGACGGATTGGAGCAGCATCTGCAGTGATGCGGACGTTGTACCGGTCTGTTGTGGTGAAGAGGGAGCTTAGTTCTAAGGCAAAGCTGTCGATTTACCAGTCAATCTACGTTCCTACTCTCACCTATGGTCACGAGCTTTGGGTAATGACCGAAAGAACGAGATCGCGGATACAAGCGGCTGAAATGAGCTTTCTCCGTAGGATTGCTGGACTCACCCTCAGAGATAGGGTGAGGAGCTCAGTCATCCGGGAGAGGCTCAGAGTAGAACCGCTGCTCCTCCACATTGAAAGGAGTCAGTTGAGGTGGTATGGGCATCTGATTAGGATGCCTCCTGGACGCCTCCCACTTGAGGTGTTTCAGGCACGTCCCACTGGGAGGAGACCCCGGGGCAGACCCAGGACTCGGTGGAGAGACTATGTCTCCCAGCTAGTCTGGGAACGCCTTGGTATCCCCTCTGAAGAGCTGGAGCAGGTGGCTGGGGAGAGGGAAGTCTGGGCTTCTCTGCTTGAACTGCTGCCTCCGCGACCCGGACCTCCGGAAAAGCGGTAGACGATGGATGGATGGATGGATGCACTGATGGATGGAGGCTACAGTTCTAATGTACCTGTGCAGGTTATGTGTAGAGCTTGCCCAATATATTTTCACCTTGCACACTGTACACCAGGGGTGTCAATCATCACCCCTGCTCTACTCTCTGCTTTTGTGTTATCATTGTAATTAAAATGCATCAAAATTTTAAGTTTCCAGCTGTCAATCATTTCCTCACCTTCTCAGGGTTTTGTATCTCTTGGGGCTGTTCTCTCTTCTATCCCTGTCTCTGTCTTTGTGTGCCTTCTTGTGCTGCTGCAAGTAACTCATCCATCCCCCTCCTGCTCAGTGCAGCCAATCACGTGTGGCTAGAGCAGAGAAAAATAGAGGGAAAAAACAAAAACAAAGCAGCTCTGGTCATTCACTTCAAAGAGCCGGGGCTAAGAGTCACTTCATTTGCAAACGACATATCACTACTGGGCAATGCTAATAATAATAATAGAGAAAAGGACGAAAAGGATCAGTGCCCATTTTGCCAGAAAGTTCATCTTCTCATTATGCACAAAGACAAGGAGAACCTATTTAAAGCAAACAAACAAACAAACCAAACCAAACCTTCTGGATTACCAAAAGGTTACCTTTTGGATTGGTAATCCAAACCATCTGTGACATACTTTGATCAAATTGTCTTTAATTATTTAATTAGCTATTGCAGCATCATTGTGAATCATCTTTTATAGCCTTCCTCAGAATGGCATGTTTCAGCACAACTCTTTAAATGCTCATGAACCACAGTTAAGCCCGCACACCCTCTGAAGCCACTTCAGATGTTGTTAATGTCATGGGCTAATGTTAGCTGGCTAGCTCCTAGCTCAGGTAGCTAACACAGCTTGTGCTAACGAAGGTAAATTCATGTTAAACTAGAAAAGCACTCGGAGAGCGCAGACCTCCGCCAAGCGCCACAATTCCCCCCATGCAGTGTTTGTGTGTACGTTTTCAGATTCCTTGAGCATGTAAACATATGAGTAGCAATTGGATTCACAATGATTATTTGTTTATTTGACAGGGACAGTGCAATAAACACACAATTAATCAATGACAATCAATGTGATAGTGATAGGATTAGTGGTTCAGTAGTAAAAGCATTGCCTCCTTGGCGGAGGTAATAAACTGAAGTGTTGCTGTTGTGTCCATCTCCTCCACTGACGGATGCAAATTGGGTAGACAGGTTGCCGTGGGTTTTATATTATATTATTTTGGGGTTGTGCTCCGCGGCAAACGAGAATTTAGAAGCTTCGCCGGCAGAGAGCTCGTTTTTGCGCAGCGCCTATGGCTGGCCGGTGAATTTCTGCCAAATGCGCAGCTCCTATGGCTGGCTGGGGAATTTCTGCCAAAGAATCCGTCGGCGGACAGCTGCCCGTGTGAGGTTTTGCAGTTGCGCGCAAACACAGGCACGCTGGCGGGCCCAGGCCAGCAGTGTTTTCCGCGTGCTTTTGTGCCTAAAACGTTGAAGAACGCAGAGTTTGTGTTGCAGACATGACAACCAGCGCCCTCCATTGCGCCTGCGCACATGTTGAAAATGGCCCTATGTCACAGTGTTGAAAAATGCTTTAAAAAATTCCTGTATCCAGACGGTGAACCGGATCACCCCCAAAATTTAATCAGTTCTTCCTTGTACCATTTCCAACAACGCCTGAAAGTTTCATGGAAATCCGTCCAAGACTTTTTGAGTTATCTTGCTAACCAACAGACAAACAGACAGACAGACAGACAGACAGACAAACAAACACACAGACAAACCCCGGCAAAAACATAACCTCCTCCTGGCCTTTTCGGCCTGGCGGCGGTAATAATGAATGAAATAAAGCATCACTGGTGGACAGGAGTGTGTGGTTTCACTGGTCAATAGGATATGACCGGTCCCTTGAATACAATGAGCACAGAAACAACCCTGAATGATGCTACGTTCAGATTCGCAGAGTACTTTAACTGTATTCCCTACTCCCTGCTCCCTTCTTAGGGAATATCTGTTAACTGCCTGTCACAAAATTTCTCCAAAGCACCCTGTAACCATTGGCCCCCTCTTCCGTGTGTTACCACGGTAACCATGGACACATACTGATACTACGGAGGATAATTTATATTTCTTAAATAAAATATTAATGCAAATATATTTTATTACGATCACTTGATATCCGATGTTGACTTATCATTAGGCAAAGGTAGGCAACTGCCTTAGGCCCCGATCTGCTAAGGGCCCCGATCTATTAGGAGCCCCCCCCCACACACACACATATATATATATATATATTTTATTTTTTTTTTAATGTTTAGCATATTTAACATGATGTCCAACAAAATAAAGAAACACGAGTATTTTACAAAAGCGGCAAATCAAATCACAAACGTAGCATCCTCCCCCCTTCTCCTCAGACTGTTGGACTCTTCCATGTTGTCTCTGAGACATGTGCATGCCCATAGCTTTGGTTACATTGCAAACAAACTGCACAGCGTATAGAATAGCAGCAAAATGAAATGAAGTTATCTGAATGGTGCAGAGAAATGAAGAAAAAGGGAAGAGCTTAGAGTACAGAAAACTTTTTATCAAAACAACCTTTTTCACTTCAACCAGTGAGGAGACTAACCCCTCCTGAGGAGCAGATAGAGAGCAATGCTCCTTGTACGAGCACACATGTTCCTGATGCTAAATGATGAGCACCTCACTGTTGCCAACTTCTTAGTAAGTAAAGTAGCTATTGGCTGTCCTAAAAGTTGCTAGAAGTCACTAAATGATGTCATTGCCTAGTTTGCATAGTTGGACATTTGCATGTAATTGTAATGGGTGCTGTAGGACAGAAGAATAATGTCATGGGTGAGACAAAAAGTGAGTAAAAAACACCCTAAATATGTTTAGAACTACAAATGAATTTTCTTCTGTTGATTCTTGGTTTGTTTGTTTTAATTTGGCATTTAAATAGGCCATTGCTTCTGTATCATGGCAAATGGTGTTCACTTATATAGCGCTTTTTCTCATCTCTGGATGACCAAAGCACTTTACAGGTCTTCCTATCCACCTATTCACGCACACATTCACACACTGATGGCAGCAGGCTGCTATACACACAGAGGCGCTAGCCTGACCACCAGGAACAACTGGGGGTTCAGTGTCTTGCTCAAGGACACTTTGACATGCAGACAGAGCAGGAATCAAACCCCTGACCCTCCGATCAGTAGTTAGCCACATTACACCTGTGCCACAGCTGCCCCATCTCCTCATCTCCAATAAACGGCTTCAACCAGCCTTTGAATTCAGGGTTTGATTCCCACTCCTTTCTATATATTTGAGCGTACAGTTTAGACTGCAACATGACGAGCTAGCTGCGAGATGTTTAGCTTATGTCACAGAGAAAGAAACACACACACACACACAGTGGACAAAGTGAGTACGTGACTGAGGCTGTTAGTCAAATGCTGTGATTTATTAGTGTGACACTGACAGTGAAGAAATATTTACATCGATTGGTGGGGGGGGGGGGGGGGGGTTGTGCACAAGCAATTCATTTGTAGTCTGAATGTGACTGGCATGGGTGTGGGCCGCCTCTCTGACTGCAACTAACTGCTGCATGAGGCTACTGTGTGACTGACTGCTTGTGAGTGCTTGGGGAGAAGCTCACGGTAGCACCCGCTGCTTGTTGAGGATAGTAACTGCAGACCAATAGTACCTTCATGTCAGCAGGGCTTGACATTAAGTTTTTTGCTCACCGGCCACTGTGACAAGTGATTTTCCAAAGTTACTAGCCACTCAGCCTTTTCACTAGCCACAATTTTGTAGCTGGAAAATTATATTTAATATGATCAAATCTGATTTTTGCATACTAAAATGTAGTTGAATTAAATGTACAACCTTTTTAAATGCAATGACCCTTATACATACATAAAAATAGCAAGAGAAACACTGTCTAAGTAGTTATTAACAACAGTAAATACTGTAAAACAGTTGAGAAAAATATTTGCAATATGAGAGTGAAGTACAGGTAGATTTGGTTTCTGTCCCAATTCTAAATTCTACCCTTTCCCCTTTGCCTACCCCTTGGTGTCACCATGGGATGAGACGCCGTCTCGGCGCTCAGCCCATGTTTCTCCTCATCCCTGCTTCTCATTGAGCAGCATCTCAGCAGGCTCCCAGCTGGCAGCATTACGGGACGGCTGGGGCCAATTAATCCTCATCAGCTGGGCGCTGCCAATGAGAATAAATAGGAGCAGCCTCGATCACTCGGGGCTGCGACATAAGCACTGCTAGGCTGAAGCCCCTTTGTCTGGTGTCAGTCTCTACTCCTCTTACAGCATTCCTGTGATTGTTACCCGCTGAGAGTATGTATGCCTTGTTACCCCTACGTCCGGTACGAGCTCCCTGCTCCTGCGCTGTGCAACTCGTGAGTGTACCTCTGTACGAGTATCTGTGCTTTCCTCATCCCTCACCCCTTACCTTTAATAAAACATCACGACTCACTGGCTCGCCCTTGGCTCTTATTGCGTTGCTCCCTAGAGCCCCGCGTGACAGTATGTCGCAGCCAGACGAGTTGCCGGCGGCCGTGAGTCGCTGTGGAATTGTACCTTTCTGTCCGGGTGTCAGCGCTGCTAGCATGCCGTTTCCCAGGAGTCACTCCCGACGCCAGGGCGACGAGCTGAGGTCCATCTCGGGGGCTGTCGACAGGATGCTCTTCACCCTGCACAATGCCTCCAACTCGAGACGCTGGCATCCGGGCCGTGCTGAGGATCTCCTGGACTGTTACCCTCATTCTTTGTTCCATCTCGAGGACAGTGCCAGGATAGACGCCACAGGTACACAGCGAGAGAAGCTCCGCGGGTTGGATGGAAATCCCGGCAGGAAGCCGAAGTGGATGACGTTGCCTCCCGCTTCGGGATCCCGTTCCTGCTGCCATTCCAGCCCGGGAGTTCACGCCAACCAGAGGGCTTCCCCCGACCTGCACCACGTCACTCGGGATTCCCTCCAAGGAGCCGCAGCTGACAGCAGTTACGTCTGGGGCCAAGCGGCTGTCGCGAGCTCCACTGTGCATCCTGTCACCATCTTCGGGCATGTGGCGGCGGCAGTGAGATTGGTGGAGAGGACTCCAGGGCTACGAAGCTTTCCCGTGCTCGACGCCTTCCTTGCCTCGATCTCCGATCAGGAGCGGCGATTCCTGGGTTCCCCCCTCGCTTCGTCCCCTGGGAATAGCCGTCATCACATCGCCGAGTCACCTCTGCACGAACCCCGTCCGGATCCAGTTCTGGGCTGCCGCCAGGACCTTTCCCCCCACACAGCTGTCACCTCCTCGTCTTGTCAGTGTGGAGATTTCACAGCCTCGTTCCCTGAGCCTCGTTCCCCCACTGTCACTCCAGGACATTCGGGCTGGCTCATCCCGGCTGTTTCCCCCTCCTCCTCGACGCGCTTCCTGACTGCTGTGTGTGCCTGGAATCTCGGCCTGGTGAGCTCTCTGCTGGAGACTACGCGAGCGATCCTCAGACGGTTTCCCAGGGGGTCCTCCGTTATCGCCGGGCGGGGAGAGGAAGAAGCAGTGTCCACCACAGCAGGCGATATCCAACCTCCAGGAGACAGGCAAGTCATAGTTTATTCACATCGGCTTAATGATTTGCTCTGTCACATTCCTGGAGGAGGAGTTCAGGGTTCGCAGCTCCCTGAACTCCCCCCACCTGCTGTAACCTGTGTTCCTAATCCTGCATCCTCTGTGTCTCTCTCTGGCGAGCGATCCCCGGCTCCGGGTCAACGTGGTGGGATAAGGAGAGGGCCTGCGGTTCCGCAGCTACGTTGTGGACGGAGGAGGAGGACTGACTGCTGCGTGGAGTCTGCGCCGACGACTAAGCGTCCCCGGGTCTCCACGGAGGAGCGGTTTGGTCCAGCGGGACGAGATTCTTCTGGCTTCACACCGTGTGGATTGTTGGCGGGGTTACCAGAGCTGGAGGAACCTCAAGCTGCGCTGACCATCGTGCTGGCTGCGGGGCCCGACGCAGCTGAATGGGAGCCTGACAACGACCTCCTGACGATGGATCCTGGATCTTCGCAGTCCTGGATGGCATCAGAACCCGAGATCAGGCGAGTGCTCTCCTTTCTTTTCTCCCTTTATATCTTTGAGCACTTTAGCCTGTCTCTAGGGGAGATGAGCCGGGTGCAGCCGCCCGCTGCATCCGAGCTCGTCTCGCCGGGTTCTGGCGCTGCCGGTGATCCTGATCCCGGTTCTGTTTTCTCTCCTGAGCCTTCTTCCAGGGTCACCGGCGAGGAGTTGCCGTTCCTCGTGGTGCTGGAGGGTCCAGGTTCAACATTGGAGGTCGGTTCTGGTGCGGTGTCCAATGTGGGTTCGCCCGAGACCCAATCGGGGTCTGACGTGGGTGCTGTTCCAGCGGTGTCCGACGTGGGTTCGCCTAAGGCCCAATCGGGGTCCGACGTGGGTGCTGCCCCAGTGTTGTCCAGGTCCGGTGAGGAGGTGGCCGTTTCCCTGCGGCCTGACGCTCATCGCCCTCGTCATCGGCTCTCCCCTGAGCCTCTTCCACCGGGACCCGCTTTGACCCTTCGTCCGTCTCAACGGTCCTGGTGGTTGAGTGATGCGGGTCGACGGCCCGACCCGCAAGACTTTCGGTTCGGTGATCTGCTCCAACCCCCCGGTGATCTGTGTTTGCTTCTGGGTGGCCTGGCTCGGCTACCGGTGGACTGGGTTCCTGGGATCTGGGTCCGGAGTTCGCCGTCCAAACATTTCCCTTTCCCCGGTTCGCCAACTGGACAATGGGTGGGGAGACCTCCGGAGCCACCTCGGCCATTTTGGACTCTGCCTGCCATATTCCTCGGGTGTCGCTTTTCTTTTATTATTAAGGTCACTCGGGTGTAATATTTTGTCCTTTTGGTGAATATATATTCATAGTGCTGTGTATTGTTTTCCATTGTCCGTACTCAGCATTTTCCTTTTTGTGCCTTGTTCGTAGCTTTGTCTGTGCGTTATAGAGTTATGTGTTTTGTTTCCCATCAAACCATACTCTGTAATCGTCCGTTTGTCCCAGTCACCTTCACTCCTCTAGGTGACTGTGTGTGTGTATATATATATATACGGTGCTGTGTATTGTGGGTTTTTTTTTTCTCCCCCCCCTTCATTATCCGTACTCAGCATTTTTTATCACTCTTGTCCTGTTCTTAGTTTTGTCTGTGCATTATGGAGTAGTGTTTGTTCTGTTATCCATACTCTGTAATTGCTTTATCCGTTTTTGTCATTCTTTTGGTGGGTTGTTATCTGTTCCCGTGTTCTGTATTCTCCCCATCTGTGCCCTGGTTTTTTTTTCTGGTGCGATGTAGAGTACCGTATTTGGTTTTTTTTTCTCTGCCCTGTTACTCTACATTGGTCCATTGGTGTTGTCCTTCCCTTTGCTTCTTCCCCTCCGGTCCTGCCTCCCTTCCACCCACCCTAGGTGGGGGGGGGGATGTTCCTGGTCATTCAGGAGCCCGACCTTGAGGGGGAGGCTCTGTCACCATGGGATGAGACGCCATCTCGGCGCTCAGCCCATGTTTCTCCTCATCCCTGCTTCTCATTGAGCAGCGTCTCAGCAGGCTCCCAGCTGGCAGCATTACGGGACGGCTGGGGCCAATTAATCCTCATCAGCTGGGTGCTGCCAATGAGAATAAATAGGAGCAGCCTCGATCACTCGGGGCTGCGACATAAGCACTGCTAGGCTGAAGCCCCTTCGTCTGGTGTCAGTCTGTACTCCTCTTACAGCATTCCTGTGATTGTTACCCACTGAGAGTATGTATGCCTTGTTACCCCTACGTCAGGTACGAGCTCCCTGCTCCTGCACTGTGCAACTCGTGAGTGTACCTCTGTACGAGTATCTGTGCTTTCCTCATCCCTCACCCCTTACCTTTAATAAAACATCACGACTCACTGGCTCGCCCTTGGCTCTTATTGCGTGGCTCGCTAGAGCCCCGCGTGACACTTGGCCCTTGAAATCAAGGGCCCCTTGTTCTCATCAGAAAAAAGAAGAAAAAGAAAACTGATGAGGAAAAAGTCTCATCTTACAGAGAAAAATGTCTCAGATTTACACAAACTATTCTAATCAATAGAAAGTCAGAAAGTTACTAGAAATAAAGCTGTAAATTAACAAAGAAAAGTTTGGACCCCCTGGTGGGCTGTTTTTGGCCCATGGGCCATATGTTTGACACCCCTGGACGAGCTCATTAAAAATACACATTTAGAGGATTTACTTCCATGAAGTAGTTGCATATCACAACAGCATGTAAATGAATAAGATAAAATAAAATAGAAAGCATAGATAAATGAAAGTTCACCTTAGAATAAGCTTCATATTTGTTCTTTACAGCAACAAATCAGTCACTTTTTCTCTGTGTGGTGAGAAGACTTACATCTACACACCTGTGGACATTAAATGTGAGCTTCTTGCTCTAAAACTACTCATTTTTAACCATGGAGGTAGGAGCTGTTGTTCATGAGGACGCAGCGGTGACACCAGCTGCTGACAGTACAGGTAAACAACTAAATGTTTTACTATTTTTTCTAATTGTAAGATTTGCAGAGGCCAAGGCTCACAAGGGTAAATTTAAATATGACCAACTGTTCAGCCTCATGGCAGATGACATTACATAAGATTAAATACAGTAATTTTGAGTATCCATGAAAGAGTAGTAGTTTGTTGTGAACAAACAACAGATCTTCCATGTGAATTGTTGTTGTTTTTTTAAAATAATAGACAAGAGTCTACATTCAATTTGTTAAACTTTGTTTTTCTATAGATGCAATTCCTGATGCCTGAATGATATCAACATTTGAAGACTTCTGAGGACATTAAGTTTCAGGTAGAATTTCAGTAAGGCCTGAAAAGAAAGTGTAGAACAAAAAAAAAGTAGGGCCCCATTTCTGTTTTTGCCTTTGGCCCCAAATGGGCTAAATCCGCCCCTGGTTGATATAAACAACAACATCAGTTCAGCTTGTTAATAACATTCGCAACAATAATTTGTTTTACTCGTATTTGAGGTGCATTGGCTTATGGGCAATCTTCTTGTCAACTTCCGGTGAAGTGATGTATTGTTGTTCACTTCTTCCCTGCTCAGTTCTCAGTTCCCTTTGGAACTGAAGATCGTTTGCTCCTTTTGGTTTGGACTCTCAATATGGCAGAATACTCTGTGCAGTCACCTTCAGAGTACACCACTGGGTGATCGGAATGCACTGTCAGTGAATGGGAAACGGCTAATGGCCAATAGCAGCCTTTGGTCATATCATAGAAGTTGGTCATATCATAGAAGTAGTTGGTGTCTTATTTTAACTTTTGATCCTCAGCTCCATCGCATCCACCGATCTTCCTGTCTACATGTGACATCATGATACATCAACGTTGTTCAGGATGGGGCAATGGGAAAACCTAGAGTGGATTTTTCTTGCTGATTCTGATTTACCTAATAATCTCCTGTCATCGATTGCTCAGTCTGCTTCACCTCACCCTGGTGGATAGCAGCAATGGAGACGGGAAGGAAATTATGGCTGTTCTTCTACTTATCGTACTTCTTATCAGCCCTGTGCATCACTGGGGACAACTGGCACCGGAATGAAGTCCAGTGCTCCATTTTATAGATGCATTTGCATTTTAAAAAGGAACATGGACGTCTAGCTGTGTGCTGGATGTCACCCCCCCCCCCCCCGTCTCTGTTCTTACCCTCTGATATTAAGATAAGATAAGATAAGATAAGCCTTTATTAATCCCACAATGGGGAAATTCCAGGATTGCAACAGCACAGGGATAGCAACACTCAAAGCAATAATTAAGAAGATACGGAAGATATAAATAAGAGCAGTGGATATACATACATACACATCAATATATAAATATATATACAAAGTGCGGAGCATTGTAGCAAGATGGAATAAACAGCATTAAAAAAAAAATTAAAAAAAATAACCGTCTACTTAGTTATCTAACTAACTAACTAACCTGCACTTATATAGTGCTTTTTCTAGTCACAAAGACCACTCAAAGCGCTTTCACTAATGCTAACCCTCTATTCTAAGGGCCTATAGGAAACAGATATCTAGGGACAATTTAGAACAACCAATTAACCTAACATACATGTCTTTTGGATTGTGGGAGGAAACCGGAACCGGAGCCCACACAGCACAGGGAGAACATGCAAACTCCATACAGAAAGGTTCCAACCCCTGCCAGCCTGGGGATTCGAACCAGGAACCTTCTAGCTGTAAGGCAACAGTGCTAACCACTGCACCACCGTGCTGCCATATCCTACATAGTATGAATATGTACCCATACATATTGTCACCCTCTGTAGCGACCGATACTGTCCTAGTTGTATATACTAGAGGGGACCATTGTGTAAGTCTATTGCATCTTTTGCATTCAGTACTATTAGGTCGTCACGTTTTTTTGCTATCTCTGCAAGCAGCCCTGCTTAGGTTATACAGTCTGACTGCCGTAGGTAGGAAGGACCTGCAAAACCTCTCGGTTGCGCACCTAGGATGATGTAGTCTGCTGCTAAATGAACTCCTCAGTGCATTCAGTATGTCCTGCATAGGGTGGGACTCGGACTCCAGCAGAGATGACAGTTTAGCCACCATCCTTCTGTCTCCCATCTCCTCCACTGGGTCAGGGTGCTGCCCCTGGACAGAGCTAGCTTTCTTGATCATTTTGTTCAGTCTCTTCCTATCGGCTGCTGTAATGCCACTGCCCCAGCAGACCACTCCAAAAGTGATGGCTGATGCCACCACCGTGTCGTAGAATGTCTTCAGCAGCGCCCCTTGTACACCAAAAGACCTGAGTCTCCTCAGTAGGAACAGCCTGCGCTGTCCCTTCTTGTAGAGTGCGTCAGTATTGTGTGACCAGTCTAGTTTATTGTTCAGATGAACACCCAGGTACTTGTAGGATGTCACCATCTCGATGTCTGTTCCCTGTATGTTTACTGGTGCTGTGAGGGGTTGTCCTTGCCTGTGGCAGTCCACCACCAGCTCCTTAATTTTCCTCGCGTTGATCTGGAGGCAGTTCCGATGGCACCAGTCCACAAAGTCCTGCATAAGTCCTCTGTACTCAGCTTTATCTCCGTTGGAGATGAGGCCAATGATCGCAGAGTCGTCAGAGAACTTCTGTAGATGGCAGTGTGTTGTGTTGTGTGAGAAGTCCACAGTATAAAGGGTAAATAGGAAGGGAGCCAAAACCGTTCCCTGGGGGGCCCCGGTGCTACCGATGATTGTGTCGGACACACAGTCCCGGGTTCTCACAAACTGTGGCCGGTTAGTGAGGTAGTCCAGGATCCATGATGACAGGTGCTGGTCCACCCCTGCGCACAGCAGCTTGTCCTTCAGGATCATCGGTTGGATGGTGTTGAAAGCTCTGGAGAAGTCAAAGAATATGATCCTCACCGCATTCCCGGGCTTCTCCAGGTGGGACAGAGAACGGTGAAGGAGGAAGATCACTGCATCCTCCACCCCAATGCCATGCTGGTAGGTGAACTGGAGTGGATCCATCGCTGGTCCCACCAGGGGGCGGAGGTGAGCAAGGAGCAGTCTCTCCAGGGTCTTCATCATTATTGTGGACCTGGTTAGTCTGATCAGTACAGTTTTAACATTTCTCCTTGAGTTTTAAATTATTTTAAAGGAGGCTGGGGAAGCTGCAAAGGCTTTGACAAGAAATCTTTCAGGCAGAAATGTTTAATTGTTTTATCCATCTACAAATGCAAGAAATCTCTGTCTGTTTGTTTGTATGTGTCTCTGTGTGTGTGTTCCTCAGATATCTCTCAAACTGTTCGGCAGACTGAGCTCAGATTTTATAACTGCTTTGCTAAGGTTACGAGGGTGTGCATCCCCGAGTATGGAGTTGCCCAGTCAAAATATGTAATTTTTATCAATAAAGGTTTAGCCACCACTCTGTCTCTTCATGCCCTGGCTTCAGGAAGTGTGGACGGGATTTTGGATTGACTCCATGCTGATTGGATAATACGTGGCATCACGACCAGTCAGTCACCACAGTGAAAAACAACAAATTTGACAAGAAAAAGATAATACTGAAGATTTAATGCTTAAAAAAATTATACCATAAAGTTGCCATGATTGCTTAGGTCTAAAGGATAATTTGGCATATGTGGAGAACACGAGATGCGTGAGCAGACTGAGAAGAGCGTCAGCGGGGATCCAGGTCTGACAAAGAACACCAGTGTATCCAACACAGAACATGCCAGGAGAAGCAGTGGCCTGACGCTGCCTGGCTCAAAGGCACGCTAACTGATGGCAATAAAAAAAGTATAAACTTTTTTTTCAATAAAGTGGCTTCTAGAAGTGTGGGTGGGGCTTCAGATTGACTCCGTACTAGATTGGATAATACGAGGCATCATGACCAGTCACCGGAGCGCTCTGCAAACAAACCAAGGAAGTGAAAAGCGACAAATTTGACCATAAAAAGATAATACTGATGATATATTGCTTAAAAAAATTATACTATCATGTTGCCGTGATTTAGTTTAGTTTAGCTTATTGGGTTATTTGTCAGGGACAATGTACAGAAAAAAAAAAAACATTAAACACAGGGTAAAGATGCTCTGTACCAGATTATAGCGTTCTCACTAATTTCCATCTGTTGTCCTTGGGGCAGGCAGGAAGGTATTAAAAGAAAAAGAGCACATATAGAAAGCAATTCAGGTTGGGTTTCAGAAACTGCTGACCCTGAAACAAGCAGGAAGTAAGTTTAAAAGATAAAAAGATAAGAGGAACGGAACACATAAAAACAATTTAAGAGTACAATTTCAAATCCTATTTAAGGACGAGAGTCACTGCTGGCAGGCTTGATTACTTAAAATCCATTTTTTAGTCTCTGTGGAGAAGTCTCTAATTTTTTCTGCTCTGCAAAGCAGTGGGGAGCTTGTTAGATAGTTTATTTCGAACACAAAAAATATAACAAAAAACAAGCAAATAGCAAATGCAATAAAGTTACAGTATACACTGTTCGAAAGGGAGAAGGAAGAAGTGAACACTTATTAATTCCAACTCCTCTTTTCCATCGATACACCCATGTGAATTTTATACAAATTACTACCTTTAATACCCCAAGTAAACAATTTACTGTATTTTTTACAGATCAACATTAACACCTGTCCATTCTAACATACAATGAAGTCTATATTTCAAAACCAGTCTCAAACGACACAGATACACACAGTGCTGTCCCACCCACCATTCCATAGTGTCCCATAATGTCCCAGAGTGAACATAATGAATCGTACATATAAATTCTACCCTTCTAACATATATCCTTTCAACAAATGGTGCTTATACCTCTTTTTAAATTGATTTCTGTTTGTACATAGTTTCAGTTCCGGCTCCAGACTGTTCCACAAATCCACCCCACAGACAGATATGCACATACTTTTCTTGGTTGTACGTATCTTGGGTTTTGTGAAGTTTAAGTCTCCTCTCAAATTATGATCATTGTCTCTTTTTTTAAATATTTTTTGTATATTAGTTGGGAGTTGATTGTTAATTGCCCTGTACATTACTTGTGCTGTCTTAAATTTAACTAAATCGATGAACTTTATGACATGTGACTTCAAGAACAACGAACCGGTATGGTCTCTATGTCCTGCATTGTTTATTATCCTTATAGCTCTTTTTTGTAATGTGCATATTGCTTGTAGGTTGGTCTTGTAGGTGTTTCCCCAGACTTCTACACAGTAGTTAAGATAAGGTAAAAACAGTGAATTGTACAATAAGACCAATGATTTATAGTCCACGATGTGTCTTGTCTTCCCCAGTATGCCTATACATTTTGCTAATTTAGCCCGGATGTGACTGATGTGAGGTTTCCAGCAGATTTTACTGTCTAGCGTCACCCCCAGAAACTTATTTTCCTGTACAGTTTGTATTCTGGTATCATCTATCGTTATCATTATTTCATGATTTATTTTATAATTTCCAAACAACATAATCTTTGTTTTTTTTTTAGATTTAGAGATAATTTATTTTTGTTGAACCACTGCGTTAATTTTTCCATTTCAGTTGTGACCACCTTTAAAACCTGCTGCAAATTCTCACCAGTGCAAAGGATATTTGTGTCATCCGCAAACAAAATAAATTTCAGAATTTTTGATACTTGGCATATGTCATTTATATACCAAGATAAAGAGTTTGGGTCCCAAAACTGACCCCTGGGGCACACCACAAGTGATGTCCATGCAGGGTGATTTGTGCTCTCCAATTTGTACAAATTGTTGTCTGTTACTTAAATAACTTTCCACCCAACTCAGTCCTACCCCTCTTATCCCATACCTTTCCAGTTTCCTTAGAAGTATTCTGTGGTCAATGGTGTCAAAAGCTTTCTTTAAGTCTATAAATACTCCTACAGCAACCTTTTTTTTTTGTCTATACAACTAGTAATTTCTTCTATAAGTTCGATCAGTGCCAAAGATGTAGATTTATCTGCTCTAAAACCATACTGGCTATCTGTAAGGAGGTTGTGTTTTTCAATGAAATCATCCAGTCTCTTAGTGAATATTTTTTCAAGTATTTTGGAGAATTGTGAGAGTAAAGAGACTGGCCTGTAATTTGTGAAACAATGACTGTCTCCTGTTTTGTAAAGAGGTGTTACTTTTGCTATTTTCATTTTGTCTGGAAATGTACCAGTTTGAAATGACAGGTTACAGATGTGGGTGAGTGGCTTAACAATTCCCTCAATTACTTTTTCACTATTGTCATGTCAATTTCATTCCAGTCCGTTGATTTTTTGTTCTTAAATTTACTCACAGTCTCGATAATTTCCTTTTCAGTAACTGCACCCAAAAAGATTGTGTTTGGGTTTCTATCCTCTATTTCATTCACAGAACCACTGTAGTTTGTTTCTGGAGTCACTATTGATTTTGCTAATTCAGGACCAACGTTTACAAAAAATTTATTGAAACCACTGACCACATCTTCCATATTATTAATCAAACTGTCGTTTTCGATAAAATATTCTGGATAATTTGCATACTTAGGACGATTACTAATAATCCCCTTGAGTACTTGCCATATTCCTCTTATGTTATTTTTGTTATCCTCTAGTATTCTGTTGTAATATTCTTTCTTACAGGTCCTCATTATAGTGGTAAGCTTATTTTTATATCTTTTATATTTGATCTCAGCTTCCACCTTTCTGCATTTAATGAATTGTTTATATAATGTATTCTTCTTTTTACATGCATTTATTAACCCCTTGGTGATCCAAGGAATATTTTTTTGTTGTTGTCTGTCACTGTATTGTTTTATAGGACAGTATTTATTGTACAATGATTGAAATATTTGTAAAAATTTATCATATGCTCCATTTATGTCATTTTCATCATAAACTATCTTCCAATCTTGTATTAATAATTCCTTTGTCAGTAAATACATTGATTCTTCGGTTCTTATTCTTTTATATTTAATATTTTTGGTATACTTTTTCTTCCTATAATCACATTGATAGACAACAAAAATCGGCAGGTGGTCACTGATATCATTCAATAAAAGCCCACTCCTGATATTATTTTCCATAATGTTTGTGAATATGTTATCTATTAGTGTGGCACTGTGCGACGTGATTCTGCTAGGTCCTGTAATTGTTGGATGTAAGCCCATACTGTACATTGTGTTGATAAATTCTTCTGTCAAACTATGTTGTTTTGAGTTCATCAGATCTATATTTAAATCACCACAGATGAACATAACTTTATGAGTTAGTTTTGTATACATTTTTTCCATCCAGTCCTTAAATAAGTCAATGTTTGATCCAGGTGTTCTATATACACAGCTCACTACTACATTCTTCACATTGTCCAGACAGATTTCTATTGTAATACATTCAAATAAATCATCCACAGTTACTGACAGATTTTCATCAACCTTGTATTGCAAGCTCTTGTCAACATAAATTGCAACTCCTCCTCCTTTTTTCACTTTTCTATTTATATAATTTAATTCATAGCCATCCATGGTAAAATCCACTCCTTTCTCTTCACTGAGCCACGTCTCTGATATTGCCACAATATTGAAGGGCTCTTTAAACTGATTTAAATAATCTTTAATGTTATTAAAGTTTGCATAGAGACTTCTGCTGTTGAAGTGGATCATAGAAATATTGAAATCAGATGTGACCATTGTGTTAAACTGTTCATCTGTGTAATAATTACAGTCATTATTGATTGAGTTAAAAAGATTATTATCAGGGTCTATGTCATATTCTACGTCCTGTGGGTTGTGCTCTGTGTATTCAAAAACTTTCAGTTCTTGTTCCATTCTGTTATACAGGATCTCACAAAAGTGAGTACACCCCTCACATTTTTGTAAATATTTTATTATATCTTTTCATGGGACAACACTGAAGGCATGACGCTTTGACACAATATAAAGTAGTCAGTGTACAGCTTGTACAACAGTGTAAATTTGCTGTCCCCTCAAAATAACTCAACACACAGTGATTAATGTCTAAACCGCTGGCAACAAAAGTGAGTACACCCCGAGTGAAAATGTCCAAATTGTGCCCAATTAGCCATTTTCCCTCCCCGGTGTCATGTGACTCATTAGTGTTACAAGGTCTCAGGTGTGAATGGGGAGCAGGTGTGTTAAATTTGGTGTTATCACTCTCACACTCTCTCATACTGGTCACTGGAAGTTCAACATGACACCTCATGGCAAAGAACTCTCTGAGGATCTGAAAAAAAGAATTGTTGCTCCACATAAAGATGGCCTAGGCTATAAGAAGATTGTCAGCACCTTGAAACTGAGCTGCAGCATGGCGGCCAAGACCATACAACGGTTTAACAGGACAGGTCCCACTCAGAACAGGCCTCGCCATGGTCGACCAAAGAAGTTGAGTGCACATGCTCAGCGTCATATCCAGAGGTTGTCTTTTGAAAATAGACGAATGAGTGCTGCCAGCATTGCTGCAGAGGTTGAAGGGGTGGGGTGGGGTCAGCCTGTCAGTGCTCAGACCATACGCCGCACACTGCATCAACTTGGTCTGTATGGCTGTCATCCCAGAAGGAAGCCCCTTTTAAAGATGAATCACAAGAAAGCCCGCAAACAGTTTGTTGAAGACAAGCAGACTAAGGACATGGATTACTGGAACCATGTCCTGTGGTCTGATGAGACCAAGATAAAGTTATTTGATTTAGATGGTGTCAAGCGTGTGTGGTGGCAACCAGGTGAGGAGTACAAAGACAAGTGTGTCTTGTCTACAGTCAAGCATGGTGGTGGGAGTGTCAAGGTTTGGGGCTGCATGAGTGCTGCCAGCACTGGGGAACGACAGTTCATTGAGGGAATCATGAATGCCAGCATATACTGTGACATACTGAAGCAGAGCATGATCCCCTCCCTTTGGAAACTGGGCTGTAGGGCAGTATTCCAACATGATAGCCAGCCCAAACACACCTCCAAGATGACCACTGCGTTGCTAAAGAAACTAAGGGTAAAGATGATGGACTGGCCAAGCATATCTCCAGACCTAAACCCTATTGAGCATCTTTGGGGCATCCTCAAACGGAATGTGGAGGAGCGCAAGGTCTCCAACACCATGATGTCGTCATGGAGGAGTGGAAGAGGATTCCAGTGGCAACCTGTGAAGCTCTAGTGAACGCCATGTCCAAGAGAGTTAAGGCAGTGCTGGAAAATAATGGTGGCTACACAAAATATTGACACTTTGGGCACAATTTGGATGTTTTCACTAGGGGTGTACTCACTCTTGTTGCCAGTGGTTTAGACAATGATGGCTGTGTGTTGAGTAATTTTGAGAGGACAGCAAATCTACAGTTATACAAGCTGTACACACTTTTCATCAGCTGTACAGCTGTACACACATCTCAGTGTACTCACTTTTCTGAGATGCTGTAGCTTTGAATGAGAATCCTCATTGTCCAAAAGCAGTTTTATGTAGGGGCATGAACAATGCCAACGAGAGGAAGTCCTTGTTACACTGGTATTTTGTTCAGAAGTTAGGTACACAAAAGTCTTAAGGGGCAGGGGTGCAGAACCATGGATAATTTTAAAGTTGTTGGTACGCAGGTCCTTCTTGGGCGCATGCGCACGCAGCGACCGGCAGCTGGCGAAAAAGTATGTCGTCTGTGTGTCTGTTTTTATGTACTTTTATATGTTTTTACGAAATCCTCTGTGTCGTTTCTGCCCTGGAGTGTTTGTGGACTGTATGGCGAAGCGCCCCCTGGTTCCTACAACATGGACTTCCTCCCCTCTCTTGCACTGCTGCTACTTTTCCTCTGGCTCTTTGTCTATGAGGTAAACACGTTCGGCACCATGGCGGGCAGAATACATTATTCCAGGGACATGTTGCTGCATTTAAACACGGTTGATGCAGCGGCTGTGATTGAGCCTAAGCCGCAACTGCTGGACTTTATTTGAGAGACAGACATAGCGGTGAAAAGAGAGACGGCAGAAGGAAGCGCGGAAGGCGTGGAGGTGTGAAATTGCGCCTGAGGAGGCGTCAGTTTGGTAACATTCCTCTTCCTTCGATGATTTTTGGGAACGTACAGTCTCTGAGAAACAAGGTGGATGAAATTCAAGGGAATATACGCTACCAGAAGGACTTTAAGAACTGCTGTGTCATGGCTTTCACAGAATCTTGGCTTACTGCGCATGACCGAGACGCAGACCTGTGGATTGACGGCTTTGGAGCCCCGCTGCGCTCGGATCGGCAGGAAGAGGTAACGGGGAAATGTCAGGGGGACGGCGTATGTTTATACATTAATAAGCAGTACTGCACATCTGTCACGGTCAGAGAGCGCATCTGTACACCCGATGTGGAGCTGCTGTCTGTATCACTACGCCCCTTTTATTTGCCTTGCGAGTTCCCCCAACTTTTCATTACAATTGTGTACATTCACCCGAGGGCAGACGCTGACTCCGCCTCCACCACTATCTTTGATGTGATCCAGCAGCTGCAATCAATTTCTCCAGAGGCGCCAAACTTCATTCTTGGGGATTTCAACCATGTTTCTTTAAAGAAGACACTTAAAAACTTTCATCAGTATGTCTCCTGCCCAACCAGGCGAAAAAAGACATTGGACCTGTGCTATGGATCCATTGAGAGGGCCTATAAATCACTCCCCCTTCCTCCTGTAGGATCCTCAGATCACAACTGTGTACATTTGCTGCCCACATATAAAACTGCTCTCAGAAGAGGCAAGGTGGAGACGAGAGACATTGATGTGTGGACAGAAGATTCAGTGCACAGCCTCCAGGAATGCTTTGACTGTACAGACTGGGAGATGTTCACACTGTCCTGCGGGGATGATTTGGACTCTTTGGTGGACATCACATGCTCATACATGGCTTTCTGTAAAAATAAGATTGTTCCACGTAAACGTGTCAAAATATATCCCAACAACAAACCATGGGTTACAAAATCAGTTAAATCCTGCTTACAGAGGAAAGCACTTGCCTTTAAACAGGGGTCTGTTTCTAAGCTACAGGTTGCCACAAAAGAGCTGAAGGCCGAAATTTTAAGAGCAAAACAGAATTATAAATCAGAATTGGAAAGCAAGATGGCAGCAAAGAAACTTGGTTCAGCCTGGGCCAGTATGAAAACTATTGCAGGCCTTCAGAGCACAGAGCGCAGTAATCGTGTGTTTTTATATGGTTTTAATTCAGACACAGAGCTGGCTAAAGCTCTTAATTGTTTTTATGATTGTTTTGACTCCTTTGATTTTAGCACAGAAACCCAAGATTTGAAACAGAAACTCAAAGACAATCAGCACTTTAATATTGAGGTGCAGGTTGTTAAAAGGGAGTTCTGCGCTGTAAAAGTGAACAAAAGTCAGGGCCCTGATAATATATGTGGGCGCTTGGTAAAGTCCTGTGCACATGAACTGAGTCCTATATTTCATTACATTTTCAACAAGTCCTTACAGACACATGTGCCTAAGATCTGGAAAGAAGCTGTGGTTGTTCGCGTTCCAAAATCCAGCTGTCCTAAGACGGTAAACGACTTTAGACCAGTTGCTTTGACTTCAATTTTAATGAAAATTTTTGAAAAATTGGTCAGATGTGAGGTCCTAAAGCAGACTGAGCATGCATTGGATCCTCTGCAGTTTGCCTATAGGCCTCACAGAGGAGTGGAGGATGCCACTGTCACTCTGTTTAACATGCTTTTTAAACATCTGGATTTTAATGGGACACACGCCAGACTTTTATTTGTGGACTTTTCCTCCGCCTTCGATACAATCCAACCTCATATCTTAGTTGAAAGGCTCCTGCAGCAATTTGATTTGAGCAATAATCTGGTGGGTTGGATTCTGGATTTCTTAACCAACAGGACGCAGAGAGTAAGGGTCAATGGTACATTGTCTGACCTAAAGTGCTCTTCTATTGGCTCTCCTCAGGGGTGTGTGTTGTCACCACTACTCTTCATTCTGTACACAAACATGTGTCGGAGCAGACATGGCAACAGACACATTATAAAGTATGCTGATGACTCAGTTATTGTCAGTCTCCTCCAGGATGGTGAGAGTGGCCACGGCCCAGTAGTTGATGATTTTGTTCACTGGTGTGAGGATTCCTACCTGCAGCTGAATACGACAAAAACTAAAGACATGATTATTGACTTGAGGAGGAAAAATCCCAGGCACAAAGTCACCGTACTAAAAGGCCAGACCACCGAATGTGTACAATCCTACAAATATCTTGGGACGATTATTGATAGTAATTTAAAGTTTGAAGAGAACTGTGAAAGGGTGTGCAAAAAGGGTCAGCAACATTTGCATTGCTTGAGAAAACTTGCATGCTTCCAAGTTGACCGAACCATAATGACAATGTTTTATCGGGCTTTTATTGAATTTGTTTTATCCTTTTCTTTAGTGTCATGGTTTGGTCAGATAAAACTGAAACAGAGGAAATCCTTGGATCAGGTAGTTAGATGGTCCAGTCGTTTGCTTGGTAAGCCACAGCTGAGCCTGACATCCCTGTACACCAGACAAGTACAGAGGATCGCTACCTCCATTTTAAATGATGACTCCCACCCTTTGCACTGCCTCTTTCAGCTTCTTCCCTCAAGACGGAGGTTTGCTGTCTCAAAAAGTAGAACCCAGCGCTACAAAAACAGCTTTGTCCCTGCTGCTGTCAAAGAGTTGAACAAGCTGTAAAAATATATTGCACATAATTTAGATACCTATTTATTAACTTCATTTTATATTTACTTATTTTTGTAGGATGTCACTTGGGTTCTAAATATTTTATTGGGTTTTAGACCTTTGAGTTTTTAACCTCTTTGACTAGTTTTTAACTTTTAATATGACCCTTCTCTCTTACCTCTGGTTTTTCTCCCATCTCTTTGTCTTTTTATACCCTGATTGATGGAGTCTTGAGTATTTTTTATCATGTTTATAGTCAGCTTCATATGTGCCTGTGTTTGTGTCTATGTTGAATGTAATTTGTGGCTTGTATACTGTATATGGATGTCACCAGACTGCAAAACAATTCTACCTACGGGTACAAATAAAGTAACCTGAACCTGAACCTGAAAGATCAATCATATATTGGCATACATGATCATATTTTCAAAGCTTAATATATTGTGTTTGGCAGTATACCACAATGGTGATACTGTTGTCTCTTCTTATCCAGAATTTTGATGGATTGTTTATACAGAGATTCCAAGGGTTTCAGAATTGTACTATTGGCTTGTGACCAGCATGAGATGCAGTAAGAGAAATTTGTCAAAATCATGGCATTCAGAATTGTTTTTGATCCTTTTAGAGTAAGTGAGTTTCTGATGCAGCGAATATTCCAGAGTGCGGCTCATCCGTTTTATGTGATTTTTGAAGCTGAGTGTGGGATCTAATATGACACCCAAATACTTAAACTCTGTTACATTTTCTATATTTGCTCCATTTACAGTTATGGTCAGATAGCGCATATGATTTTGTTTGGAGGTAAAGTATATGGTAGCCATTTTCCCTATGTTCAGAGTGAGGCATGATTGATTAAGCCATTTTGACACTTTATTCATTGCCATCATTAACTTGTCAGCCACTTGTTTGGCACCCTTCCCAGGTGTGTAGATGACTGTGTCATCTGCATACAGCTGAATTTTTATGTCATTTCCACATACTGATGGCAAATCATTAATGTACAAAGTAAACAGCAGTGGTCCTAAAATTGAACCTTGTGGTACTCCCATGGTACATGCCTTTGATTGAGATACAGTATTGTTTATGCACACACACCTGGAGTGACCAGATAGATATGATTTTAACCAGCTATGGGTATTCATGGACAGTTGAAATCCTGATAGTTTAGAACAAAGGACTGAGTGATTGACCATATCAAAGGCAAGTCTAAAAATATGGCTCCTACCCCCCCCCCCCCCCAATCCAGATATTCTTTAATTGTTTCAATAAAGTAACAACATTCAGTCTCCGTTGAGTGGTTCAGCCTGAAACCAAACTGCATGGGATGCAGCAGCTGGGCAAATTCGAGATGTTCTACCAATTGATTTACTACCACCTTTTCAATGGCTTTTGACAAAACAGAAAGTACACTTATTGGCCTATTGATAGAAAAGTTTCATATTTGTTTCAAACACCTTATGGATTGAAACAACTAGTTATAGACTAGTTGTTGGTTCCAAGGTTGTCATAGCCAGGAGCGGCACTGGGGTTAAGCTCCCAGTGCTCATAAAATACTCCTTATGGCGTGCGTCTCGAAAAGCCTCTGACAACTAAGTCCAACTCCTAGCCTGCCCGTGTGGTTTAGTCTCTAAGCCCGGCGGAACTGCTTTTACTAATAGGAGAAGGGGCGAGGGCGGATCTCTGGCGCCTTAAAACCAGATGCTTCGGGTAGATGGTGGCTCGTCAACCTGGGAAGGTAGCCCATCTAGGGGAAGATAAACCCTGATTTCGAACCTCTGCTGCCTTGCGGCATACCCGCTCACGGGAAAGGCTTCGGGAGTCAACCCTGAGGAAAAATCTGGAGTTGGAGCCCCTAAGGCAGTTCTATGTTGTGCTCAACATCGTTCTGGCAGCTCCTGCAACGGCGCTGGTGCCAAACTGTAGCAGCCCTGCTGTTCCTTTGGATTCATCAGTGACGTGGAGAGGGGGGACATGCTGCATGGGCAACATCTTGTCCTCCATATCTTCCTGCCCAGGCTTGAATCCTACCAACGCCCAACGCTGGAAGGTAGAACACCGGATCACTGGAGAGGACACTCCAGCTTCGCCTTTGGCGTAGACAAAACACGGGGATGACAGTTACCGGTTATAAGCCACTGCTCAATTGGCGTAGAGCGTGGCGCCAGGGGTTGTTCCCGACGGTGGGAGGGATCATCAGATCTCACTGGACAGCTACCGCCCGCCTCAAACTGGGCAGCCCCCAGCCAATAAGGTGTTGTCCCGCCACAGCTTGCTTTCCTCATTGGGTGCATGGGGATAAGGAGAAATCCAAACAGCAGGCTGAGAACCTTCGCACCAGGCAAGACAATAAAACAAAAGAGACCAACTCTAAAACTGGGAACTTGGAACGTCCGCACTATGATGACAGGACTCGCTGCTAACCTCAAGGACATCAACAACACCAGGAAGACTGCCATCATCAATAATGAGCTGAAGAGACTGGGAGTGGATATCGCCACTCTCCAGGAAACACGGTTAGCTGACGCAGGCACACTGAGAGAGAAGGACTACACGTTCTACTGGCAGGGAAAGGGCAGTGACGAACACAGGGAACACGGAGTGGGCTTCGCAGTGAAGAACACTTTGCTGAAGATGGTGGAACCGGGCAGCACTGGCTCTGCACGACTCCTCACCCTCCGCCTGAACACCACTGAAGGCCCAGTCACCCTCGTCAGTGTGTATGCCCCAACACAGACAGCCACACCAGAGACAAAAGACGAGTTCTACGAGAATCTCGCAACAACTGTCAGGATCATTCCCAACTCTGAACAACTCATTCTCCTTGGAGACTTCAATGCCAGAGTGGGTGCTGACCACGACTCCTGGCCCTCCTGTCTTGGACCTTTTGGCGTGGGCAGAATGAACGACAACGGACAGCGGCTGCTCAAGTTCTGCACATATCACGATCTGTGCATCACAAACTCGTTCTTCAAGACCAAGCCCCAACACAAGGTTTCCTGGCAACATCCGCGCTCAAAGCACTGGCACCAGCTAGACTTGATCCTGACCAGGCGCACCTCACTGAAGAACGTGCTAATCACCCGTTCGTTCCAGAGTGCAGATTGCGACACAGACCATTCATTGGTGTGTTGCAAGGTCAAGCTGCAGCTGAAGAAATTCCATCGTGCTAGACAACCTGGAAAGGCACGGATTGACACCAGCAAGATGGCCCAACCAGAACTTGTTGAGCAGTTTGCCTCCACCTTTGAGAAGGAACTTGGTGTACCACAAGGAGGAGAATCTGCAAAGCAGAAGTGGGAAGAGCTACGAAACACCATCTACCGCACAGCCTTGGCTACCTTTGGGAGGAAGACCTCGAAGTCACAGGACTGGTTTGATGCCAAGTTGACCGAGATGACCCCCGTCATTGAAGCCAAGCGCTCAGCACTTGCTGAGTACAAGAAGTACCCAAACGAGAAGAATCTCCAGATTCTCAGGGCTGCGAGAAGCAAAGTTCGGCAGACTGCTCGGCGCTGTGCCAACGAGTACTGGACTCAGCTCAGCCAAGACATTCAAACCGCTGCCATAACAGGGAACATCCGGGGTATGTACGATGGCATCAAGAAAGCACTTGGTCCGGCTCAGAGCAAGACGGCCCCCCCTCAAATCTTCCACTGGGGAGATGATCACAGAGAAGAACAAGCAGATGGAGAGATGGGTGGAACACTACTCCGACCTCTACTCTAGACAGAACACCGTGACACCGTCAGCCCTTGATGCCATCGACTGCCTGCCATCCATGGACGAACTTGACGCCGAGCCAACCATCGACGAACTCAGTAAGGCCATTGATAGCTTGGCCGCTGGCAAGGCACCCGGCAACGACGGCATACCCCCCTGACCTGATCAAGCACTGCAAGACCGCCCTACTGCTGCCATTGCATGACGTCCTCTGCCAGTGCTGGAAGGAAGGTGCCGTACCACAGGACATGAGGGACGCCAAGATCATCACCCTCTACAAAAACAAAGGGGAGAGAAGCGACTGCAACAACTACAGGGGCATTTCCCTCCTCAGCGTTGTTGGCAAAGTCTACGCACGAGTTGTTCTCGTTCGTCTACAGAAGCTTGCCGAACGTGTCTACCCCGAGTCTCAGTGTGGTTTCCGCGCTGAGCGATCGACGGTAGACATGATATTCTCCATCCACCAACTCCAGGAGAAATGCAGAGAACAGAACATGCCTCTGTACGTCGCCTTCATCGACCTCACTAAAGCGTTCGATCTGGTCAGCAGAGAGGGCCTTTTCAAGATCCTGCCAAAGATAGGATGCCCACCAAAGTTGCAAAGCCTCATCGAATCGTTTCACACCAACATGCAGGGGATAGTGCAGCACGATGGCAACGTCTCAGAGCCATTCAACATACGCAGCGGAGTGAAACAGGGCTGTGTACTTGCGCCAACCCTCTTTGGGATTTTCTTTGCTATTCTCCTGAGGCATGCCTTCAGCACAGCAACAGAGGGAATCTACCTGCACACAAGATCTGACGGCAGGCTTTTCAACCTCGCCCGCCTGAAAGCCAGAACCAAAGTACGCGAGGCTCTAATCAGAGACATGCTGTTCGCAGACGACGCTGCAGTCGCAACCCACACACAGCAGGAGCTTCAGACCCTGATGGACCGCTTCTCCCAGGCATGCAAGGACTTCGGGCTTACCATCAGCCTGAAGAAGACTAACGTCTTGGCGCAAGGCACGGAAGCACCACCAACCATCACCATTGACGACTACAAGCTGGAGGTCGTGAATCAGTTCACGTACCTGGGGTCCACGATCAGCAACAACCTCTCCCTTGATACAGAGATCAACAAGAGGATTGGAAAATCAGCCTTCACACTCGCTCGCCTCACCACACGAGTGTGGGAGAATCCCAAACTCTCTGTCAAGACGAAGATGGCAGTGTACAACGCCTGCGTCATCAGCACACTGCTCTATGGGAGTGAGACGTGGACAACATACGCCCGGCAGGAAAAGAGACTGAACTCCTTCCACTTGCGCTGCATTCGCCACATCCTGGACATATCCTGGCAGGACAAAGTGCCCAACACAGAAGTTCTGTCCCGCGCCGGCCTTCCCTCCATGTTCACTCTACTCAGGCAGCGCAGGATCCGCTGGCTAGGCCACGTTCACCGTATGGAGGATGGCAGAATCCCCAAAGACGTCCTCTATGGAGAACTGGCAACTGGCAGGAGAGACGTTGGCCGCCCACAGCTGCGCTTTAGAGACATCTGCAAGAGAGACATGAAGGCCCTGGAGATCAACACAGAGCGCTGGGAGGACCTTGCAACGGACCACTCCAAATGGAGAGGCACCCTGACCAGACAGCTCAAGGCGGGTGAAGAGAGATTGACTGCTGCAGCAGATGAAAAAAGGACCCGCAGGAAGAACCGCCACAGACCCAGCAGCACGGAGACCACCCACAAGTGTGACCTGTGTGACAGGGACTGTCATTCGCGCATCGGCCTGTTCAGCCACAGGCGGTGCTGTTCCAGCAGAGTAGACGTTTAGGATTCTCTTCCATGGTCATCATAGACCGACGGAGGCCGACGACATTTGTGATTTTTTCTATATCTGCTTTTTCTGGTATACCTGAGGAAATAACAGCTTTTAGCCTTATGTTGGCTCAAAATAAAACGGTTCTTGATCAAATAACTCCCACCCGAGGGGGCGTGTGTGTAATTGTAGGAAATTATTGTTGTACTTTTATCCCTGAAAATAATGCAGATGGTCACGTGATTGCCTCAGCCATACATCATTTAACTGCTTTGCAAGCTACTATGGCCAGGGACAATGTCACTGATGAACATGCCTGGTTAAGTTGGTTATTCTCTTCATGGAGAGGTCTCATCATGAACTTGTTAATGATTTTTGTGGTATTATTTTTGGCTTTTTCTTTTGGCATTCCCTGTATCTGTAATATGATGATGAGATTGGTGCTTGTTAATTTAGTGATGTACCATGGAGCAGTTGCCGGGGATGGCGGCGATGATGAACAAACAGCGTGAGCTCAAGGTGTCTCTCCATGACCCGAGTACAGAGTAAAAGTATGACTGACATGCAGAAAACCTAAAGGAGTTGCGTGATCATGATGTGAAGTTTGAAACATTATTTTTACTTTTATTTTGTTTTTTGTTACTCTTATTTCTGTTTTTACATTTTATCATTACACTTTATTATTATATTATTGTTTTGTTTTATATTGTTTGTTTTTATACACATAACTATAACACATACATATACCCTTATTATATCTTTTTATTATTATTTTATCATTCTGTTTTTCACTGTTTTACCATTGATAATTTTCTTTATTGATTAATGGGTTTATTGTTCCATTTCTCCTCCTAAAGGACTAAAACATTTAGCTGGTACCTGGGGCAGCAGGGTCGATGGCGGATTTTCACCGTTGTTAGCTAGTTAGAATCTGTTGCATGCAAATGCATTGGAGCTTAGCATAGCTGCCAGATGGGGTTTTAGATGCCATAAATCATTCTTTTTTGATGCCTTGCATGGCATCAAAGGGGGGGAGAATGATAGAAAAGTTTCATATTTGTTTCATACATGTGATTTGCTTTGTCTCAGAGTATGCCTCAGAGTCTGTGTGAAATGTACAAGTTCGTGGCAGCTGGACATTTATCTCTTTGTTTTTGTTTTCATGTACTTATTGTTATGAGTATGTCTGAGAAGGAGATAGCTTGGAAGAACCAACCTGAACTAGATATTCTCTCATGGACAGTCTTGAGATAGCAGGATGCTTAAATGACTGAAAGTTGTGTGTGTGAATCAGAGTGGTGCGTGAATAGGCTCTGAGACTATTTTTGTATTGTTCTCCACTGGCCAGTGTAATTAAATTTGCTGAAACTCTGATCCAGCCTGGTTTTTGACTGAAGGTTAAGAAGGATTTTTCTAACACCTATAATTACTAATTTCCTGTTTGTCAGGATTTTTTTTTGAATGAATGAATGAATGAATTGAGGATTGAGTAGCTCTAAAGGATAATTCGCCATATTGATGGCTGAAATGCAAAACCTCCTAGCTGCAGGATTTTCTGATTTGTGAATTTTACTTTGGATGATGAGAACAAGGAAGGCTGCTCATATCTGTCTGCAGGACAGTCTCGCTCTTTATTGTGATAGGAAATTATTCTGACGAAAAAAGTCGCATAACATTCTGCAAGAAAACAAAAAGTTTTTAGTTTTCTCAAAAAAGTGCATTTTTCAGATAGGACGTTTTGGATTTCAGCCATCAATATGTGGAGAACATGAGATGCACAGGTGTGTGGAGGGTGGGGGGCCTGGACTGGCTTATCGCAGTCCTCCCTAGATTAATGGAACTGCTGCTTCATCCGTGTGCCACCGCTGTCCTTTGCTGCATTGCAGGTTCAACATAGTGCTCCTCCCAGTGCACAGCTATCTAAACATTAAAAGTTAATAATACCACCATGATTGTAGAGCTGAATGGCCAGAACAATTGCATATCATATGCGAACACATACGCGCGTGCTTTGACTAAACGATAGTGATAAAAAACGCCCAAATAATGAAATAAATCATTTTTTATTTACTGACAAATGGGCAACACTGATGCAGCAATTGCAGCCAAATGGGTCATTCTGCTGAGTATAATAATATTCAATGTTTTGTACTCATAATATGCTAAAGTATAAAAGGATGCCCTAGAATGGGTCTCAAATATTTGTAAATGTGTCCTGTTCTGCATGAGTTTATTGACAATACATTATAAACTACACATATAAACTAAAACATGATGGCTGAATAACTCCCATTCCCACAAGTGCAAGATACAACACTTATGAATATGTCATAAAAGATCACACAAATAAGTCTAACAAACAAATAAACAAGGGTTCTTAAACAGTCGCTAATATTGGATGTCCCATTCATTTTCAATAATTCTGGTATTAATATTACTGTTCTTGAGGTGCAAAAGGCTGTGTTCCCACATTTCTGATGCTGAAGACATTGTTTTTTAACAAGGAAAAGTGTCCCATTTCAGTGTCAACCATATGTTCTAAACTAGTACCAGAAGTTTCTACCATAATTCACTCAAGGCATCATGGGGCCAAGGAATAAGGTGGATACTTCTACAGCTTCTCTCAGAGAAACACAGACTTAAGCAGGCAAGTATGCTTAAGTCACTTTGGGCCATATTATTTCTCTAATCAGTTGTCCAAGTGTTTATGACCGTTTCAAAGGTCATTTCACTATCACAGCTGCAAATTTCCCACAGGGCAAAGAGGCTGCCCTAGTTACTGAGAGGTGTGCTTTGGATAACCCAATCCAAAGCACTCCTGCCCATCCCTTTAATACACAGAAGCACATTATCTAAAGTGAACTCTGATCATGTCGACATGTTTAATCTTAAGCGCCAGACCTATTTTTGTAGATCTTGCTCAAGAATAGCATGCTCAAATTTATTGTGAAAAAGAGTTTGCCCTCTTTCTGATTTCTCAATTTTTTTGTATGTTTGTCACACTTAAATGTTTCGGATCATCAAACAAATTTAAATATTAGACAAAGATAACACAAGTAAACACAAAATGCAGTTTTTAAATGAAGGTATTTATTATTAAGGGGAAAAAAATCCAAACCTACATGACCCTGTGTGAAAAAGTGATTGACCCCTAAACCTAATAACTGCTTGGGCCACCCTTAGCAGCAACAACTGCAATCAGGTGTTTGCGATAACTGGCAATGAGTCTTTTACAGTGCTGTGGAGGAATTTTGGTCAACTCATCTTTGCAGAATTGCTGTAATTCAGCCACATTGGAGGGCTTTCGAGCATGAACCACCTTTTTAAGGTCATGCCACAGCATCTCAGTTGAATTCAGGTCAGGACTTTGACTAGGCCACTCCAAAGTCTTCATTTTGTTTTTGCGTGGCTACTTTTCTTTTGTTTTTCTTGTTTTCTCATTGTCCTGCTGCAGAACCCTAGTGCGCTTCAGCTTGAGGTTACGAACAGATGGCCGGACATTCTCCTTAAGGATTTTTTGGTAGACAGCAGAATTCATGGTTCCATTTACCACAGCAAGTCTTCCAGGTCCTGAAGCAGCAAAACATCCGCATACCATCACACTACCACCACCATATTTTACTGTTGGTATGATGTTCTTTTTCTGAAATGCTGTGTTATTCATTCATTCATTGTTTAAAATAACATTGTATAAAAGTTACAACATACATTTAAAAACAATGTGATGACACAAGAAAGCGTGCATACTTATTTCCATTGGGGTCCCTAAAAGAGATTGCAGCGGGTCTCGTACCTGCAATCTTCTGCTTTGACAGCTGGCAGATTAACCACTGAACTATACACACTACAAATCACAGTGATCAGCTGACGCTTCTGAGGACAACGGCAGACGTCAGTCTATACATGTCAAAGTTAAAAACATCCTTCTTATCCTTGTCTGAATAAAGGAAACAATAAACTAATCTTCTACATCTGTGAGCAGACTATTAAATTACCTGTATCCGGCGCTAATGCCGGAAGACAGTGTGCCAAAAAAAGATGTTTTTATGTGCCTCTGCCTCACTCAGCAGCACGTCTTGCTCACAGTCCATGAAATTCAATTAAATCCATTATTTCTGATTGTGGATACAGGAGAATAAAATGTACAGCACTTGAATATATCTATTTGCATACCTATTTGCATCTAACTGCATATTCAAAAGGTTGCATGTATGAGACCCGCTGTGATCTCTTTTAGGGACACCAATGGAAATAAGTGTGCACACTTTCTTGTGTCATCGCATTGTTTTTAAATGTATGTTGTAACTTTTATACGATGTTATTTTAAACGATTGAAAAGTCACGAAAAAGAAGACAATATGAACCTATTTAGTGGGTAGCCAAGGTCCCCTGTCAGTTGAAAGCAGACCATATGAGACTCAGCAAGTACATATTTTATGTCCAAAAGGCAACTCTCATCCCTTATAGTTATATACAACTTACATGGATTACACACTAATAAATGAATGAAGTGCACCAGGGAACGGGTGAGACTGTTGCATTTCAAACTTTACGCATGTGTTTATTGACATAACTACTCTACACACAGAGGCAATTATTATCTTGGTAGAATGCTGTGAAAATGTAGTTTAGTCAGCAAAAAAAGTCAGTCACTTAGTCAAACCACGGAGTTACAATGAAGCCTTGAAGACAGGGTGATATTTGTGGGGCACACAGGCACATTGCGCATGAGGTGGGTTATTATTAGGACAATTACATGAATTTGCTCACCAAGAAGCCACCCATCCGCACAATGCCAGCTTGTAGCTTGTTCCTAACAATGCTGTTGATCAGAGTCATTAGGAAAACCGGCTCTCGCTACAAATTGTGCTTTGATGTTGGCCTGTTCAACTGCACTGTATGGGAATATGATGTACCTGGGTGACAGCCGGATAATGCCATCCCACACAGGTGGCATAGCTCGGCTCAGGGTTGACTAGGAAATTCCCAGTGGGCCTGCCAGCTCCCTCTGGAATGCCCGCTTCCAGAAACCCCAGAGTTGTTAGCACCTGCACTGGGATGGGCAGTACTTCTCGCCATGTTGCACTCCAAGAGCAGCTGTAGCTCTGTTCAGCACAGTTCCACAAAGACTGCCCATGGTAAACCTAAACCGGCTGACAAACCAGTCATCATCCTGAGCCAGAAAATCTTCGGTCTCTAAATACCCTTTCTCTTCTCACTGCAGGATTTGCAATATCCTCTAATCCTCTTTTGTTAGAGGCATGTTCTGCACTTCTTTGTGCTTGCTTTTATATCCACTCATCTAATTGCGCACACTTGGATGTTTGGTCATCATGTGTATCTGGTGTGGACAATAATTTTCACGTCATTATCAGTCTCCCAACATCACCTTTAAGTGTCGCCAACGTACCAATAACAGTAGAAACGTAAGTACGCCAGCCATGAAGTTGGCGTGGGGCTGTGCATATTTCCACGGTCATTTCATTCTTGGTACATCTGAAATTTTCCGTAGAAAAGGACATACACCATGTTTTTGTGCGTAAGTACCCTTTGTACATGAGGCCCCTGGTCATTTGCTGGCAAGTGCAGGTGGCAGTGAGTTTGTCCATGATGTCCACTCCTCCTTCATTTTTATTATGGTCCAGGATAATTATGTTTTTTTGTCACTTTTTTGTCGCAATATAATAGTCATCAGACTATTATGTTCATGTTCTGTTTTTCGAAAAAAAAAATTTTATGTAAAATTTAAAATTTATATTTTAAGTAAATATATATGGGTAAAAACTGATCCTAACATCCCAGATATATATTGTTAATTATATTAAAATTACAAAAAACCCCCATAAATTTACACAAATTTAAACACAAATTTATTTTAGAGATCTGTTCTCATAATTCTCAGTAATATTTAGGTAACATAACCTTTTGTTTATTTATGTAATTCCCTTGAGGTTCATTTTACCATCTACTTTAGATTGAAAATGAGAGGTATACTGTAAAAATAAAGGCCCAGGGAGGCACACCAAAAATATTAAAACCAATCTCTTCATGGATTAGGAAGTCTAACAAGGTAACTAAGAGGTAAGAAACACATTGGATGATAAATCTTTGTTTTAAGGGTATTTTTGGGCTGATTTAAGATGCGAGTCAATCATGGCCTGTTAACATAAGAGACAGTAAGTTAACACAAGAGGAAGGTTAAACCCATTTTACAAAAACACCAAAAATGAACTTTTGACTCAAACGGGAGCAGGCCTGTTCAATTTATAAAATATTAAATGTCTATGCATCACCCCCCCGGAGAATATGTTAAACTGAGGACTCACCGGTACAACCACCAGAGCAATCACTAGAGGAGACTGTGAGGTCCCCCATAGAAGTGTCATAATTTCGCCCCTACGGGGCAGGAAGGGAGCCCCACACACTGAACTGTAGGTTGTGATGTTTAATAAAGAAACACAAACTCCAACAGTGCACAAAAATAAACTTACAACTGAGGTGAACAGGTAGCAGGCGAGTTGAACACGGGAACACGCATCAGAACAGGGAAGGGATTCTGATGGGTAGAGGTTGATTAGATGAGGCTCCAACAATGAATGAGAGAAACAGCGGTCTTTAAATATGGCATGAACCAATCATAACAAATGACCACAGGTGTGGGTCACATGAGCTGGAAGGTTGACCTAATTAACAGACAGGTGTCAGCTGTGACGACCCAAACATGAACCAATGACAGGAAATAGACTGAGCAACAAATACAAGATGATGATGACAAGGTGAGAGCATCTGGAGAACAAGGTGGGGAGCTTATGTCAAACAGAAATAACATATATCCAAAACCCAGCACACAGAGAAATAAGATAAGATATGCCTTTATTAGTCCCACAATGGGGAAATTCCAGGATTGCAACAGCACAGGGATAGCAACACTCAGAGCAACAATCAAGAAGACAAGAAAAACAAGAGCAGCGAATGTACATATGTACATATAAATATATAAATATATATACACACAGTGCGGAGCATTGTAGCTAGAAGGAATAAATATATAAATATATATACACACAGTGCAGAGCATTGTAGCTAGATGGAATAAACAGCATAACCGTCTACTTAGTTATCTTACATAGTATGAATATGTACCCATACATATTGTCACCCTCCGTAGCAACCGATATTGTCCTAGTTGTATATTGGAGGGGACAACTGTGTAAGTCTGTTGCGTCTTTTGCATTCAATACTATTAGGTCGTCACGTTTTTTTGCTATCTCTGCGAGCAGCCCTGCTTAGGTTATACAGTCTGACAGCCATAGGTAGGAAGGACCTGCAAAACCTCTCGGTCACACACCTAGGATGATGTAGTCTACTGCTAAATGAGCTCCTCAGTGCGTTCAATATGTCCTGCATAGGGTGGGACTCGGACTCCAGCAGAGATGACAGTTTAGCCACCATCCTTCTCTCTCCTATCTCCTCCACTGGGTCAAGGCGCTGCCCCAGGACAGAGCTAGCTTTCTTGATCAGTTTGTTCAGTCTCTTCCTATCGGCTGCTGTAATGCCACTGCCCCAGCAGACCACTCCAAAAGTGATGGCTGATGCCACCACCGTGTAGTAGAATGTCTTCAGCAGCACCCCTTGTACACCAAAAGACCTGAGCCTCCTCAGTAGGAACAGCCTGCACTGTCCCTTCTTGTAGAGTGCATCGGTATTGAGTGACCAGTCTAGTTTATTGTTCAGATGAACACCCAGGTACTTGCAGGATGTCACCATCTCAATGTCTGTTCCCTGTATGTTTACTGGTGCTGTGAGGGGTTGTCCTTGCCTGCGGCAGTCCACCACCAGCTCCTTAGTTTTCCTCGCGTTGATCTGGAGGCAGTTCCGATGGCACCAGTCCACAAAGTCTTGGATAAGTCCTCTGTACTCAGCTTCATCTCCGTTGGAGATGAGGCCGACAATCGCAGAGTTGTCAGAGAACTTCTGTAGATGGCAGTGTGTTGTGTTGTGTGAGAAGTCCGCAGTATAAAGGGTGAACAGGAAGGGAGCCAAAACCGTTCCCTGGGGGGCCCCCGTGCTACCGATGATCATGTCGGACACACAGTCCCGTGTTCTCACAAACTGTGGCCGGTTTGTGAGTTAGTCCAGGATCCATGATGACAGGTGCTGGTCCACCCCTGCGCACAGCAGCTTGTCCTTCAGGATCACCGGTTGGATGGTGTTGAAAGCACTGGAGAAGTCAAAGAACATGATCCTCACCGCATTCCCGGGCTTCTCCAGGTGGGACAGAGAACGGTGAAGGAGGAAGATCACTGCATCCTCCATCTCAATGCCATGTTGGTAGGCGAACTAGAGTGGATCCATCGCTGGTCCCACCAGGGGGCGGAGGTGAGCAAGGAGCAGTCTCTTCAGGGTCTTCATCATGTGAGACGTCAGGGCCATTGGTCTGTAGCTGTTCAAGTCTTTGGGGTGGGAAGTCTTTGGTACAGGTACCACACAAGATGTTTTCCACAACTGTGGTACCCTCCCCAGCTTCAGGCTCAGGTTGAATAATGAGCTCCACAATCCCACACAGCTGGTCTGCACAGGACTTGAGGAGCTTTGCGCTGATGCCGTCCGGTCCCGACGCCTTCCTCACCTTGATCTTACTCAGCTTACTCAGCTTACTCAGCTCTGTCCTCACCTGGGTCTTAGTGAGGGTCATGTTGGGGGGCTGTGTGTTGGGAGTGGGGGGGTGTTGGTGGAGTGGGGTGTGGGCAGCAGGACTCGATGTCTTTAGAGGCAGCAGTGGTTGTTGTGCAGTCAGGGGGGGGAGGGCGGTTGGTCAAACCTATTAAAAAACAGGTTCAGATTGTTCGCCCACTCCCTACCCCCCGTGGCCTGGGGGGAGGTATTCTGGAGCCCAGAGATGGTTTTAAGGTTTCTCCAGACCCCACTGATGTCGCTCTGTTGCAGCTTGCCCTCCATCTTCTTCCTGAAGCTGTCCTTGCCTTCTCTGATCTTCCTCCTCAGCTCCCTCTGTAGGGACTTCAGCATCTCCCTGTTCCCCGACCTGAAGATCCTCTTCTTCTCTCTCAGAAGTGTTTTTATCTCAGGGTTGATCCAGGGTTTGTTGTTCGAGCAACACCGTATGGTCTTGGTGGGTACGGTGTTGTCCACACAGAAGCTGATGTAGTCCATGTTGGTGTGAGTGAGGCCATCGATGTTCTCACCATGTGGATCGCAGAGCTGCTTCCAGGCAGTGGTTTCAAAACAGTCCTTTAGAGCGTCCATTGCCTCCTCAGACCATAACTTCACTGTGTGCACGACCGGAGGTTGTCTGTGCACTAGGGGTTTGTATACCGGCAGGAGATGAACCAAGTTGTGATCCGATCTCCCGAGTGGGGGGAGTGGTGATGAGGTGTACACCTCCTTAGTGTTTGCATAGAATAAGTCCAGTGTTTTATTGTCTCTAGTGTGGCATGTGACATACTGGGTGAACGTGGGTAGAATAGGAGACAGTGAAATATGGTTGAAATCGCCTGAGATGAGGAGAAGAGCATCTGGGTGTTCTGTCTGCAGCCTGCCAGTTACTGAGTGGATGACATCACGCGCTGTCCCAGCGTTCACCGTCGGATTTGCATAAATAACAATGCAGATCACGTGTGAGTATTCCCTCGGGAGATATGTAGGCCGCATGCTAACAGCTAGTAACTCCATGTCTTTGTTGCAGTGTTGTTGTTTAACCATAATATGTCCCGGTCTGCACCAGTTGTTATTGACATACATTATCACTCCTCCGCCCCTTGCTTTGCCATTGTCTGGTGTTCGGTCTGCCCGTATTACATGGAAACCCTCCAGTTCAATGTTAGCATCTGTTGCTAGTTCTGTTAGCCACGTCTCTGTAAATAGCATCAAGCTACTCTCTCTGTAAATGCTCTCGTAGCGGGAGACAGCCGCTAGCTCATCTGTTTTACTGAGTAGCGATCGTACATTCCCCATAATAACGGATGGGAGGGCGGGTCTGTACCTTATATTCCTCACCCGCCATCTTACTCCAGCTCGACATCCACACCGTTTCCATCTTATTTCTCCCGGTATGTCGAGTTTTTGTGTTAGCATAGTGGGCCGGTTAAGTGCTAACAGCTGGTCTCTATTGTACTGCCTCCTACAAGAAACAGTGGCTCCGTCCGCTCCGTCCACTGGCTCAGGAGACATTTGGGCGAGCTACGTGTCTGTGATGGATCAAGGTGTCGCCGAAACAGAAAGATTAGCAAGAGGGCCAGATAGTAAATAGAAATAGGAAGAAAGTGATCCGCTGTTGCAAAAAAAAGGCAGCCTACTCGTGTGGCGCCGGAAGTAGATAATACATAAACTGAGAAAACACAGAAGATAAACAAAAGGGAGTTGGTAGTCTGAGCACGGTGAAAACGCTGCGCTCAGTCTCGTGACGAGACACATCACATTTGCTCAATCTGTGTTCAGTGAGGGGCACCAAGATCTGGAATAATATACCACCTGCAATCAGAGAATGTACTACACTAAATACTTTTAAGACTCATCTTAAAAATTGTCTTTTAAACAGCCAAAACTGTACGCATAACTAGTGGTTGCTCTGTGGCATATGCATATATACAGCAGGGAAAATAAATATTGAACACATCAACATTTTTCTCATTTAACAATTTCAGATGGCGCCATTGACCTGACATTTTCTGAATTTCCCTCTGGGGATTAACAAAGTATACAAAATGGAAAAAAAAATCACCAGATATCAGTAATAACCCAAGTAATCCATACATACAAAAAAAAATCAAGGCAACAATGTTCACAAAACAAGTTATATTTAATAAAGTGAAATGACACAGAGAATAAGTATTGAGCACGCTTGGTGAAATTCATTTAATATTTACTAGAAAATCCTTTGTTGGTAATAACATGTTCCAGACGCCTCTTGTATGGAGAAACTCGGTGCAAGCTTTGCTCAGGAGTGATTTTAGCCCATTCTTCCACACAAACTTTCTTCAAATCTTGAAGGTTCCGTGGGTATCTTCTATGAACTCTGATCTTCAGTTCGTTCCATAGATTTTCAATTGCATTCAGGTCAGGTGACTGACTGGGCCATTCTAGCAGCTTTATTTTCCTTCTCTGGAGCCAGCTGAGAGTTTCCTTGGGTGTGTTTGGGATCATTTTCTTGCTGAAATGTCCACCCTTGTTTCATCTCTTGGCAGATGGCAGCAGGTTCTTATCAAGCGTGACTCTGTACATTTGTCCATTAATCTTTCCTTCAATTATATGAAGTCTGCCTGTACCATGTGCTGAAAAACACTCCCACACCATGATGCTCCCACTTCTATATTTCACTGTTGGTATGGTGTTTTGGGGCTGATGTTCACACTGTAAAACCGAATTAGTTCACAGAACTCAAAACTTATGTGGAAACCGATTACCTAATAAATTTTAAGTAAATTAAATTATTTGTTTTGAGTAATCTTAAATTCAAAAATTTAAAACAAAATGCTGAAAATGTATTTTTTAAGTAAAGCTTACTCAAAAAAATAATTTCATTTACTTAAAATTTATTAGGTAATCTGTTTCCACATAAGTTTTGAGTTCTGTGAACTATTTGGTTTTACAGTGTAGTCAACATCAGTTAGTACTATGTTTATGTCCCAGTTAGGATTTTTTGGACTGGGCAGTACCGAGTCACAATCTGATATTTGCATTTTCCTACAACACATTCTTGCAAACTGCATACCGTTACGTACATAAGATAAAATAAACCTTTATTAGTCTCACAACCGGGAAGTTACAGTATTGCAGGAGCAAAGGGATATCAACATTCAGAGCAATAATTAATAAGATAAGAAATAAGATAAGAAAAAAAAATGGGTAGGAAAACACTATATATACACAGTGCAAGAGCATAAACATTATTTACAGCATTATAGTTAAAGGCCAAATGTCACGTAACAGGGTACTTTAAATATCTTGAAACTAGATATAAAAGGGAACCGATCCGTTCGGGTCTTGGTGCATATGCTTCAGTAACAACGGAATATTCGTTAATTTAAAACTGCCGCGCTTGGCCTGACACGGCCCCTGGAATCGCCTGGGGAAGAAGGCGGAAGTGACGAAATTGATTGTACCCTAGTTTGATGCTTGGGGTATTTCAATTGATTGTTTATATGGGGACTGGAAGGTTGAAGTGAGCAACAAGAAAGAAAAAATTGGATATTTCACCCATACCTTAAAACGGGACTATCAGGGACAGCTGGGTAATAAGGGACACTTCTCTGGGAAATGTTTTCATACCTGTCAAGTGAGACGTTTTCGCCGTACTTCAACACCGTAAAAAGCGGCTATAAGGAATGGCGGAGCAACAAGGGACACCTCTCTGGGAAATGCCCCAAATGCAACTCGTGTTGTTATTGTCAAATATTTTAAGGATTCATGGATATTTGACAATAACAACACAACTCAGCGTCCGGCGCCAAATAAAAAAAAAAAAGCAGAATTCTGTATTTGTCAGGCGATCTCTGTCTGTTCCGCAACCGCTGCACAGCTCAACGTGTTAAACCATTGTCCTAATGACTTCTCATTGTAGTGAGAATAGCTCAAGCTGAGCGATCAGCTTGCCCGACAATTAGCGACAATTAGACTGAGTGACTCCACACTTCTCATGGTAGTGCAAATAGCTGACGCTGAGCGATCAGCCCGCCCCGACAATTAGACTAATGAGTGACTCCACACTTCTCATGGTAGTGCGAATAGCTGATGCTGAGCGATCTGACAGCACCAGCTGTGGGTGATCACACACAGGACGGGCTCCTCAACACACTCAGTTTTTTTTCCAGTATATTTTTTCTTTTGGGCGTACAGAAATGGCAATATGCCCGTTTTTGCTAAAATTGCATTTTCCCCGTATTTTCCTTAAAATATTTGACAATAACAACACGAACTACATTTAAAACATTTCCCAGAAAAGTGTCCCAAACCACTCCGCCGTCTCCCACAGCCGTGCTTGGCACCAAAATACGGCGAAAACGTCTCACTTGACAGGTATGCGCCTCCGTTTTCATATTGATCTGGTCAATTTCTTGACAGCAGCGGCTCTCCTCCACTGTAATAATAATGGCTTCCGAAAAATCAATATTTATGGGGCGCCCTCGACAGACCCCCTTCGGCTTCGCAATTCTGGAGGCGATTAATGTCCAGTTCAATGACATTTTCCACTGGTTCTGCTCTCTGGTCATCGTTGGAACTGTTGTCATCAGACAAAGCATCTGATTCCGTCTCGGATGGCTCGAACCTGTAAGGTTCTATGCCTCTGTCACTGTCTGAACCACTGACAAAAAAAAAGACAAAAAAAAAAGACAAAACTAAACTAATTTGTTCACAATCGCTGTCACTTTCCGTCATGATTGTCCAATGTTGATAAGTGTGAATGTGGATAGGCAGGGCAGCCAGGGTACAACTGGTGATGTCAAAAACATGGGCGTGGTCTGGACTGGCTGTCACAAGCCAGCAAGCAAGGTGGGGCCTTCACCTGGTGTATTTTGTGCAATTATGTAAATACAGGTGGGTGATATGGTCTCCGGTATGAATATTTGGTTTAAGCTATGTGTATTTTATCTAAATTCGTTGTCATTTAGAAAAAAAAATTACGAGACATTTGGCCTTTAAGTTACATTAGCCCACAATATATAAATCTAGACTGTATATTTCACAGTTGAATGAACAGTGTCATTGCCACCTTCAGTAATAATTGTAGTTGTATTAGTAGAATAGAATAGAATAGAATAGAATAGGCTTTATTGTCATTGTACAGTTGTACAGCACAACAAAATTGTGGGTGCTCCACCAGGCTACTGCGCAATAAAGTAAGTGAGAAGAATTTGAAATAGAACAGTTACAGAACACACAGATAATCATACAACTGAAGTAGAAATAAAAGTAAAAATAATAAATAGCCCATCGGTATATACACAGGTACGGTAGTGGCTTCACAGGTGGAACTATGTACATAAGAATGCGGAGTGCAGAACACATAATTGAGTAAAATTGCCCAAAAATTATGGAAAATTTGTACAGAAGTGATTTCACGGATGGGTCAATATACATGAAAGTGAGAAGTGCAAAGACAGGTGAGTTATAGTGATAATTGAAAGGTCCTCAGTTCTGTGCATGTGAACACTCAGAGGAAGGGGGGTGGGGACTGTTTGCAGTTCGGATAACCCAGGGGAAGAAACTGTTTGTCAGTCTGGAGATGTGGGACCTGATCGATCTGAATCGTCGTCCAGAGGGAAGCAGGTCGAACAGGTGGTGGGCATGATATGAGGGGTCTCCTGTGATGGCCTTGATTCTTCTGAGACAGGAGGCTCTGGAGATGTCTTCCAGGGAGGTCAGAGGGCTGCCGATAATTTTTTGGGCGCTGTTGATGATCCTCTACACAGTCTTCCTGTTCTCAGCCGTGGAGCCGGCGTACCACACACCCAGACAGTAGGTGAGCACGCTCTCCACTGAGCAGCGATAGAAGGCCAACAGCAGCTTCTGGTCCAGGTTGTCCACAAACAGCATGCTCACATAGCTCCTTGAGTTCTCCAGGTGGCTCAGCACTCTGTGGAGAGTGGTGGCGATGGCATCTTCCATAGACCAGTTATCACTGTAGGCGAACTGATGGGGGTCGAAGGAGGTTGGAAGACAGTTCCTGATATGCAAGGATACCAGTCACTCAAAACATTTCATAATTACAGACGTGAATGCTGTGGGTTTGTAGTCATTCAGGCTGTCAATTGCGGCCTTTTTGGGGATGGGGATGATGGTGGAGGCCTTGAGGCAGGAGTGGACGGTGGTGTGCGTCAGGGAGAGGTTTGAACAACTTGGTGAGGATCCCTGCCAGCTGGTCTGCATATGCTTTCACCACCGCTCCTGGGATGTCGTCTGGGCCAGCTGCTTTGCGGGGGTTCACTGCTCTCAGTTGCCTCTTCACCTTGTCCACCTGTAGAGAGAAGGGGGAGGGGAAGGGGGAGAGAGGGGAGGAGGACCGGGATGAGTTTGGGTGTGTGCCCAAACTGGGCAAAGAAGTTGTTAAGCTCCTCTGCCAGAGGGAGACTGCTGTCTGATGTTGAGGGACACTGGCCCCTGTAGTTGGTGAGGGCCGGGATACCTCTCCACATCTGTTGGGGGTTGTTGCCTGTGAGGACACCTACAGGCGTTTTTAGCAAGTTTTATGCCTCTCCTCAGGTTAGCTCTGGCAGTGCTGTACAGAGAGCTGTCCCTCTGTCTGAAGGTTGAGTTGCGGGCTCTGATCAGAGCCTGGACTTCACTGGTCATCTCAGGGTTTGTGGTTTGGAAATACCCGGATATGTTTGGTGACTGTCACAGTTTCTACACAGCATTTGATGTAGAAAAGGACAGATCCAGTGTAGGAATCCAAGGTCCTGCTATTCAAAGATGCTCTAATCAGTGCAGGTACAGCAGTCTTGTAGCTATGATCCAGTTGTGCATTAGAAGGAAATGATCCCTACTGTGCAAAATAAAGTAGTGCTAAGTGCGGTCTCTATGAGCAGTGCAGATTATAAAGTCTGGCAGCAGCAGGTAGGAAGGATCTGCGGAACCTAGAGTCTAAGCAACACAGTATTATTTTCCCTCGGTGATTTGCATTTTCACTCCCCGTGTCTTCCTCTCTTCTCAGGTTTGCTGCCACTTTAGCAGTGTGTACTCCGGGGCTGATCACGCTTGCCTGACCAGAAGACCGCAGACATCCACCCAGGTCAACCGTCTTCCCCCCGTTTCCCTGGACCCACGCAGGAGTTCCCCGCAGGGCTCCTCGGCTCACAGCAGTAAGAGTGTTCTCCCATCTTATTCTCTTCTTCTGGAGATCTTGTCCCAAATAATCTCCTTCTGCTCTTTTTCCATAGGCTGCGTGCGCTCCAGCGTCACCGGTTTTTGTGTTAAATTTAAATGTGTGTTTTTGTTTTGTGCTTTTCTTTATTTGTGCACATTTTTTTTAGATTTGCGTGTTAGGTTTTGTCTTTACAATAAACTGGTGAACTTTTACATCTGTGTCTGAGTGGTCGTTCTGGCACCTCTACGTTTGAACGTCACTTGCCCTGAATCATGACAATTTTTTGTCACACTTAATTGTTTCAGATCATCAAACAAATTAAAATATTAAACAAAGATAACACAAGTAAACACAAAATGCAGTTTTTAAATGAAGGTGTTTATTATTAAGGGTGAAAAAAATCCAAACCTATATGGCCCTGTGTGAAAAAGTGATTGCCCCCTGTTAAAACAAATTAACTGTGGTTTATGACATCTTTGGAAAGCTGATTTCAATTTCTCTAGCCACACCCAGGCCTGATTGCTGCCACACTTGTTCTCAATCAAGAAATCACTTAAACAGGACCTGCCTGAAAAGTGAAGCAGACGAAAGATCCTCAAAAGCTAGACATCATGCTGGGATCCAAAGAAATTAAGGAACAAATGAGAAACAAAGTAATTGAGATCTATCAGTCTGGAAAAGGTTATAAAGGCCATTTCTAAAGCTTTGGGACTCCAGTGAACCCCAGTGAGAGCCATGATCCACAAATGGACAAATGGCGAAAACATGGAACAGTGGTGAACCTTCCCCAGAGTGGCTGACCGACCAAAATTACCCCAAGAGCGCAACGACGACTCATCCAAGAGGTCACAAAAGACCCCACAACAACTTTCAAAGAACTGCAGGCCTCATTTGCCTCAGTTAAGGCCAGTGTTCATAACTCCACCGTAAGAAAGATACTGGGCAAAACTGGCCTGCATGGCAGAGTTCCAAGACAAAAACCACTGCTGAGCAAAAAGAACATGAAGGCTCGTCTCAGTTTTACCAGAAAACACTTTGATGATCCCCAAGACTTTTGGGAAAAAAACTCTGTGAACTGACGAAACAAAAGTTGAACTTTTTGGAAGGTGTGTGTCCCATTACATCTGGCGTAAAAGGATTGGGTTCTGCAGCAAGACAATGATCCAAAACACACCAGCAAGTCCACCTCTGATTGGCTTAAGAAAAGCAAAATGAAGACTTTGGCGTGGCCTAGTCAAAGTCCTGACCTGAATCCGATTGAGATGCTGTGGCATGACCTTAAAAAGGCGGTTCATGCTCAAAAACCCTCCAATGTGGCTGAATTACAGCAATTCTGCAAAGACGGGTGGGCCAAAATTCCTCCACAGCACTGTAAAAGACTCATTACCAGTTATCACAAACGCTTGATTGCAGTTGTTGCTGCTAATGGTGGCCCAACCAGTTCTTAGGTTTAGGGGGCAATCACTTTTTCACACAGGGCCATGTAGGTTTGGATTTTTTCCCACCTTAATAATAAACACCTTCATTTAAAAACTGCATTTTGTGTTTACTTGCGTTATCTTTGTCTAATATTTCAATTTGTTTGATGATCTGAAACATTTAAGTATGACATACAAAAAAAATGAGAAATCAGGAAGGGGGCAAACACTTTTTCACACCACTGTATTTCTGATGGAGCCAATGACCTGAAATTTTCACCAGATATCAGTAATAACCCAGGTAATCCAAACATACAAAGAAATCATGGCAAGTATGTTCATAAAACAAGTTATATTTAATAAAGTAGAATAACACAGGGAATAAGTATTGAACACACTTGGTGAAATCCATTTAATATTTAGTAGAAAAGCCTTTGTTGGGAAAAACTAGACAGAGGCATTGCTCAGGACTGATTTTAGCCAATTCTTCTATACAAACTGTCTTCAAATCTTGAAAATTCTGTGGGTGTCTTCTATGAACGCTGATCTTCAGTTTGCTCCACTGATTTTCAATTGGATTCAGGTCAGGTGACTGACTGGGCCATTCTAGCAGCTTTATTTTCCTTCTCTGGAGCCAACTGAGAGTTTGCTTGGCAGTGTGTTTGGGACCATTGTCTTGCTGAAATGTCCACCCTTGTTTCAACACACAGCTAAAAACACCCAAGAATGGCTAAGAACGAAACATTGGACTATTCTAAAGTGGCCTTCTATGAGCCCTGATCTAAATCCTATTGAACATCTGTGGAAGGAGCTGAAACATGTCGTCTGGAGAAGGCACCCTTCAAACCTGAGACAACTGGAGCAGTTTGCTCATGAGGAGTGGGCCAAAATACCTGCTGAGAGGTGCAGAAGTCTCATTGACAGTTACAGATTGCAGTGATTGCCTCAAAAGGTTGTGCAACAAAATATTAAGTTAAGGGTACCATCATTTTTTGTCCAGGCCTGTTTCATGAGTTTGTTTTTTAAAATAATTCTGTTGAACCACAGTTCAAAAGCATTGTCTGATTTTCATTGGTAAATTTCCTAGAATTTTTATTTATTACCACTTTTGTCAGATTCAAGTTATTTCTGTGACCATTGTGGGTTTTTATTTCATTAACAGAGGGGGTACCAACAATTTTGTCCACTGCTGTATATGAAGTCCTGCCTGTACTATGTACTGAAAAACACCCCCATACCATGATGCTCCCACCTCCAAATGTCACTGTTGGTATGGTGTTTTTGGCTGATGTGCAGTGCCATTTCTCCTTCAAAAATGCTGTGTTGTGGTCTCATCTGACCAGATTATATTCTCCCAGTATTTTACTGGCTTGACCAAATGTTGTGCAGCAAACTTTAAACGAGCTTCAACATGCTTTTTCTTCAGCAATGGAGTCTTGCTAGGTGAGCGGGCATTAGAGCCAATGTCAGTTGAGTGCATTGTTTATTGTTTTCTTTGAAAGAGCAGTACCTGCTGACTCACCCAGTGAGTTGACTGCCATCACCGTCCAAGTAGAAATCCTCCTGACGTCCCAGCTGCAGATGGATGTGGAGAAGGAGCCTATGGCTCGTGAGTACTGTTTATGGTAACACTGGGTTTGATGACTTACGGTGAATCCAAACTGCCTGTGCGCAGGGGGGAGGTATCCTGGAAGAGATTAGGTGGAACAGAAGGTGAGTTGAAACAAAAGTAGTGATGTTATGCTTGACACGGCTACTCGATTCTGATTCGAGCAATATGAAACGGAAGTGTCATGAGCTGTGTCTCGAGTGCTGTTTCAGCATGCCTACAGTCATGTGACCATAGTGAGCGAGGCCTCGGTTATGTTGGTCACATCATGTGACTCAAGGGCTCACGCGGAAGTTTGAGAGGGTTGGGCATTTGAAAAAAAAGTCAGGAGAGTATTATACAAGTTAAAATTAGGTTAGGGTCAGGTGATATTAAATATTACACAGAGATACATGCATACACACTCATTCACACAAACACACTAGATAATAAGATAAGATAAGATAAGATAAGATAAGATAAGCCTTTATTAGTCCCACAATGGGGAAATTCCAGGATTGCAACAGCACAGGGATAGCAACACTCAGAGCAACAATCAGAAGGCAAGTTAAAAAAAAGAAACAAGAGCAGCAAGTATACATATGTACATATAAACATATATATATATATATATAGATATATATAATATATATATATATAATATATATATATATATATATATACAGTATATAGACACACAGTACGGAGCATTGTAGCTAGATGGAATAAATATGTAATAAATATATAAACACACACAGTGCGGAGCATTGTAGCTAGATGGAATAATATGTAGATATATAAAAAACACAGTGTGGAGCATTGTAGCTTGAGTGGAATAAATATGTAGATATATAAACACACCCAGTGCAGAGCATTGTAGCTAGATGGAATAAATATGTAATATATAAACACACCGCAGTGCAGAGCATTGTTGCTAGATGGGATGAAACGGCACAACCGTCTACTTAGTTATCCTACATGTATTGATTATGTACCCATACATATCTCACCCTCCATAGCGACTGGTATTTTCCTTGTTGTATGCCGGAGGGGACCATTGTATAAGTCTATTGCATCTTTTGTATTCAAAACTATTAGGTTGTCACGTCTTTTTGCTATCTCTGCGAGCAGCCCTGCTTAGGTTGTACAGTCTGACAGCCGTTGGTAGGAGGGACCTGCGAAACCTCTCGGTTGTGCACCTAGGATGATGTAGTCTGCTGCTAAATGAGCTCCTCAGTGCATTCAGTATGTCCTGCATAGGGTGGAACTCGGACTCCAGCAGAGATGACTGTTTAGCCACCGTCCTTCTCTCTCCTATCTCCTCCACTGGGTCAAGGCGCTGCCCCAGTACAGAGCTAGCTTTCTTGATCAGTTTGTTCAGTCTCTTCCTATCGGCTGTCTTAATGCCACTGCCCCAGCAGACCACTCCAAAAGTGATGGCTGATGCCACCACCGTGTCGTAGAATGTCTTCAGCAGCGCCCCTTGTACACCAAAAGACCTGAGTCTCCTCAGTAGGAACAGCCTGCACTGTCCCTTCTTGTAGAGTGCGTCAGTATTGTGTGACCAGTCTAGTTTATTGTTCAGATGAACACCCAGGTACTTATAGGATGTCACCATCTTGATGTCTGTTCCCTGTATATTTACTGGTGCTGTGAGGGGTTGTCCTTGCCTGCGGCAGTCCACCACCAGCTCCTTAGTTTTCCTCGCGTTGATCTGGAGGCAGTTCCGATGGCACCAGTCCACGAAGTCCTGGATAAGCCCTCTGTACTCAGCTTCATCTCCATTGGAGATGAGGCCAACGATCGCCGAGTCATCAGAGAACTTCTGTAGATGGCAGTGTGTTGTGTTGTGTGAGAAGTCCGCAGTATAAAGGGTGAACAGGAAGGGAGTCAAAACCGTTCCCTGGGGGGCCCCCCGTGCTACCGATGATCGTGTCGGACACACAGTCCCGGGTTCTCACAAACTGAGGCCGGTTTGTGGGGTAGTCCAGGATTCATGATGACAGGTGCTGGTCCACCCCTGCGCACAGCAGCTTGTCCTTCAGGATCATCGGTTGGATGGTGTTGAAAGCACTGGAGAAGTCAAAGAACATGATCCTCACCGCATTCCCGGGCTTCTCCAGGTGGGACAGAGAACGGTGAAGGAGGAAGATCACCGCATCCTCCACCCCAATGCCATGCTGGTAGGCAAACTGGAGTGGATCCATCGCTGGTCCCACCAGGGGGCGGAGGTGAGCAAGGAGCAGTCTCTCCAGGGTCTTCATCATGTGGGACGTCAAGGCCACTGGTCTGTAGCTGTTCAGGTCTTTGGGGTGGGAAGTCTTTGGTACAGGTACCACACAAGATATTTTCCACAGCTGTGGTACCCTCCCCAGCTTCAGGCTCAGGTTGAAGATGTACGCCACAATCCCACACAGCTGGTCTGCACAGGACTTGAGGAGCTTTGCGCTGATGCCGTCCGGTCCCGAGGCCTTCCTCGCCTTGATCTTCCTCAGCTCCGTCCTCACCTGGGTCTTAGTGAGGGTCAGATTGGGGGGCTGTGTGTAAGGAGTGGGGGGGGTGTTGGTGGAGTGGGGTTGTGGGCAGCAGGACTTGATGTCTTTAGAGGCAGCAGTGGTTGTTGTGCAGTCAGGGGGGAGGGCGGTTGGTCAAACCTATTGAAAAACAGATTCAGATTGTTCGCCCACTCCCTGCCCCCCGTGGCCTGGGGGGGAGGTATTCTGGAGCCCAGAGATGGTTTTAAGGTTTTCTCCAGACCCCGCTGATGTCGCTCTGTTGCAGCTTGTCCTCCATCTTGCTCCTGAAGCTGTCCTTGCCTTCTCTGATCTTTCTCCTCAGCTCCCTCTGTATGGACTTCAGCATCTCCCTGTTCCCCGACCTGAAGATCCTCTTCTTCTTTCTCAGAAGTGTTTTTATCTCAGGGTTGATCCAGGGTTTGTTGTTTGAGCAACACCGTATGGTCTTGGTGGGAACGGTGTCGTCCACACAGAAGTTGATGTAGTCCGTGATGGTGTGAGTGAGGCCATCGATGTCCTCACCATGTGGCTCGCAGAGCTGCTCCCAGGTGGTGGTTTCAAAACAGCCCTTTAGAGCGTCCATTGCCTCCTCAGACCATAACTTCACTGTGCGCATGGCCGGAGGTTGTCTGTGCACTAGGGGTTTGTACACCGGCCGGAGATGAACCAAGTTGTGATCTGATCTCCCGAGTGGGGGGAGTTGTAATGAGGTGTACGCCTCCTTAGTGTTTGCGTAGAAAAAGTCCAGTGTTTTATTGTCTCTAGTGTGGCATGTGACATACTGGGTAAACGTGGGTAGAATGGGAGACAGTGAAACATGGTTGAAATCGCCTGAGATGAGGCGAAGAGCATCTGGGTGTTCTGTCTGCAGCCTGCCAGTTACTGAATGGATGACGTCACGCGCTGTCCCAGCGTTCGCCGTCGGATTTGCATAAACAACAATGCAGATCACGTGTGAGTATTCCCTCGGGAGATATGTAGGCCGCATGCTAACAGCTAGCAACTCAATGTCTTCGCTGCAGTGCTGTTGTTTAACAGTGATATGTCCCGGTCTGCACCAGTTGCTGTTAACATACATTATCACTCCACCGACCCTTGCTTTGCCACTGTCTGGTGTTCGGTCTGCCCGTATTGCGTGGAAACCCTCCAGTTCAATGTTAGCATCTGCTGCTAGGTCGGATAGCCACGTCTCGGTAAACAAAAGGAGAGAGCATTCCCGGTATATGCTATCGTAGCAGGAGGTAGCCGCTAGCTCATCTACCTTTCCCAGTAACGACCGTACATTCCCCATGACAATGGATGGCAGAGAGGGTCTGTACCTTATATTCTTTGTCTTCCGCCTTACTCCAGCCCGGCAACCACGGCGTTTTCGCCTCAGCTCTCCCGGTATGTCGAGTTTTTCCGTTAGCACCGGGTGGCGGTTGAGTGCTAGCAGCTCTTCCCTGCTGTACTGTCTCCTGCTATAAACAATGGCTCCGTCCACCGGCTCAGGAGACATTTGGGACGATCTGTGTGTCCGTGATATTAACTGGAGTGAAAACCGGATCAAAAAGAGAGAGGGAAGGGAAAAAAAGACTCAGAATTGAGCCGCTGTTGCAAAAGGCAGCCGACTCGTGTGGCGCCGGAAGTAAAAAAAGATAGATAGATAGATAGATAGATAGATAGATAGATAGATAGATAGATAGATGCACTTTATTGATCCCAAAGTGGGAAATTACAGTGTAACAGCAGCATGACAGCAGACGACCAAAACAACAGAAACACACACAGCATAATAGACAAAGAATTACCCATGGAAAGTGAAACTGCCTAAATAACTTAGAAACATCATAGATGAATAGATGGTGACCCGTACAGATACATGAATCATAGAGTTGTTTGTGTGAGTGAGTGAGTGAGTGAGTGAGTGAGTGAGTGCATGCGTGTGTGCATGCATTTGTGTAAGTGTGGCAGGGAGGGACATGGAGGAGCAACTTCATTTTTGGACCCACGATTTAAAACATTAGGTTTTGGCAGTGAGACACGTGCACAAGAGGCCATGTCAAAATTAACTGCTGAATGTGCTGTAACCATGAGGATGGAGACGACAATGCCGTCAACATAACAGGTAACCATTTATTATTCCATATTATTATTGTGTTTTCCAAACCTCTCTAGCCACATGTATTAAAATGCTATCAGTTCCATTAGTCAGCAACAGAGGAAGAACCTTGGCCTTCAGCAGAAGACAACTTGTGCAATCTTTTGGATAGCAGAGTTGGTTTATATTAGACTGCAAGGTGCAGTATGGCAGAATAATTATGACCAGAAATCAGCATTAAAGTGAGTTATTGTACAGTGAAATGGCATGTGGAAGGAACGATTTCCTGTACCTAAACATTCGGCAGCGAAGCTGTAGCAGTCTGCTGGAGAAAGTGCTCCACTGTTTGTTCAATGTGTGGTTGAGTGGGTGATCAGGATTGTCCATGATGGATCACAGTTTGTTTAGTGTCCTCCTCTACACCACAGTCTCAAAGGTCTCCGGCCTGAGACCAGTTACAGAGCCAGCCCTCTTGATAACCTTGTCAAGTCTGTTGGTGTCGCTGGCTCTGACACTGCTACCCCAACAGACAGCAGCAAGGAAGATGGCGCTGGCAACAACAGCCTTGTAGAAAAGCTCCATCATCCTGTTGCACACATTGAATTAACTCAGCTTCCTCAGGAAGTAGAGTCTGCTCATCCCCTTCTTGTACACAGCATTGGTGTTGGATTTCCAGTCCAGTCTGTTGCTGATCATGACATCCAGGTATTTGTAGTCCTCCACTACCTCCACATCCTCCCATCTAATCTGTAATGGCTGTGAAGGTGTCCTCTTCATCCTAAAGTTAATCACCATCTCTCTCCAGATGTTTCTGCTCGGTCCACTCCACAAATCTGTCCTGTACTCCCCCTCCTCTCCCCCTCTTATCGTGATTAAGCTTTTGGAAGTTTGAGTTAATTGCAATTAATAATGTGTTAATTGTGTTTTTTCCCCATACAGATACAATGTACCTTAAGTCAGTAATTTTTCAAGTTTGTCATACTGTTATGAACGTGAGAGTGAACAAATATGCTTGCGGTATTCCCCTGCAGGTTTTTTAAAGGTCTCAACATATCCAAAATGACAAAAACAATCCAGAATATTCTCCAGAAAATTCTCAAAAGTAGACTGCATGTGCAAACAACGGAATGCCAGGGCTCATTACCATCGCTGCAACACAACTCAGCATCCAACCAGCCAGAAGCCACAAATGGAGCTTGCTCTTTCTCCCATAGCAAACATCCACACCTTTTAAGCAGATCAACACAAAACCATGGACCTTGTGTGTCACAACAGACACAATTTCCCTTTTAGCAGAAAAATTGCAAACCTAAACAAACAACTATCTTGCCCGTGATGACACCCCAACCTGCTACAAAAATGGCGGGGGAGTGAATGGACATTACAAACACAGCTTGAGATTTTTTTTTTTTTTTTCCCCCTTGTCCTGTCAGGCAGCTAGGTGAGCAGAACAGAAATCCGGTACCCTTATTGTGCCAAAACAGATTTACTTTGCCAAAAGGAGCTTTATACAGTACCTATCTATGTACTGTTTTAGCCATGAAGGACTCGACAGGATGCGGAATGGGAAAAGAAAGTGTGGGGAGGGGAAAAGAAAAGGGAGAGGAACAGACAAAAAAGACAAACAAACCAACAACTAAAAGACGCAGAAGACAGACTGCTTCTTCCACCAAAGAGATCTCAACACGAGTCTGGCATCCGCACCTGTTAAAGGGGAGACATTTGTGTGTATGCTTTCGTGTGTGTGTACATGACAGTGGGCGCAAAATAAGTGTGTGCATGTAAGTGGTTTGTCAGGAAACATACGAAGAGGGCGGCTGGTTGCAACAATCCCCCCCCCCCCCCCGGAAACCCCGAGCAGGCAAGGCAGCGCCACCAACCCCCACAGGGCTCAAATGTCCGAGGTCAACAAGCCCCAGGAAAGACAGGCATCTGCCCCAGGAGGGACGGCCCAGGGAGGCCCACACCCCCTGGGCCCGCCAATCCCCCAGCCCCCCAGAGGGGCCAACACCAGGCCCCTGGCCCCAGGCACTGGGAGGACAGCGCCTCCACCCCCCGGGCCCGCCAAACCCCCACCCCCCCCCAGCGGGGCCAACACCAGCCCCCTGGCCCCAGGCACTGGGAGGACAATGCCTCCATCCCCAGGCCGGAGACCGGCCCACGCCAATGGCGCGAGCCCCCACCATGCACCCCCACAGTGGGCCTTCCCCCAGCACCAGGGGCCCAGGCCAGACCCAGACCCACCCAGGAGGCAAGGCCAGCCAGGGCCACAGCCGCCCCCCCCCCCCACAACACACAGCCACCCCGGAACAGGCTCCCCGAACAGTGGCCCCAATGGGTTACAGAAACCCCTCGTGGTCAGGGTGCAGCCAGCCACCAGAGGTGCCAAAGAGTGCGAACCACCACCCGCCACCCCTCAGGTTATAGAATTAATAAGCGGGGACCAGAGAGAATTGGATTCAGCCAATTGCTTATTTGAGGAGGCAGACATTCTCTCCAGGCTAATATAATCTAATAGTAGGTTATTATAGTGGGTCATGCATAAATTATTTCTTGATTTTCAATTCATGGGATAGTTTTCTTTGTGATGCATAAGGCAGTGAGAACCATGTGTGACATCCTTGCCTCTATATTTATTTCACTTAAATCACCTAATATGGCAATATGCATAATACCTCGGTCAATCTTTCTTACAGCAGTGGATGAACTAGAGGTAAAATCTGTTGTTGAAAAGTGTAAAAATAAATTATCTACTGATTGTGATGGTATTGATATGGCACAAGTAAAAAGAACTGTTGATGGCATATTAAAACCATCCATCCATCCATCCATCCATCTTCTACCGCTTTTCCGGAGGTCCGGGTCGCAGAGGCAGCAGTTCAAGCAGAGAAGCCCAGACTTCCCTCTCCCCAGCCACCTGCTCCAGCTCTTCAGAGGGGATACCAAGGCGTTCCCAGACCAGCTGGGAGACATAGTCTCTCCACCGAGTCCTGGGTCTGCCCCGGGGTCTCCTCCCAGTGGGACGTACCTGAAACACCTCAAGTGGGAGGCGTCCAGGAGGCATCCTAATCAGATGCCCATACCACCTCAACTGACTCCTTTCAATGCGGAGGAGCAGCGGTTCTACTCTGAGCCTCTCCCGGATGACTGAGCTCCTCACCCTATCTCTGAGGGTGAGTCCAGCAATCCTACGGAGAAAGCTCATTTCAGCCGCTTGTATCCGCGATCTCGTTCTTTCGGTCGTTACCCAAAGCTCGTGACCATAGGTGAGAGTAGGAACGTAGATTGACTGGTAAATCGACAGCTTTGTCTTAGAACTAAGCTCCCTCTTCACCACAACAGACCGGTACAACGTCCGCATCACTGCAGATGCTGCTCTTTATTATTTTATATTAAAATATTTTATATTATAATATATTTTATATTAAAACCATTCACATATATTTGTTATCTATCATTTCAAACTGGCTCATTCCCGCAGAAAATGAAAATAGCAAAAGTAATACCATTATTCAAGCAACGAAATAAACACCAATACACAAACTACAGACCAGTATCGCTTCTCCCACAATTTTCAAAGATTCTGGAAAAACTTTTCAACAACAGATTAGAAAACTTTTTAAATAAACACGATGTGCTTAATCAGAACCAATATGGATTTTTCTTTTTCAGAATGTTCAAATAAATAAAATCAATCAATCAAAAGTGTGGGTGAGGAACGAATACGATACCCAAGCCATGCTGACAAGTCCTCACATGTCTTGTGGCAGAACTTTTGGACCTGTGCACAGGACCACATAGCAGGCATATAACTGCCTGGGACGTTGCTAGTGCAGTGGGAGCAGGTACAGTATTTTTGTGACTCATGCCCATTTTGAACATCCTTTGTCCTGTGTAATGAGTTCTATGTAGAACTTTGTACTGTATGAGTTGTAAATTAGAGTTTTTAGTCATCTTAAAAGTGTTTAAACATATTTGTGTCCAGAAGCATTCATCCTTATTGATCGATAAGTCTGTCTCCCATTTTGATTTTGGAAGAGATACTAACTCATCCAGTTTTGATAACAGTCCATGTATTTTTGATATCAGTTTCGGGGAATGAAGATTTAGAAACTCTACCACCTTAACTAATACCTTTCAATCTGTATGATTAAGATTGAATCTTGCTTTTATTATGGATTTAAGCTGTTGGTATTCAAGAAACTTTTTATCATAGATATCATACTGTGACACTAGTTCCTGAAATTGAATAAAATTTCTACCTCGAATTAGATGTTCTAAGTTTTTTATTCCTTTCTCATGCCACAGTGGAAAGTTTAACGTCCTCTTTTGTTGCAGGATTTCAGGATTATTCCAAATGGGCGTGAGTTTATAAGGGACAAGTGAAGACTCCGTTATTTAAAAAAAAAAAATTCCACCAGGCTGTCAGAGAGGATCTGATATTAATGCTTTTAAAACAGTCATGGCGTTTTATACAGGGACTTCATAAAAGGTAAGTCAGAGATATTTAGCGACCCACACAGAGCCTGTTCAGCATCTAACCATGGGTTTCCTAGTGGGGTTGATTTTGTTCATTTAGAAACAAACTGCAGTCTATTGGCTAAGAAGTAATTTAAAAAAAAAAAAAGTAAATCTAAACCTCCACACTCTTTTGCTTTTTGAAGAGTTTTTAAACTGATCTGTGATGGTTTATCCTTCCATAAAAATTTACATATATTTGAGTCTAGAGACTTAAACCAGGCCATAGATGGTTGGGTGGGAATCATTGAAAATAAATAGTTGATTTTAGGAGGGACCATCATTTTAACGGTTGCGGCTCTTCCCATTAGTGAGATAGGTAGTGTCCTTCAGTGCATAAGGTTGTCTTGTATTGTTTTTAAAAGGGGGATGTGAGTTAGTCGCAATAACTCTGAGAGCCTGGGGGAAATTTTTTTTTATTTTATTTGTTTATTTGACAGGGACAGTGCAATAAATATAGACAATTAATCAAATGACAATCAATCTAATGTGTTGCACAAAGAGTGTATAGCTATTAGCTAATTTGCAACTCTTGTCCCTGGATGGGCTTTAGAAAGAAGAAGCAGGTAAAAAGAAAGAAGGATAAGGAAAAGAAAAAAATGAAAACAGAATAAACAATAACCACATACATCAATGCAAACAAGATTATCAATACACAATATAAAAACCTGGTTCACATTTGCCTATTTCAGGTCTCCCTCCCTTCGTCACTCACTATAAACAAGCACATTCATTCCTTCCCTTCATTCACTCTCACCCTGCAGACAATCATTTCATACATGGGTACATTCTTGTTTATTTTTCAGCCAGTTTTTAACCTTTGTAGTAAATGTTTTAAAGTCCGTTATTATTTTAATTTCATTTGGCATTGTGTTCCAGATATGACTGCCCTTTATAGAGAAAGCTGTTTGTCCAAATGTGGTTCTGTGGTGGGATATTTTACAGTTATTGTTACCAGAACTCCTGGTGGCTCTGCTGCTGTCCTGTCTTTGGATGAAACCAGCAAGTGGCTCTGGCGCTGATTTATGGAAACATTTGAAAATTAATTTCAGAAAACAGAGGTCAATGAAACTCTCAAAACTCAATAGATTGTATTTTTTTTTAAAATATAACAGTGATGCCACCGAATGGGCTTTTTATCCAAGATTTTTAGAGTTTGATTATATAATGAACCTATATGTTTTATTGTGGAAGGAGCTGCTTGAGCCCAGACTGTCAAACAGTACGATATATGAGAAAAAACCATAGAATGCATATACAGTACAGCTGCTTGGTATGGTATGTAATATCTAATTAATTTAAAGCAGTTCAGATTTTTTTTTTTCTGTTTTAGAAATTTTCTTTATATGAAGATTAAATTTGAATTGAGGATCTAGTATAATGCCAAGGTATTTGAATTCTGTAACTAAACTGATGTCTTGATTATGTATATTAACTTTAAAATGTTGCAGGTTACATTTTTTGATTGAAAATCACATTGAAACGGTTTTCTGAAGGTTCAGCAATAGATGGTTCTGGAAGAGCCACTCTTGGACATCAACCATACTTGTAGACAGTACATCTGCAGCCTGTGCTGGAGTCTTGGCAGCTGTGTAAATAACTGCATCATCTGCATAAAGCTGACATGTTGCAGCTGAGCAGTGTAGTGGCAAGTCATTAATAAAAATGCTGAAAAGTAAAGGACCAAGAATGGACCCTTGTGGGATACCCATACGGTTGTTTAAAAATAAGGATTTATCCTGGTGAACTTTTACACACTGTTCTCTATTCTGAATAAGGTTTATTGTCAATACTACCATACGTAATACATACAGGAGAGTTGAAATTTGACTTGACATTGGACGCGCTCAGTAAGTGCATCCCATAACCGGGGCAGCCCGAAGGCGCCAGTCAAACAGTGAGGGTAAAGAGGGGAAGGGGGGGGGGAGAACACAATAGGCAGAGAGAAAAAACATAGTTATCAGAATAACGCTCGTATAAGCTCATATAAAGCTCAAATGAGCCAAATTTTGATCACACAGAAAAAAACCCTCTATGCACAATTAGCATACATTGACAAATGACAAAGCAAGAGAGACCAGTGTATGTAGTCAGCATATGATCAGTGTGTGATGCAGTGTTGAGGTGTGTCAATTGCTGGTGAACAGCAGAGGGCACCCCCTGGCAACGGATAGTCATGTGTTCTACTCGGCATGTCCATTCTCATGCAGGTGGCAAGTTCTGTAAACACATGATAGCGCTGTCCTTGAAGAAGCTCGATCTGCAGAACAACAGCCATTGTTTGTCGATGTTTGGGTTAAGCCACTTCTCCAGCGTTATCTTCATCGAGGAGGAATGTAAACAAGGGCACCAAAACACAAGGTCAAATCTGCACAGTGCACTCAGAGAATTAAAAAAAAAAAAAATTCCCTCTCTTCGATTCTGTGCTTCAAATTTCATACAGGCTTGAGCTTTAGATCATTCTCTGGAGAGCACTCAGTGATCCACAGATGTTATCCACCTACCGAAACATAGGTAAACATGTCCAAGAGAGTCCGTTCTCTCTTCAATGCATGCCAGGTGGTAAATTCCATGTTAATCCTGCCGCTGACAGTCAGTGCTCCCCCCAGCTGGACGAATTGTTGAATTTGTTGAGGGAGCTACGCCGGGGTCCGCATTTGATTAGCTCACCCAGATAATTTCGATACACTAGGAAAACTCCAGGAGCCAAACAGAAGATCCTGTGATCAGTTCAATCTCAGTCGAATCACACAGACACATGAATTCCAATGCCATGAGTCTTCCTTGGGTTCCCCCTGACCCGATCTTCTTCTTTTAAAGTGGTGACAATCGCATAAGCCGCTTTCCAGATCCATAATTTCCATTTGGATTAAGATTCAGCCAGGAGAAGAGCGACATTGCAAGCTGGGATCAGAAGGGAGAGGATTAGAGGGGAGAGAAGTGGGGAGGAGGGAGAGAAAATGCGACTGCTCTCTCTGAAGGCCGGAAGAAGGAGATAAGATGCAAACCATTCTAATGTATCTGGTGAGAAGTTAAAAGATACCATTTTGGATAAAAGCAAACTGTGGTTTACAATATCGAAAGCCTTTTTGAGATCCAGAAAAACAGCCCCTACCACATTACCCCTGTCCAAGGACTGTCTGACATTTTCAATAAGGCAACAATTTGATGTTTCTGTTGAGTATCCTGGTCTAAAACCAAATTGATGTGGATGAAGAAGTTGACTGTCTTGTAGATAGTCTATCAGCTGTGTAGCTACAACTTTTTCAAGAACCTTAGACAGGACTGGTAAAATAGAGATTGGGCGGTAACTGCATATATCGTCTTTACTGCCTGATTTATAAACTGGTATGACGACAGCTTTTTTTCCAACCAGATGGAAATGTACTAGACCTACTGGAGAGATTAATGAGATGAGTCAGTGGTTTGATTAATATTTTGCTGTGCGTTTTGAGAAAGGAAGTGCTTATATTGTAGATATCATTAGTTTTTGAGTTTGACAGTGTTTGAACAATACCAGCAATATATACTGTATAATATATTATATAATATTATATATACTACCGTTCAAAAGTTTGGGGTCACCCAGACAATTATTTTGTGTTTTCCATGAAAAGTCACACTTATTTACCACCATGAGTTGTAAAATGAATAGAAAATATAGTCAAGACATTGACAAGATTAGAAATAATGATTTGTATTTGAAATAATATTTTTTTCCAGATACTCAACCTGCTCAAAGGAAGGTCAGTTTTATAGCTTCTCTAACCAGCTAAACTGTTTTCAGCTGTGCTAACATGATTGCACAAGGGTTTTCTAATCATCCATTAGCCTTCTGATGCAATGAGCAAACACATTATACCATTAGAACACTGGAGTGATAGTTGCTGGAAATGGGCCTCTATACACCTATGTAGATATTGCACCAAAAAACCAGACATTTGCAGCTAGAATAGTCATTTACCACATTAGCAATGTATATTAGATATTAGAGTGTATTTCTGATTAGTTTAAAGTTATCTTCATTGAAAAAAACAGTGCTTTTCTTTCAAAAATAAGGAAATTTCTAAGTGACCCCAAACTTTTGAATGGTAGTGTATGTGGTCTATATTAATCATATATCCCATAACCTACATATGTATAAGCATGTGAGAATGTTTGGTGATTACATATGTAAAGCGACTTCACACCTCAGAACAGGACAAAAGGTCTCAACCGCCAGTGAAGATCAAAGAGCATCCGAGGCGCTGCGGTGGAGACTAGATAGGTCGCCCTGACCCCCCAGGGCCAGGTGGAGGGGTACGAAGACAAAAGAGGGGATTAAGATAGTGAGGGATGTCAGCTTTTGATATGCATGTCTTTTGTTATGTGCGAGTATAAGTTCATAGAGCCGAAGGTGTTCGCTCTCTCACTTCTTCTGCTGCTGCACCTAGATGAGACTTGTTAGAGGAGCTGATAATAAACTTTGGTTTATAAATCACATCGCCTCGTTATTTCAAGCTCTTCTACACTGGTGACCCTGACGCAAGGATGGACCAGAGGCGTTCCCCCGCGATCGACTCATCTGTGGCGACCCAGGCAGACGCTGGCGCCCATGCAGACAGGGGAACAGATGGACGACGTTCCCCCATGGCAGAAGTGATAGAGAGGGCTCAACCGAGCACCAGCGCCGCTGAGAGAGCCGAAGGAAGGCACTCTCACCCTGCGGACACATCAGTGATGGTCCACACAAACGCCGTCACTGTCAAGCTGCCGGACTTCTGGCAGGAAGACCCCGCCTCGTGGTTTCAGCAAGCTGAAGTCCAGTTTGCACTTGCGGGCATCACGGCTGACGATACAAAGTTCTATCACATCGTCGCCAAACTCGACGCCGCCACTTCGAGATGTGCGCGGAGCATAATCCAGCGGCCGCCGGCCCAGGACAACTATAAAGAACTGAAAGCGACCACCGTGGCAAATTTCGTCCCCTCAGCCGAGGAGAGAGCCGAGAGGATCCTGGCGGTCTACGGCCACAGAGGATGCAGACCCAAGGCCCTCATGGAGGACTTGCTGCAACTTAAAGAAGAGGACAATGACAACTTCCTCCTCCAATTCATATTCCTCAGTACGCTGCCGCCACACATGAGAGGGACGCTTGCCAACATGCGATGCAGCACCCAGCAGGACTTCCGCACGCTGGCTCACGAAGCTCAACGGCTTGTCAACGCCTGCAAGGAACAGACACCCACAGCAGCATCCGCAGACCTCAACGCTGATGTCCGGAGCCACGAGGAGCCACAAACCACCGAGCAGAATCAGCCTGCGGTGACAGCAACACGGCCAAGACGTAACAGACGGAGCGACGTTTGTTATTACCACCACCGCTTCGCCGAGAAGGCTTACAGATGCGTTCCCACCTGCAAATTCACGATTTCGGGAAAACGCCAAAGCCGAGAAACGTTAACAGCGGCGGTTCTCGGCGAAAAAAGCAAGCTTTTATATGTGACGGACGGACACACCGGCAAGCAGTTCCTTATCGACACAGGAGCTCAACTAAGTTTTGTCATGCCCTCCCAAGCAGACCGGGCCATGGGCACCCGGGGCAATGGGGCGGTGGCAGCCAACGGCTCCATCATCGACACTTTTGGCGAAAAGAGCCTGCCCCTCCGCATCCACGGCCGCAACTACAGATGGACATTTGTTGTAGCGGCGGTGAGTTTTAACTTGTTGGGCGCAGATTTTTTGTGTGCACATGGGTTATTAGTTGATCTAGCGAACAGACGCTTGGTTAATGCACTGTCCTTTGCTTCTATTCCCTGCTCAGCTCGAGTTTCTCCACCACCCGTGCAAGCCAGCGTCACCACAGCAGGAGGTAAGTTTGATCAACTCCTCACCCAATTTCCAGCACTCACAACTCCCAAATTCTCAGCCACAGTGGCTAAACACGGGGTCGAACACTTTATTCCCACAACGGGCCCACCCGTATTCGCCAAAGCTCGGCGCTTAGACGCGACCAAGCTCGCCATAGCTCAGGACGAATTTACCACCCTTGAAAAATTAGGCATTATCAGGCGCTCGAAAAGCCCCTGGGCGCCACCACTTCACATGGTCCCGAAATCCAACGGTTCTTGGAGACCGTGCGGCGATTACTGCAGATTAAACAATGCGACAGCGCATGACCGCTACCCAATTCCTCACATTCAAGATTTTTCACTACATCTGGCGGGTGCGCGCATTTTTTCAAAAATAGACCTGGTCCGCGACTATCATCAAGTCCCAGTTCGAGCAGAGGACATTCCTAAAACAGCTGTAATAACCCCCTTCGGTCTTTTTGAATTTTTGCGGATGCCTTTCGGCCTCAAAGGCGCCGCTCAAACCTTTCAGCGGATGATGGACGCAGTATTACGTGACCTCCCCTTCGTGTTCGTCTACCTCGACGATATGCTGGTAGCCAGCTCGTCTGAGGAAGAACACGAGCAGCATCTCACCATGGTTTTTCAGAGACTAGAAGAGCACGGGTTAATAATCAATCCAGCCAAATGCAAATTCGGCGTGTCACAAATTGATTTTTTAGGACACAGAGTTTCTCCGAAGGGGGCAGTCCCACTGCCAGACAAAGTTCACGCAGTAAAAAGTTTCCCACGGCCACAAACGGTCAAATCGCTGCAAGAATTTTTGGGAATGGTTAATTTTTACAACCGTTTCCTCCCCCACGCAGCTGAGCTCATGCAGCCCCTATATGACGCACTCAGAAAACAAAAACCTTCCAACGCGGTCAAATGGACCCCGGAGCGTGAACGCGCCTTCGCGGAAGTAAAAAGTGCCCTAGCTAATGCCACATTGTTGGTTCACCCCGATCCCTCGGCCCGCATTGCGCTAACCACAGACGCTTCAGACCTGGCCATAGGGGCAGATGTAGAACAACACGTCAGCGGAATCTGGCAACCTTTGGCATTTTTCAGCAAAGCGCTAAACCAAACTGAGCGTAAATACAGCACTTTTGACAGGGAGCTGCTAGCGCTTCATTTATCCATCCGCCACTTCCAGTTCTGGTTGGAAGGGCGGCGTTTCACGGCTTTTGTAGACCACAAACCGCTCACCTTTGCGATGGCTAAAATTTCCGAACCGTGGTCAGGCAGGCAACAAAGACAGCTAGCTGCAATTTCAGAGTTCACCACAGACATTCGACATGTGGCAGGCAAACTTAACGTGGTAGCAGACTGCCTCTCTCGTGCTGTGACATCGCCAGAGCACGAAGAGACAGATTATACTACCTCAGCCGCAGAACTCTTCGCCAACGCGGACACATACGCAGCCCCAATCCACGCAGGGATAGATTTTGCAGCCATGGCGGAGGAGCAAAGTAGTGACGCGGACGTGCGCGCACTCCTATCTGGACCAACAGGGTTAAGGCTGGAGGAAAGGGGTTTACGCGACGGTGTGCCCCCCCTAATATGCAACATCTCAACCAGCCAACCTCGCCCGTTAGTCCCAGCTGCATGGCGCCGCCGTATTTTCGACTCGATTCACTCCCTTGCGCACCCAGGTGTGCGCGCTTCGGTTAAAATGGTCGCCGAAAAGTTTGTGTGGCCTGGCCTGCGCAAAAATGTAAAAGAATGGGCAAAGACCTGCATTTCTTGTCAGCGCGCCAAAGTACACAAACACACAAAAGCCCCTCTAGAGCCTTTTCGAATCCCTGCTAGAAGGTTCGATCACGTTCATGTCGACCTCGTGGGGCCACTACCTTCCTCCCAAGGTTACACACATCTGTTAACAATGATAGACCGCACCACACGCTGGCCGGAGGCAGTCCCTCTGGCGTCAACCACAGTGGAGGAAGTCGCTCGCGTTTTTTTGACAAACTGGGTGGCACGTTTCGGCGTCCCATCGGACGTCACGTCCGATAGGGGGCCTCAATTTGTCTCGGAGCTTTGGTCAGCCATGGCCAGCAGCTTAGGGGCGACAATTCACCGCACCACCGCTTATCACCCTCAGGCTAATGGGTTATGCAAGCGTTTTCACAGATCTTTAAAGGCCGCCCTCAGAGCCTCACTAACGGATATAAATTGGGTAAATAAACTTCCCTGGGTTTTATTGGGGTTGCGTGCTGCGCCTAAAGAGGATCTAGACGCCTCCCCAGCAGAATTAGTTTTTGCACAACCTCTCAGGCAACCAGGTGAATTTTTACCAGAGAACCCAGAGCCAGGGCATCTTCCAGCCCCGAGGTTTTTAGGCAGCAACTGACCGGACTCTCTCCCCGGACCGGCACATCACTCTTTTCCACGGGTTTTTGTCCCCCAAGCTTTAAAAAACGCTGAATTCGTTTTTGTTAGGCACGAAGCTTTAAAACCAACCTTCCGCCCACCATACGATGGACCATTCAGAGTGCTGGAACCTGGTGATAAGCATTTTGTGCTTGATTTTGCGGATAGAAAAGAAACAGTCAGCATTGACAGACTTAAACCTGCCTTCTTGTTGAGAGATGAGCCTGCACAGTTGGCGAGAGCACCTCGGCGGGGTAGACCCCCCAAGAGAAAAGACTCAGCCCCCCTGCAGGGAACAAATAATCACTCTCCTCCGCAAGCTGCAGATTCCTTACAGGAAGGTCCCACCAGGACGCCCAAGCAGGCCCACAGCAGATTCGGGAGAAGATTAAAACCCAGACAGCACAGGGACTGATGCAAACTACTCAACAGTTGTTCACTAATTGTGCTGTAACAGTTTAGGACTGACTTGTGATATTACTATGCTGTTATGATTACCACTGAACTCTCTTAGGAGCATGGCTGCTGGAAAGTTTCTTCTGTGTCAAGAGGTGTAGCAGTTAGTATGTCATAATAATTATCTTAAACTATGAATTTTTTTATTGTCCTTTTCTTAGTCGTTTGGGGGGGGGGCTGTGGTCTATATTAATCATATATCCCATAACCTACATATGTATAAGCATGTGAGAATGTTTGGTGATTACATATGTAAAGCGACTTCACACCTCAGAACAGGACAAAAGGTCTCAACCGCCAGTGAAGATCAAAGAGCATCCGAGGCGCTGCGGTGGAGACCAGATAGGTCGCCCTGACCCCCCAGGGCCAGGTGGAGGGGTACGAAGACAAAAGAGGGGATTAAGATAGTGAGGGATGTCAGCTTTTGATACGCATGTCTTTTGTTATGTGCGAGTATAAGTTCGTAGAGCCGAAGGTGTTCGCTCTCTCACTTCTTCTGCTGCACCTAGATGAGACTTGTTAGAGGAGCTGATAATAAACTTTGGTTTATAAATCACATCGCCTCGTTATGTCAAGCTCTTCTACAGTGTATAATATATATAAATATATATTCCTAAATAATTAATATTTCCTGATTGTAATGGAATAATGGATAAATTTGAAAAATTACAATTTATAGGTAAGACTGTTGATTTACCCCAGTTAATAGAGTAGTCTGATAATGATGAAAATTTATCAATGAGTGCCACTGTCTGAAGAGGAGATCTTTGTGAGTTTTCAAGGAAAATCAATTCATCATCAGCATAAAGACTTATCTTGTGTTCTTTTTCTCCAGTTTAGATACCTCTGATATCAACATTTTGTCATATGGCTGCTGCTAATGGTTCGATAAAGATGGTAAAAAGTGAGGGAGAGAGTGGACAACCCTGCCTAATACCTCTCTGGGGATTAAAGCTTCTAGAAGTTTGATTGTTTGTTCGGACAGATGCAGTTGGACAGCTGTATAGTATTTTAATACAGTTTATGAAAGATGAACCAAACCCAAACTTGTTTAACACCATAAAAAAGACATTTCCAATTGACACAGTCAAAGGCTTTCTCTGCATCTGTCATGAATGGCCCTTTCCGTGGGCAAACAGGATGCCAAACGCAGACTGTGAGTTTGCTATTTTATTAACTAAAAGTAACACGAAATACAAGACACAACCAACAGAAAACACAGCTCAGGAGATGCAGTGAAAAATACAGAAATTACTAAAGACGAGGACAAGGCTGATAAATAATAACTAGACAAGACAATAACCTGAGCAAGGATAAATAAACAAAGACTTAACTTGGCTGAAGACCTCAGGTAACTGGACAGATTAGCATAGATGCCGCTGCACCAAGAAAGTGATGTCCATGGCTTAAGTAAGCAGCCTCAGATTACAAACACCTGTGGGGTCCTGAGTGGCAATTATTGCTGGCAGCTGTGACAGAGCGTGAACAGAGTTTGACAGCAGGAAGTGACGTGCGAGCTGTCACCGCGCCAGCAACAATCAAAATAAAAACCAAAGAAGGAAATACAGACTCTAATAAACAGAAACCAAATACAGTCAAACAGAAAAAGACCAAATAAATCTAACAACTAAGCACGGCCCCCACCCATGCACCGGATCGTGACAGAGCCCCCCCCCCCCCCCAAGGGGTGGACCCCAGACACCCCAGGGTGACATCACAAAAAACAACCCCCCCCCCCACACACAGAAGACCCTCCCCAAATACAAAAAGTAACCCAAACATGACACTAAGACTTTGACAAACAAACACACGAACAAACAATGGAAAAAGTATGCATGGGAGGAGGGCGGAGCTCATGACCAGGGGAAACAGAACAGCCCGGAAACACCGCAGCTGAGGTGCACCCAGATGCCGGGGAGCATGAGACCAATTCAGCCGGAGCACAGCAGGGCTCAATGGCTGAGGGAAATGGGGAAAAGGACAAAACCTGGTCGGAGCTCAACGTACTCTCCTCAACTACAACGGCAGACCAACTGAGGGAGTCACAATAAAACAAATCCAGATACATAAATAAGCCAAACCCAACCATAACTATGACAGTAAAAATAAATACTAATAAATAAGACAATAAAGAATTAAACTAAGAGTAAAATATAATCAACTGAGGGTGTAAGTATAGAATGTAACAAAAAGAAAATAAAGCCAGACTAACAAGAAATTTAACCAAGGCCACAAATACCCTTAAACCTGAAGATAACTCAAAATGAACAGCAAATCAACTTCTTCAAATAACTTCAAAAAAGAAAACAAAAGGAAGAGAAAACAATTACAGCACAAGCCAACAAACAAAAAATTCATAGTCTAAGAAGGAGCTCAACATCTTAAAGGCAAGGACAAACCAAGAACTAAGCATATTCAGGAAAAAAAAACTCAGAAAAAAACATTGCATCAAAAGAAAACATGTAACATGAAATAACAGAAAAACAACTCACCCCGGAGGGGAGGAGGGGGAACCAAGGCACGGAGGGACCAAAACAAAAACATACAACCAAAACAAGGGAAACCAAAGAAACCACTCAAGACCCCCAACACAGAACAACAGGTGACAGATGTTCCAAGGCCTTAGGGGAGAAGCCGAGGCAGCTCAGGCGACCTACCAAAGTCCCAGGACTGCCAGCGTCCAAGCAGGAACATGTCAGGTGGTCTCTCCGAGACCCAGAACCACTCAAGCAGGAGGAACAGACATCAGGAGGCCTCCCGGCATCCCAACGCCGGCGAGCAGCAGCACACAACATGCCTTCGGGGGCAGTAGCTGGGCAAAGCGGCCGTTCCGGAGCACAGGAGCTGGAAGGCGGTGTTTGTCTAAGAAGGGCGGCCGACCAGCAGGAACCTCCCAGGATGCTCCCACGGTGTCCCCAGGCTGGGGCATAGCTGCACCCATGGAGACCATAGACAGCAGGTTGGCAGCACCCTCAGGGACCATGGATGGCGGGTCAGCAGCACCCTCGGAGACCATAGACGGTGGTTCGGCAGCACCCTCGGGGACCATAAACAGTGGGTTGGCAGCACCCACAGGGACCATAGATGGTGGGTCAGTAGCACCTGTGGGGGCACATCATCCATGACGGCCCCAGGCTGGGACGCAGCCCCCACGATGGCCCAGATGAAGGGGGTGCAGCACCCATGGAGCTCTCAGATGGAGGAGGAGCAGCACCCATGGAGATCTTGGACAGAGGGGGAGCACCACCCACGGAGATCTCGGACGGAGGGGGAGTACCACCCATGGAGTCCCCGGAGACCCTACATGGTGGCTCAGACAAGGGAACACAGACAGGAACACACACCAGATCACGGTCACCAGCAGCAGTGGAGCCCAGTAGGGAAAACTCAAGAGCAGCCGAGGGCTGCACCTGGTTCTCCCCACCAAGAGCCAGGCAAGACTTTTCGGGACGACAGTAGGACACTTGCCTGCGCTCGAGCTCCACCGCCATCCAGGACTCCGACGACTCTACCATGGCGGTCCGGACCTCCGGCTGGACAGTTGGCGCGGGACTCTCCGATGCTACCGCCTCTCCAGCATATGCCGGCTCCCTCCCAGGACCGGCGGACCCTTCAGGAATGAAAGAGGAGGAATGGGAGAGATGGATGTTACGGCAGCTGATGGTGAAAGCTCAGCCAAGCAGGGCTGCTGTGGCTGAGCCTCTCCACTGGGAATAAGGCAGGGTATTTCATCATTAGTTGTTAAGGAATGAAAAGACACTTGCCTTAACTCCCGGGGTTTGGCAATGGCTGACGTCGTAGACTCTGGCTCCGTCAAGGCTGGTGGTGCTCTTTCCAACTGTGGCAGCAGCTCCGGGAGGAGCCACGGCTTGTAACCCACCAGAAGCTCCATCTCTGCTGCCACCACCCATTGCCGCTCCTCCAACTCCTCTGTGCTGGGTCCCTCAGGAGGTGGGAAGGCTGCAAATCCTATGCAGCCAACTGCAGGACTAGATACGACCAAGGGAGGTGGGACCGTAGCTGGGCAGTAGCCCCGAGCTCGGGGCTTACGACCTCAGGAGCGTTTCTTCTGTGGCACAGGCTCAGGTGGCTGAGGGGCTCTCCCCAGCCCACGAAGGTGGTGTTGAGCACGAAAAACAGAGATGAGGAGGTTTGTGAATTCCGGGATGCTCCACAGGCAGGGAAACCCCTCAATCACCTGTGCCACGCAGTCCTAGACCTGGAGCTCCTCCTCTGGAGTGTGGGTAAAGTGAACATCTGATACAATAACCAGCAATTCCTCAGCTGCCCAACACTCCTCCTTGTTAAGCCCAACTCGACAGAAGTCCAGTGACGCTGCCATACCAGCGGGAAAAATGCACACTACAGAAAAAAATACGGGAGGGGAAACGAAAACAAAACTCACAGTCCGCTGGCATCCAACTGGCAGCGGCGTTCTGTCATGAATGGTCCTTTCTGCGGGCAAACAGGACGCCAAACACAAAACTATGAGTTTGCTATTTTATTAACTAAAAGTAACATGAAATACAAGACACAACCAACAGAAAACACAGCTCAGGAGATGCAGTGAAAAATACAGAAACTACTAAAGAGCAAGGCTGATAAATAATAACTAGACAAAACAATAACCGGAACAAGGATAAATAAACAAAGACTTAACTTGGCTGAAGACCTCAGGTAACTGGACAGATCAGAATAGATGCAACTGCACCAAGAAAATGGTGCCCATGGCTTAAGTAAGCAGACTCAGATTGCAAACACCTGTGGGGTCCTGAGTGGTGATTATTGCTGGCAGCCGTGACAGAGCACAAACAGAGTTTGACAGCAGGAAGTGACGCGCGAGCTGTTACTGCGCCGGCAACAATCAAAATAAAAACCAAAGAAGGAAATACAGACTCTAATAAACAGAAACCAAATACAGTCAAACAGAAAAATAAACAAACAGAAAAAGACAAAATAAACCTAACAACAAAGCACGTCCCCCGCCCGTGCACCAGATTGTGACAGCATCCAGAGATAAAGTTATAGTTTCTAAGTTATTAACCTTACAGCAGTCTGTTAAATTAAACCCACATGTGTTATTAGCCAAGTGTCTACCCTTGATGAAACCTGTTTGATCTGGGTGTATAATAAACGGAATTATCCTTTCCAGTCTTTTGGTGAGATCTTTGCAAATTATTTTAAGATCGACATTCATAAGTGAGATGGGACAGCAGCTGGATGAAAGCGTAGGTTCTTTTCTGGGTTTAAGGAGCAGGATAATACTAGCCAAGTTCATATTTGGAGGGATTACATTATCTTCTTTAATTTGGTTCACCATTTTAAAGAAAATAAGTGCCATTACAGGCCAAAAGTCTTTATAAAATTCTACTGGAAAACCATCTGGTCCCAGAGCTTTGTTGTTTCAGATGTGCTTAAGTGCCTCCTGGAGTTTGGACACCAGAAGAGGTGCATCCAGAGCTGCAATCTGTTCATTTTTAAATTGTGGTAAGTTAATTAACATTGTCCAGAAATTTATTTATATCTGAGTCAGATGGGTTAATCTGCAATGAGTAGAGGTTTTCATAAAACTTTTTGAAGGAGTTATTTATTTCTTCAGGCTCATAGGTGATATTTCCAGTCGTATTCTTAATAGACTGGATATTTGTTTTTTTCTTTATTCAATCTAAGCTGGATAAAAACATATCTCTCTGATTTATTAGCATTCAAACGTCTCAAGACGCAGTCTTTGTATTAAAAACTGTGTCCTTTTGTTTGTAATTTCTTTTAATTCCAGCTTTAATTTTCTCAAATTATTAAGTGCCTTTTCCTTTGGAGAAACATCACAGGTCATCTCCAATGATTTAATTTTTTGTTCTAACTCCAGTACCAGTGCTTTTACTTGTTTATTCTTATATGAACAGTAAGAAATTATTTTACCTTGCATGACCGCTTTTGCTGCTTCCCAAAGAACGCACGGGAATATTCCTGGCACATCATTATATTCCAGATATGATTCCCACTCTTTATTAAAGTAATTAATAAAGGCTTTGTCTTTTAGTAGTGATGTATTAAATTTCCAGCTCCTAGTTTTCCTTATAGCTTTTCTATTTACTAGTGTAAGAGAATACTGGATGGTAATTGCTAATAGCTTGATTTGAACAAATTTCAGTGTCTGTGATATCCCTCACAATAGAGTTACTGGCTAAGAAGAAGTCTAAACAGGAATGCAAACTATGCACTGATGAAAAAAAGTGTATTCCCGAAGAGTTGGGTGAAGAGAATGCCACTCATTACAAGACCAAAATCATTCATGTATTGTTTGAGAGTGTCAGTAGCCTGCCATTTTTGGTAATTCCCCGATGCACTGAGCCTGTCGATTACAGGGTTTAACACCAGGTTGAAGTCTCCTCCTATCATGAGTGTAGTGTCCAAGTGCTCAGAAAGAGAAGTGAAGAAAGTGTGAAAATTGGATGGGTCGTCAACATTTGGGCCATCAATGCTTGCAATACATAGATCCAAATTTTGAACTGAGATTTTTAATATTATAAATCTACCTTCTGGATCTGCTATGGTATTATTCACAACAAAGCATATTCTTCTGTTTACCAATATACAGTAGCTACCCCCTTTGTTTGGAATTAAAGCCGGCTGAGTACATGTGGGGAAATTCCGGGGAGGTGAGTGTATCTACAGATGACATAGAAACATGTGTTTCCTGTAATAAGAAAAAGTCTGCCTGTAGATCCTTCAGTCAAATAAAAACTTAGCCTCTTCTCCTTGGTAACAATTTCACATATGTTCCATGTGACAAACTTTAATGTGGACATGTTTTCACTAACTGGTTTCTGTGCTAAAGGCTAACTAAATGTGCCTATGTGATTATATGTCCATAATGTACGTGTGTGTGTGTGTGTGTGTGTGTGTGTGTGTGTGTGTGTGTGTGTGTGTGTTGTGCATAAAATATATACCTATGTGTGCGTGCATGATGTCTGTTCCATTTGCTTGCATGTACTTAAGGTGCATGTACTTAAGATTATTTCCTATAAACCAGATGTATGAGAGATAACAGACATAAAGGTCAGTAAATGATGAAGAGGTACAGATAACATACCACAACAACCTAACAACTTCAGCAAAAAGATGCAACAGACACACAAGCAAACAACAACCTCAGCACAAAAGAAAAAAAACATTAGAATGTTTTAACAAATTAAACCAAGATTAAATAAGAGACCTAAGCACAATCACACTCTTTTCCCACATGTATCTAAAGAAACAAAGGTTCTAGAATAACCAGGGGGTTATGGTTTCATTTGTAAACAGCTTGCCATCTATAAACAATCTATCAACAGAAACAATAGCTCGTTTAACTTCTTGGATTTTTTTGTTCCCTAATGGGAAAAAGCGTCCATCTCCTTTCCATGATTTCCTGTGGAAACTGATCATTTAGATCATAATTGGTATTTTTAAGCTGCCTGCCCTGCCTCTGTACCAGAATTTTTGCTTAAAATGTTCAAATTTTGCAACAATAGGTCTGGGACATTTATTTTGGGGATTTTTTTTGCCCAGTGCAGTGGACTCAGTGAAAAGTAATTGATTTTGTAACTTCGGGGGACAGTTTCAGCTGCATGGACATGAATTCACGGACCAGCTGTTCTGGATTTTCATTTTATTTTCAACAATTCCAAAAAACAAACAAGGTTATCTCTTATGCTGCGTGACTGCAAATTGAGAACTGTTTCCTTCATTTTCCGGTTCTCTCTTTTAACAATGCTAAGTTGCATGGTTAGGGTGTTTACTGATGTTTTCAAGCTATTGTTTTCTTCTAAGAGAGAAACGAGCTGCGCCTGGCTGTATTCCAGACTCTCCCGTACGCTCTGGAATTCTTTATGGAGCAGCTCTACCAACGCTAGTCTACCATCCATGCTGGTAAGTTTATTTTCAAAAGAAAAAAGGATATCACTAGCCTCTGAGCCCTCCCGTGATTTCTCGGATATTAATTCCGGAGAGTGCGCAGGTGTAGGGCGCTTTGACACAGAGGAGGAGGAAGAACCATGAGATACATTGTTCTCCATGTTATAGTCCACGGGCGGAGTCAGATATTGGTATCACTAAAAGGGACAAAACCTCTATCGTGCCATTTTGTTTGTAGGACCTATATATGTGTATTAAGGCATGATAGCATTTCCAAATGAGTAGCTTAGTCATGATACACGGCACCTCCTTTTTTTTTAAGTAAAATTATCATGACGCCTACTATCACATGCTGGTATTTCTGAATTATTCTCCCTTTTACTGTACAAAATGCTAATAGAAATTGACCTTGGACAGTTTCCAATATTAATTTTTATTCAGTTTCTACTTTTCAGGGTTTTTTTGAGGGAGAAGGTACGATTTATTTTTGATTTCAGCACATTTTCGCATTCCAGTGGAGCGCTGCGAGGCAAGTCAGTATAAATGTTTATTTAAGACTTATTTTGGTTATCACTTAGTTAAGAAAATTAATTAAATGTTATCTTTTATAGTGTGCCAAAAGAAACTGGAGTTCTGGGGGATCGCAACATTTTATTAAAAACGAAACCAGAATAATAGTGTACAATTTTATAGACAAGAATGAGTAATTTCAATGCCAATTTCAATTGATGCAATTAATTACATGAGATAATTTACCAATACCTGGTGTCATTGCAGGTCTGGATGAATGTACCTAACTGAAAATGGATTCCACCCAAGAAGCAGGGAGTGGCACGGCACCCAAGCGCGCACGCCTTGATTGCATAATCCATTGCTCATCTTCAGATGAAGAACTAGTATCTTCAAAGGACATCAACTCCTGGAAAACCCTGCTGAGAGCCGCTGAAATAAGACAGCATGCTCCGATCCTGGACCTAGCAAAAGGATTGCCAGATGATGCCATACCAGCTGTGGCCTACCACCGGAAATGCCGAAGCATTTTTACCGTGAAAAGGGACCTCGATGCTATAATTTCCAAGCAGAGGCGCACAGAAGAAAACAAAAGCTCAACGGAACAAAAAAAGTCACAGAGGCCAGCACCATCTCAGTCAAGGGTTTATGAGGCAGAGTGCATCTTCTGTGAGAAGACCAGCAAGTACTTGAAAGGAGATAGGACTAGAGATCCTCTGGTCCAGTGCACTGAACTACGTGCTGATGAGAAAGTCCGAAAGGCTGCTGTCAGTAAACTGGACAACAGAATGCTTGCCATCGTCAGCAGAGACCTCGTGGCAGCGGACGGTCATTACCACAGGACTTGCTACTGTGAGTACACACGGGATTCAAGCACCACCACACAGGACAGTGGAAAAGGTGCCAGTGCTGCTCCAACTGATACTGATGCTGAGTATGAAGCTGCAGAGCAACAGTCATACAATGACCTTTTCTCTTACATAAGAGAAGAACTGTTTGTCAACCCTGATGTGGTGCCAATGACCAACCTCACAGCCAGACTGGTTGAGGGCATGGTAACTCTTGGAGTGGAAACAGTGAAAGCCTCAACCAAGAAACACATCCGACGCAAACTGGTAGCTGAGTTTGGAGAAGCCCTGCAAATCACTCAAGATGACAATGGGAAACTACTTGTGTATCCCAACAGCCTTTCTATGCCAGAGCTTGTTAAGGCATACCAAATACTCCAGAGAAAGGTGCAACTCATGGAATCAGACAGGAGTGAGGACATCATCAACAAGGCAGCACTGCAGATGAGAGGTGACATCAAGAAGCAAGACTACAGACAGTCATGGCCACCTCAGATGTCGGAGGATGCGGTCATTTCTTCTTCAGTGACCAGGTTCCTGAACACACTGCTGACAGGCTCAACAGACCGCTCAAACCCATCTGACAGAATCCAGCGTCTCTGCAGCTCATTTGGCCAGGACTTGGTATATGCCATTACCAATGGTAAGGTGAAGCCAATGAAGATGAATGAATGATTTATGGGGCATCATATTCAATGCCTGATAGCTATGACTAAGCTACTACTTTGGAATTGCTATCATGGCAAAATATCATCCACAGATATAGGCCATTCCAAAATGCATCACTAGAATTTGTCCCTTTGAGTGGTACCAATAACCCAAAAATCTGGTCTGGGCCCATGGACTATTAGAGTAGCAATAATAAAACTCATCTATATAATTCTCAAGTTACTCCAGCTTTGTTGAGAAGATGGCGAAATGATATACAAAAAAAAAAAAAGACAGGAACAAAAATAGTCAATTAGTAGATTAATTACAACAACAAAAAAAGAAGCGCTACCTGTGGAAAAGTCTGTTTATGCTTGGTCAATGCGAGTCGCCATTTTGGATTATTGCACAATAGTCTCGGATCATCTCGCGATGACAGCATCATGCACCCTCCCAGCTTGAGACTTTTTTTAGACTTGTACTCACCAAAAGTTGGACCCAAACCTGTGTCCCGTGTCAGCTGCTGGAGGTCAGCTACAACCTAGCATGTAGCTACTAGCCAGCTAGCCAGCTTCCGCAGAACAACCCAACATCCAGGCAAAGTTTTGGAGGAGGCTGTAACAATTATCCAGGTGAGAGCTCCGATAGATAACGCTGTAAACTTAAAATTACAACATTCTGGGGATTTCCATGGATATAATTCAGCTTGTTTGACTTAACAATGTCTGCATGGTGAGCACAGTGTCTGTGGCCTTAGCAGCTTTGGTACGGAGAGCCGCGAGGCCAAAAAGTACTGTTTGCGCTTTCTGCCGTTAACTGGTGTTAACCATGATCACAAAATTTGTCCCTGTTAATAGGGGCAAAGTGTTAATAGGCGATTAACGCGATAACGCCAACACCACTAAAATATGTATATATACACTACCGTTCAAAAGTTTGGGGTCACCCAGACAATTATTTTGTGTTTTCCATGAAAAGTCATACTTATTTACCACCATGAGTTGTAAAATGAATAGAAAATATAGTCAAGACATTGACAAGGTTAGAAATAATGATTTGTATTTGAAATAATAATTTTTTCCAGATACTCAACCTGCTCAAAGGAAGGTCAGTTTTATAGCTTCTCTAACCAGCTAAACTGTTTTCAGCTGTGCTAACATGATTGCACAAGGGTTTTCTAATCATCCATTAGCCTTCTGACGCAATGAGCAAACACATTGTACCATTAGAACACTGGAGTGATAGTTGCTGGAAATGGGCCTCTATACACCTATGTAGATATTGTACCAAAAACCAGACATTTGCAGCTAGAATAGTCATTTACCACATTAGCAATGCATATTAGATATTAGAGTGTATTTCTGATTAGTTTAAAGTTATCTTCATTGAAAAAAACAGTGTTTTTCTTTCAAAAATAAGGAAATTTCTAAGTGACCCCAAACTTTTGAACGGTAGTGTATATATATTATAGCACCTTGGGGGAGTCAGATTATTTAGCATCTCAGACAAGAGACAGTGGATAAGCATGGGAGAAACAATGTTCAGGAGGTTCCTGGCTAGATAGCAGGAAGGAGTCAAGGACATAGGGGGTTGAATGCAGTGTAATGCAAATGTCATGTTGTGTGTGGAGAAATGCCATGAAACTTGTGAGGAGAGATTTGGGGTAAAAAGAGAGTGTCTGCTGAAATGAGTCAGTCTGTTCTGTGCTTGAGAGATGTGAAGTGTGTAATAAATTGTGTGCCATGAGTCGGCCTCTTATTTCACACACTCCACACTGGTGACCCAAGATGTATTATGGAACACGAGGCAAGAACCCCGGAGCTGGCCCGGTCAGGAAGCTCCAGCGAGGCGGCAGCCATCCCACAGACAGCCCGGACTGGAACCCCCCAGCCACGCGTGTGCGGTTTCAGTCAAGCTACCGGATTTCTGGCAGCACAACCCGCGCTCTTGGTTCCACCACACCGAGGCCCAGTTCGCCCTCCGGGGAGTAACGGCAGACGACACCAGATTCTACCATGTGGTAGCAGCACTGGACGCCCACACAGCCCAGCAGGTAGCGAGCCTGCTCGATCAGCCACCAGCCAGCAACAAATACGAGGCGCTCAAGGCTGCGCTCACCCGGCGCTACACGCTCTCGGACTGTGAGAGAGCAGAGAGGCTCCTGACGCGGACCGAGTTAGGAGATGGGTCGGCCGTAGACCTGATTGAGAAGATGCTGGCGTTAATGGGCACGGACGACGGGCACTTTCTGTTTGCCCACCTCTTCCTCCGGAACCTTCCAACAGAGGCGAGAGCAGTTCTGGCCAATTCGCCGTCGCTGGCCGCGCTCGACTACCATGCACTAGCCCAGGAGGCAGACAGGATCATCATCACCACCAGGGCGATCACAGTCAACGCGGCAGCGGCGGAGCCCAGCGAGATGACCAGAGGAGGCGAGAAGCCACCGACGGTAGCAGCAGCGGGGGCCAAGGAGCGCCAGAGAGACACACTCTGCTTCTACCACCGCCGCTTCAGAGAGAACGCATGCAGATGTGTGCCACCGTGCCAATTCAAGCGCTCGGGAAAACGCCGAGACCGGCGGTCGGTAGCAACTGCGACCCTTGGTGAAGAGAACAAGCTGCTCTACTTGACGGATGCACGCTCGGGGAGGCGTTTCCTCGTGGACACCGGAGCCCAGAAGAGCTTCATCCTGCTGACCTACACTGACCGGCTGGCAGGACCTAGCGGCCCCGAGATGTTGGCAGCAAACGGCTCGGATATTAAGACCTTTGGTGAGAGGACTCTGCTCTTATCTCTACACGGCCGTACATATGAGTGGACTTTTGTCGTAGCAGCACTGAATTACCATATCTTAGGGGCTGATTTTCTTTGTGCACATGGTTTACTGGTTGATGTTGCTAACAGGCGCCTGGTTAATGCACTGTCCTTTGACTCTCTCCCCTGTATAGCTCGAGTGACCCGGCCAACAGCACAAGCCAACGTCACAGCTACAGGCGATAAGTTCCACACACTGCTCACTCAGTTTCCAGCACTCACGGTCCCGACGTTTTCGGCGGCCATCGCTAAACACGGGGTGGAGCACTTTATCACCACCATCGGGCCACCCGTTTTTGCAAGACCTCGGCGCTTGGACGCAGCTAAACTGGCCGTAGCGCACGAGGAGTTTGCCAACCTGGAAAGGTTAGGCATCATCAGGCGATCAAACAGCCCATGGGCATCCCCGCTACACATGGTCCCTAAGGCTGAGGGATCTTGGCGACTGTGCGATGATTTCCGCAGGTTGAACAACGCCACAGCGCACGACCGCTACCCAATTCCCCACATACAGGATTTTTCCATTCACCTCGCCGGAGCACGCATTTTTTCCAAAATAGACCTGGTCCGCGGTTACCACCAAGTCCCAGTGCACGCTGAGGACGTACCCTAAACAGCGGTAATAACTCCATTCGGTTTATTCGAGTTCCTGCGCATGCCATTCGAGTTAAAAGGAGCGGCACAGACATTCCAGCGCATGATGGATGCAGTGCTGCGCAATCTCCCGTTTGTGTTTGTCTACCTGGACGATATCCTGGTAGCCAGTGCGTCCGAAGACGAACACGAAACCCACCCCACGACGGTTTCCCGGAGGTTGGAGGAGCACGGGTTAATAATCAACCTGGTGAAATGCCAGTTCGGCGTGACGGAGATTGATTTTTTGGGGCACTGCATCTCTCCGAAAGGAGCGATCCCGCTGCCCGACAAAATGCGCGCCGTGGCGGATTTTCCCCGGCCTCAGACGGTCAGGGCGCTGCAGGAATTTTTGGGGATGTTGAACTTTTATAACCGTTTCCTTCCCCGCGTGGCGCAGCTCATGCAACCATTGTGCTCAAGAAACAGAAACCTGCGGATAGGGTCCAAAGGACCCCGGAGCGAGAGCGGGCGTTCTCGGAGGTTAAAGCAGCCCTGGCAAACGCCGCACTGCTGGCGCATCCGGACCTGACGGCCCGGATAGCGCTCACCACCGACGCTTCAGACGTGGCCATAGGGGCTGCCGTGGAGCAGCGCGTTGCCGGGGCTTGACAGCCGCTCGCCTTTTTCAGCAGAACTTTGCGCGACAGTGAACGTAAATACAGCGCATTCGACAGAGAGTTACTGGCTCTCCACCTGGCCATACGCCACTTCCAGTTCTGGCTGGAAGGGCGCATCTTCACCGCGTTCGTGGACCACAAGCCGCTAACATTCACGATGGCCAAGGTTTCAGAACCGTGGTCGGGCCGGCAGCAGAGACAGTTGGCCGCGATCTCAGAGTTTACTACCGATATTCAGCATGTGTCGGGTAAACTGAATGTGGTGGCAGACTGCCTCTCGCGCGCCGTGGTGGCCCCGGTCTGCGTGGTGGCCCCGGTCTGCGTGGGGATAGATTACGCAGCCATGGCCACGGAGCAGATTAGCGATGCAGACGTGCGCGCGCTCCAGTCTGGACCAACAGGGTTAAGGCTGGAGAGCAGGGTGCTGCAAGACGGCGGCCCCGCCCTAATCTGCGATGTCTCCACGGGACGCCCGCGTCTGGTGGTCCCAGTCGTGTGGCGCCGCCGCGTGTTTGAGTCGGTTCACACTCTGGCGCACCCAGGAGTGCGCGCGTAGGTCAAAATGGTGGGAGAGAAGTTCGTGTGGCCGAGCCTACGCAAACAAGTGAAAGATTGGGCTGCAGCCTGCGTGGCGTGCCAACGAGCCAAGGTACACAGACACACGAAGGCTCCTTTGGAGCCGTTTCGTATCCCGGCTAAGAGGTTCGACCATGTTCACGTGGACCTCGTGGGCCCCCTCCCGCCATCACAGGGGTGCATGCACCTCCTGACAGTGGTGGACCGCACCACGCGCTGGCCAGAAGCAGTCCCACTGGCGGCAACCACGTCCGCGGACGTAGCACGCGCTTTTTTAACAGCATGGGTGGCGCGTTTTGGAGTCCCGTCGGACATTACGTCTGACAGGGGCCCTCAATTTGTTTCCGTACTCTGGTCCGCGATGGCCCACAGCCTGGGTGTTACAATTCACCGCACAACTGCGTACAACCCACAGGCCAATGGTTTATGCGAGCGTTTTCATAGATCACTGAAAGCAGTACTCAGGGCTTCACTGACGGATGCAAATTGGATAGACAGGCTGCCGTGGGTTTTATTGGGGTTGCGCTCCGCGCCGAAAGAGGATCTGGAAGCTTCCCCGGCAGAGCTGGTTTTTGCACAGCCCCTACGGCTGCCCAGGGAATTTCTGCCAGATAATCCCGCGCCGGACAGCTCCCCGTCTCAGCTTTTGCAGCGGAGCGCAAACACAGGCACGCTGCCGGGCCCTGCCCACCACAGTTTTCTGTATGTTTTCGTGCCTAAAACTTTGAAGAGCACGGAGTTCGTGTTCGTCAGACACGACGCCCACCGCTCTCCATTGCGCCCACCCTATGATGGACCGTTCAGAGTGTTGGAAACAGGGGATAAGCATTTTTTGCTAGACTTGGGGGGTAGGCGGGAAAAAATTGGCATAGACAGACTCAAACCCGCTTTCGTTGTGGCGGACGAGCAAGTGCTGTTGGCTAGGACCCCTCGGTGTGGAAGACCCCCACGGAGAGCTCCCCAGGGAAACGATTCACCAGAGCAGCCACACGGACAGACCAAAGTGGCCCCCCCCTCATCACGGCCCACCCAGCAGCCCCCCACCGGCCACGGAGACGGTTAACCCCAGTTACAGCAGATACGGGAGGAGACTGAAGCCCAAACAGCATGTGGACTGATGTTCTATTGTTCTATCTAAGATGCTGGGGGGGGGGGGAGTATAGCACCTTGGGGGAGTCAGATTATTTAGCATCTCAGACAAGAGACAGTGGATAAACATGGGAGAACAATGCTCAGGAGGTTCCTGGCAAGATAGCAGGAAGGAGTCAAGGACGTAGGGGGTTGAATGCAGTGTAATGCAAATGTCATGTTGTGTGTGGAGAAATGCCATGAAACTTGTGAGGAGAGATTTGGGGTAAAAAGAGAGTGTCTGCTGAAATGAGTCAGTCTGTTCTGTGCTTGAGAGATGTGAAGTGTGTAATAAACTTGTGTGCCATGAGTCGGCCTCTTATTTCACACACTCCACAATATATATACAGTATATTAACTGAAAATTGTCCTTCGACAGAATTTTTCCAGCAATGACTAAAAATTCTGAAAGCTGTTTATCATTTGACAAATTACGTGGAGGCTGGTCTAATTAAAGTCAATTAAAATGATATATAACAGACTGGCAGAATTTTTACAAGCCTGTCTGAGAAAATGACATAACAAAAAAGGGTTGTGTCGCCTCTGATATAGAGTATTGAGGCTTTTTCAGGCCTTCCACTCAGATGCAGTTCTGATACTCAGTCAGCAGATGGCACTCTTTATTAAATGCTTCATAACACCATGTCGATCATGAAGCAGTTGTTGCAGCTGGGTGTAATCAGAAAGCCACTGTTTGGTCTGAACCAAAGAACCAAACAGTGGATTCTGTAGATAGTTTGGTTCGTTTGGTGCCATCTGAATGCGTATTAGAACTCTGGTGTGCACCAAAAAAAGCAAAGTCTGGACCTCCTGAAAACGGGGGTCTTGGTTCTCTTGCAAAGGAAGTCTGGTGCGCTCCACTTGCAGTGTGAATCCAAACAGAGTATCCAGCGGACCATAGAGTGGAAGTGTCTCTCGGGTTTGTGAATCCATAGCACAACACATAGTCTGAAAAGAGGAAGTGGCATTTACCGTAGTACATTTTGAGTAGAAAATAACAATAAAGACAACTGCGCAAATCTGAGAAATCCTTTTACCAGTGAAAGCTGAGGAGAAAAGTTAAAAAATGTCTTGTTTGTTGCGGACAAACAACCTGGCTGAAGGGAACTGATTTCTGTTTTTCGATCCTGGTCAATCAGTGAGCCTGATTTTTCTTCTTCGCCAAGATTTTTTCTTCCTGGTCAGTTGTGGTTTCAGCTACAGTGCCCCAAATGAGCAGCTGTTGTAACTGAGTGACTTTGTCCAGGCAGTTTGGTCTGCTACAGTGTGAATGCAAACCATACCAAACAAAGGTGTAAAATTTCTTGGCATTCCCCACCCAGTCGAATCAAGACCCTGGACTGTCCTGGTCTAAATGCAGCTTCAAAGTTATATGTGTTATACAAGTGTTAAGCATGGTTTGTTACCCCAAAACAAACTGGTGCTTAGAGGTGTTTAGCACAAGTTGCTACCTTGAAAGAAACCTGTACTTACAGGGTTCCGGGCTATGTTATACGGGTGTTTGGTGAGTTATTACCCCCATATTACCCAGTAATTACTGGGTTCAATCTTTTTTCAAATTTATTTATTTATTTATTAGTAATTTTGCTGATTTATAATTCCCCCTAAATTACCCAGTACATACTAAATTCAGGCTGTATTTTTTTCCATTGATGTGTTTATTTGCAAATTTTCTCACACTATACCTCATACTTATTTTTCTTGGGTGTAATTACATAGTAACTACATAGAACTTAAAGTATGTAAAGGAATGCTGCTGCAAAACAAAAACAGAAGGGTAACACTATTGTATATTGCTATAGGTAATGCACAACAAATGAATATACACTTGTAAACAATTTGTAGCAGGTATTGTATTTGAAGAAATCTCTCAGCATTAACTTATTTTTTTTTCTAGAAAGTTAACAAATACTTGAGAATATCCCAAACATTTACTGTATGTTTCCCAATACACAATCATAAATAAATGAACAAATTAGTGCAGTGTTCACCATTGGTCTTGGCTCCTTATCACATGAGATTTATTAAGTTCAGTTTTCAGTGATTTACCAGAGGAAGCCACTGAAATGCAGGTACACAGATGATAATTCCTCCATAAATATGTCATAAGCAGCGAATCCTACTTTTAAACAAATTCTACTTAATCATTTTATAAATGCATGTTTAAACAACTACAAAGTTAAAGCCATTATGTATTTTTGTACATAATTTCATTACAACTTTACATATGTAATATTTTAATAAGGGTTTGTTCCATGTAGTGGAAGCCTGAAATTAATGGTTATGTGATGCTTAGTTTTAACTGAACTTTAGCTACTACATGACTTTTAACCATAAAGAAAAGGAGGTCAAATATTGAAGCATGCGGTTAAGTTCCATTTTTTATATGGTTGCAGTCAAAGCAGCATAACCCTCCACACTTCCTGTTAATAGTTAACTCATTTGTCAACATTTACCACCAAAAAAGAAAATGTATTTCAACATTCAAATATATTTTCTGATCTCAACTTGTCTCTTTAAGAACAATTAAAATAAAATTTTATGCTGTAAAAAAAAACTCTGGTTATCTGCAGTCAACACCAATTATTTAAAAAAAATGCAAGATGGCTTAAGAATGCATTTTAAACTTTGTCTGACTATAACAACACAACCAGTCATTGCTGTAATGCCAGATCAGGGATCTGTAAGAGCAGGTCTAATGCCCTCTGCTGTAGTCTGTGGTAGAGGTAAAGCCCTTAGGTATTCTAAGGTTCTTCTATCATTTAGGATCAGAGGCACGCAGTTCACGGTGCTTAGGATTTTTTGACTCAGTGACATATTGTATCAAGTTTGTAGGGGCTGGGAACACTTCACCATGGAGACATAAAGTGACCTTCAACCCACAACTGACACAAACATGGATAAAGAACAGAGTATTTAACTTGTTTCACTGTATTTCAACAATTATAACACCATAACCATAAACAGTTTGGCTCAGATGCCAGTTTAATTCTAGTCAACATCAGTCAGCACCAGTGCTGGGTAAGTTACTAAAAAATAGTAACTAGTTACAATTACTAGTCACTTCTTTTCAAAAGTAACTGAGTTGCTTACCAATTACTGCATGATTAAAGTAACTAGTTACTTGGAAAAAGTAATGTTCACGTTACTTTTAAATGCATACTTAAATCATCTTGCAGACATAGCAACATTACGGGCTTATTAATGTCAGGTAGAAAACAAACTGTTTCAGATAGAGCTTTTAGAACATATTCAGTCTGCTTTATCCTGCCTAGAGAGCTCTTAATGTGGAAAAATCTGAAGAAAATCAACATGAAATTGCCAGTAATTTCCTCATTTTGGAGTGAGAAATAGGGTTTGTGGCTTGGGAGAGAGGGTAAAAGAATGAGAATGACTCCAAAAGAGAGTGCATGAAGCTGTCAGTGTTTCTTACCTTCAATATTATGGATTTAATCTGATGTGCAGTAATCCAAAGAAAATGTCCATTATCCACAGTTCAAATGTCTGCAAACCATTGTGCAGCAGCTGGGCACGGTCGCCAAACATTTGGGCCATTTGTCTCAGCCGGTTCCTATTCCTCTGCCTGTTGCCCCAGTTTCTTCTTCTGTGCACTGGATCACCTCCATTCCCTTGCCTGCCCCGTATGCAGGGGAGGTGGTGAAGTGTAGAGGGTTTTTGTGCTATGTTTGGCTGTATTTGGGCCAGGTCGGGAGGGGGGGGGGGTACCCGGATAACACAGCTAAGATTCATTCTATGACCCTCCTGCTGTGGGATAGGACCCTCAGTTCTCGACAGTCCGGAGGGTCCCACTTACTCATTTGACAGATTTGTGGCCAAATTCACCCGCACGTTTGACCGTACAGAAAGCGAGTGGAACATCATGAGCCGCTTAATGTCACTCCGCCAGGGTAGCTGGTCTGCTGCCAACTACTCTGTGGAGTTTCAGGTTGTTGCAGCGGACTCAGGATGGAATGACGTTTGGTTACAAAGTGTCTTCCTCCAGGGTTTAAACGAACACCTCCGAGACGACCTAGCGGTTCATGCTGTCCACTCCTCCTTGGACAGTCTAATTGATCAGGCTGTCAGTCTTGACAGCCGATACCAAGAGTGCGCAAAGGAGTGCAAAGCCTCCTCCTACCTGCCCATCCCTCTCAGCTATTGACACAGCTGGAGCCGATTCCTCTGAGCCTATGGAGTTCGGCCGGGCCCATTTGATGCCGGAAGAGCACCGGAGGTGAAGGAGAATCAGCACCTGCATGTATTGTGGCTCTCTCAAGCACACACTGCAGGGGTGCCACCTGAAGCCAAAAAGATGTGGCCCGTCAGTAGCCGTGGGGGGTCTGGCAGGCGGGAAATCCAATCATCCCCCTGGTAACTTCTCCATTTAGGCCCTCATTCAGCTGCTGGGGTTCGAGAGGAGAACTGAGGCTTTAACTGATTCAGGGGCGGAGCAGAATTTCATCTCTGCACGCTTCGCGCGGGATGTAGGCATCCCCACGATCAAATTGCCCATATCCCAAAATGTAACTACATTATCTGGCGAAAAGGTGGCCACCATCACTGAGAAAACGGAGCCGGTGGACGTCCTTCTTTCTGGCAACCACTGGGAGACTATCTCATTTTATATTCTCCCTAAATCCGGTCACCTGGTGGTTCTAGGTTATTAGGTTAACCCATAAGAACCCAGACCCCTATCTCCTTCAAGGAAAATTTTGGGGGTTCTAGGTTCTTATGGGTTAATCCTATTATTAACTGGGCAAATAATTCCATCTCAGCCCGTACTATTTGGCATCCTGTCTCAGCTCAGCTGAGTCTTCACCTACACTGTCCATCTCCTCCCCTCTGGTAGACCGCCGGATTTCAGCCTAGTGCCCGAGGTCTATTATGATCTTGGAGAGGTCTTTAGCAAATCTAGAGCGCTTTCTTTACCTCCCCATCGCTCCTATGATTGTGCTATAGACCTTCTCCCGGGTGCGCGGCTGCCATCCAGCCGGCTCTACAGTATTTCTGGGCCAGAGAGGGAGGCAATGGAGAGCTATATTAAAGATTCTTTGAACACCAGCCTTATTCAGCCTTCATTGGCTCCTCTTGGGGCAGAGTTCTTTTTTGTCAGGAAGAAGGATGGTTCCCTTCGCCCGTGCATTAATTATCATGAACTCAATGCTATAACAGTCAAGGACAAATACCCTCTGCCCCTGATAAACTCTGCGTTTGAGCTCCTTCAGCGTGCGCGAGTATATACCAAATTGGACTTGCGGAATGCGTATCATCTGGTTTGTATTCGTGAAGGGGATGAATGGAAGACGGCCTTTAAAACACACTTGGGGCAATTCGAATATCTGGTGATGCCATTTGGGCTCACCAATGCCCCCGCTGTCTTCCAACATATGATCAATGACGTCCTCTGTGATATGGTCAATCAATTTGTTTTTGTTTATCTCAATGACATTTTGATGTTTTCACGCACGCCAGAAGAACATGCAGTCCATGTCAGGGCCATTCTACAACGGCTCCTGGAGAATCAGCTTTACGTTAAAGACGAGAAGTGTGAGTTTTCCACCGGCTCTACTTCTTTTCTGGGCTTTATCATGGCTGAGAAAGAGCTAAGGGCCGACCCGGCCAGGGCGAAGGCTGTGCTAAATTGGTCTACACCCCACTCTCACAAGGAGCTTCAATGCTTCTTGGGGTTTATGAATTTCTATCACCGTTTCATGACAAACTATAGTGGGTAGCACAGCCTCTGACCCAGCTGACCTCGGTAAAAGTGCCCTTTAGTTGGTCCGAGGCAGCTGAACAGGCCTTTCATAAACTGAAGGGTTTGTTCTCCAACGTTCCTGTCTTGGCCCAGGCCAACCCCCAGCTCCAGTTTATTTTAGAGGTGGATGCTTCTGACTCAGGGGTGGGCACTGTTCTATCGCAGCGTTCAGCCTCAGATCAAAGGCTCCATCCTTGCGCATATTTCTCTCGGTGGCTCACGCCTGCCGAGAAGAACTACAACATAGGAGACCGGGAGCTGTTGGCCATTAAGTTGGCCCTTGAGGAGTGGAGATACTGGTTGGAGGGAGCGGCCCAGCCCGTAATTGTGCGGACTGCCCATAAAAATTTAGAATATCTTCGGTCGGCCCCCAGGCTGAATGCCAGGCAGGCCCACTGGGCCTTATTCTTTGCTAGATTTAATCTTACTATCACCTACAGGGCTGGCTCCCACAATGTTAAACCGGACGCTCTCTCCCGCTAGTTCTGCCCTGACTCTCCTACATCTCCCTCCCTCCCCCAACCCATTGTCCCACCCTCCTGCTTCCATGGAGCGCTCATGTGGGACATTGAGCGGAGGGTCTGGCAGGCTCTATCCACAGATCCCATACCAGAAGGGGGCCCTGATGGTCGACTGTTTGTCCCGGCCACTCTCCGCAGCAACGTCATCAAGTGGGGCCACACCAGCTTCTTTGCATGTCATTCTGGGATCACTCGGACTATCAATCTCATTCGTTGGGTGTTCTGGTGGCCCACTCTGTGGACTGACGTCCGGAATTATGTCAGCGCTTGTCAAGTCTATTGCCATAACAAATCAGACTCCTCGCCCCCTTCTGACCCTCTCCATCCACTCCCCATCCCTAACCGACCCTGGTCCCATGTTGCCTTGGACTTCGTTACCAGACTTCCTCCTTCTCAAGGTAACACTGTTATCCTCACCTGCGTGGATCACTTCTCTAAGGTGATCCATCTGTGCCCCTTCCCAAACTCTGCTTTTGAAACGGCGAACCTCCTCACCAACCACGTCATCCGCTTACACGGTATCCCTATGGACATTGTGTCTGACCAGGGCCCTCAATTCATCTCCCAAATCTGGAGAGCCTGTTAGCCGCTCTTTAGAAACCACCGTCAGTCTCACATCGGGATACCATCCACAAAGCAGCAGGCAGGCTGAGCGTGCCAACCAATTCTTGGAGGCCACTCCTAGGCTCGTGGCAGCCTGCAACCCAGGTTTATGGAGTACTCATCTTGCCTGGGTGGAGTACTCCTACAACACTGTGATCTCAACAGCCACCAGGTTGACCCCATTTGGGGCATCCATGGAGTACCCCCCCCCCCTTTGTTACCAATGGCGGAGGGCAGTTCCATCAGTGTGGGCCCATGCACGCCGCTGTCGCCAGATATGGAGAGCCACTCGTGCTGCCCTCACCCGGTCGGCTGAACTCAATCGCCAGTACGCTGATCACAGGCAGAATCCAGCTCCAACATATGCCATCAGACAGCAGGTGTGGTTGGCAGTGGACCAGGTTCCATTAAGAACAGAGTCCAGGAAGCTTTCTCCTCGGTGCCTTGGTCCATGTCCCATTTCAAGAATCATCAACGATGTCACGGTCTGCTTAAAGCTCCCACCAGCGATGCAGCTGCACCCCACTTTTCACATCTGTAAGATCAAGCCCCTCTCTGCCAGTCCTCTCTGCCCTCCCCCAAAGCCGCCTCCTCCACCTCGGATCATCAACGGCCAAACCACCTACACCGTCCAGAGGATTCTGCACGTTCGCCATCAGGGCCGGGGGCTTCAATATCTTGTCCACTGGAAGGGCTACGGACCAGAAGAAAGGTCATGGAATCCTGGTTCCAGCTTCCATGACAAACGGATGGTCCGGGCCTTTCACAAAACTCATCCCACCAAGCCCAGTGGACTGCCAGGAGGCGTTCCTTGAGGGGGAAGGCACTGTTATGATCTGGTGAGCTCACTCTCCCCGCCCGTCTGGTTCAACTTTCACCTACTCTGCGGGCAGGCATCTCCACCTGTGTGATGAGACGCACCTGTCACCTCTGACTCACCAGCGCTTAAATGGACCTTCTCTTCAACACCTCGGTGCTGGCTCATTGGGTGTACTACCTGCTTCAGCGGTAAGTCTTATTTTCCTCTAAACTCAAAAAACCTTCTAACCTTTTGTTTACTTCTCCACAAGTTGCTACCTCCTTTGTGGTGTGTCTCCAGGGTAGTTGTGCACTCACCCGCCTCTTCACCATCACCACGTCAGTGACCATCATCACCTAGTCAGACATCTCACCCAGCTCCACTCCTGCCTTCCCGCATCATCACTTGGTTTGCCGTAAGTGCTGGGTTCTTCTGTCGGGCTGGCTGATACTCCCACGTGAGTGTTGTCCTATTTTCCCCTATCTGAGTCTCCCTCCTAATCTACTGCTCTCGTCTCTCTCTCTCGTCAGGCTGAGTGTTCCCTTGGCGAGTGGCGTTTTTCTCTTGCGGAGCATTCTTTTTGGATTAATAAAATTCAAATTAAATTTGCTTCTCTGTGTCATAGTGTGCTTTGTCTGTTGTCACTCCCTGCAGGTAGGCTGTCAATAAATACCAATCATGACACAAATATAATTTGCATAATGTGATATCCTACCGTGTAGCAATGATCACACTTGAGTTATTTCTTTGGCTAACTCTGCCGTTTTTCTGCAACACCCATAATATGACTGAACATGGATTCTGCGCGGGGTTTTTACACTCTTGTTCTAATGTGTCCCCTTAATAGTAGTGCTGAACAATACAGGTAGTTCCCCCTAGAGGCATGTGCCAGTAATGTTTTAAATTAGACTTGCAGTCTACCACATCCCTCCCCTCTAGATTAAACTACTTTTAATTACACTAGCCAATTATGCTAGACATCCTGGAACTCCCATTTAACCCTAAACAATCACAGTTACTTTTAACTTCTTAAACACATGTGCCATACACATAATTTCTTTCTCTTTTTTTTTTTTTTTTTTTTTACATGTATAACACACATAACAGTCTAACTGGGGAATTGGTTTGACTACCGCATCCCAGTGAGGTTCCAGGACGCATTCTTGTCCTGTGGCTGGGGAACTCACTACTGACTAAGAATAGTCCTTCAAGTAGTCTGGAGCTTTCCTAGCTCGCTGAGATCTTCTCACGGCGGGTGAGCCAACTGCAGGTGAAGACTCAGACTGCTCCACTGTTTCGGCTGCTGCAGTGCTGCCCGTAGAATCTGCAGAGACGGTTACCTCAGGTTTCACCTGAAGTGGTGGTTCGTTGATGCTCTCCTCAGGATGGGTGTCAGACAACACCTCTGGTGCCATCGGCAGGGGAATGGAGCTCCTACCATGAACTTGGTCGATGTGTCGCCTCACCACTTGTCCATGGCCTAATGTCACCTTGAATGACACAGGGCCTGTCTTTTCTGTTATTTCTCCTGGTACCCAGGCTGGTCCTGAGCCAAAGTTGTGGGTGTAGACCACGTCTCCTTCTCTCAGTATTCTCTCTCTAGCATGCATGTCATGATAACCTTTTTGTTTCTCTTGTTTGTCATGCACTTTGTTTCTGAAGTCTGGATGTATTAAGTCAAATGTTGACCTCAACTTTCTTCCCATCCATGGATCTGCGTAGTCAATGTGAATTCTTCTCCATGGTTTATCTGGAACTTCCCAGGGATGTAGTGGGGCTGCTGGAGGACTGTTCCTGTTCTCCTGGCATGCCGCACATGACTTCACAAGCGCCTCCACCTCTGCATCCATGTTGGGCCACCACATGTAACTCCTCGCCAACGCTTTCATGCGAGTGATGCCAGGGTGTGCTTGGTGTAGTTGTTGCAGTAAGGCATTCCTACCAGGTGGTGGAACAACCACGCGTCCTCCCCACAGGATACAACCTTCCTGGGTGCTGAGCTCATCCTGTCGTCGGGCATAGGGAATGAACTCAGGACTGTTCATCTTCGGCCATCCTCGCAAGATGTATTCTCGCACTCTTGCTAGAACAGGGTCTTTGTCTGTCCACTTCTTTATTTGTTGTGCGTTCACCAGGGGCACGCCGATATCTTCAAACAATAGCACTCTCTCCTCCTCCTCAGGCGTGCTGTCTCTTCCTCCATCCAAGGGTAGCCTACTCATCGCGTCAGCATTCGTATGGTCCCGTCCGGCTTTGTAAACGATGGTGTACTCATACGCTGCTAATGTAATGGCCCATCTCTGAATTCTCTGAGATGTCATCTGGGGTATGGCTCTCATTTCACTGAACAGTGAAATTAGTGGCTTGTGGTCAGTCACTATAGCGAACTGTCTCCCATACAGGTATTTGTGGAACTTTTTTACACCAAATACTACTGCAAGGCCCTCCTTGTCTAGCTGGGAGTAGTTTTTCTCAGCTGCACTAAGAGTTCTTGAGACGAACCCTATGGGTCTCTCTGAGCCATCCTCCATACGATGAGAGAGTACAGCACCCACACCGTAGGGTGATGCGTCACACGCCAGGATGAGTGGTTTGTTTGAATCATAGTGCACTAACACACTACAGGACTGAAGTAGCGCTTTGGACTCTTCAAACGCCTTCTGCTGCTTGACCCCCCATGACCATTTTTCTTCCTTCTTAAGTAAGGTATGTAGTGGTGCCAGCAGCGTGGAGAGCTTTGGGAGGAACCTATGGTAATAGTTCAACAAGCCCAGGTAGGCTTTTAACTCAGTAACATTTTGTGGCTCAGGCGCCTCCGCAATGGCTTCCACTTTGTCTGTTAGAGGGTGTAGACCACTGGCGTTGATCTTGTGGCCTAGGAACACCACCTCTTTTCCCATGAACTCACACTTGCTTCTTTTCAACCTCAGACCGCTTTTCTCCAACCGTTGAAGCACTTCCTCCAGCGTTTTCAGATGTTCTTGTTCATTTGGTCCTGTACAAAGGATGTCATCCAAATAAATGGTAACATTCGGAATTCCACCTAGGATGCCCTCCATAGTTCTCTGGAATATAGCAGGACTGGAAGCTACTCCAAATGGTAAGCGTGTGTAGGTATATAAGCCTTTGTGTGTATTGATGGTTACATACTTTCTTGATTCTTCTTCCAGGACTACTTGTTGGTAGGCGTGACTCATGTCTAATTTCGTGAAGTGTCGGCCGCCATTCAGCTGTGCGAAGAGGTCCTCCACTTTAGGAATTGGATACTGATGCACCCGTGATGCTCGATTGACAGTGAGTTTGTAATCTCCACATATTCTAATGGAGCCATCCGGCTGTCTCACTGGGACTATGGGCGCCGCCCATTCTGCAACCTGCACTGGCTCAATGATCTTGTCATCCAGCAGCCTCTGTAGCTCGCTTTCAACCAGTGGCTTGACTGCATAGGGTACCGGTCGGGGTTTGCAGAATCGTGGTTGGGCCTCCTTGTCCACATTAATCTTTGCAGTGACACCTTTTAGCTGTCCTAAGCCTTCTTTGAACACCTCAGCGTGTCTTTCGAGGATCTCCTCCAGCTGCAATTTGGGCTGAGATTCCACTTTATTCACCAACTGATCCATCATGGCCAGTTCTTGTAGCCAACTTCGCCCTAGTAGATTTGGTCCTTCGCTCCCAACTACTACTACAGGTAAGTCCTTTTCTTTGTTTTCGTGTTGCACCTTCACTTGTGCCATGCCTAGCACGTCTAGCTTCTCTCCTGTGTATGTTTTTAATTTTAATGAACAGGGATTTAATTCTGCTGTGTCTGTTTTCTTCCACAGTTGTGTATATTGCTGTTTACTTAATATGGTTACTCCACAGCCTGTATCAACTTCAAATGTTACTTTCATTCCATTAACATTCATGGTACGCGTGATGGGCGCTACCTTGGTCAGCTCCTCTGACGTGTTGTAAATTGTGTGAAAACCCATGTCTTCTGTATCACTTTCTCCCTCCCCTCTCAGTTGATTCGCTTGCTGTTCCTTTCCTGGGCCCTTGTTTTCATACTTTTGCCCATTAACTGTCGCTTTCAGCACCTGTGCGCTGTCCACCTTTATTCTACATGCTTTCTTAATGTGCCCTCGCTTGCCACAATTATGACACAGCTCAGTGGCAAATTTGCACTCGGCGGCATTGTGCTGGCCTTTGCAGCGATAACAACTGGGGAATTTGTGCTGAGTTTTGTCAGTCGACACTTTGTGGACACCTACTTGGGTCTTAGGCACACGAACATGCGTTGCTGTGTCCTCTGTTAGCTTCCCTTGCATCTCTCTCACATCTTTAGATGCTGTTTCCATCGCTTGGCATAATTCCAAAGCCTTCGCAAAAGTGAGTTTTGTTTCAGATAAAAGTCGCCGTTGCATTCGGTCATCATTCACTCCACACACAAGTCTGTCTCTTAACATTTCTTCCAATGAGTCTTTGTAATCACAGTGCAGTGTTAATTTCCTCAATTCTGCCACATACTCTGCTATGGACTCAGTGTTCCTCCTTATGCGTGAATTAAATTTGAATCGTTGCACGATTTCACTCGGTTTGGGGCTGAAGTGCTTCTGAAGCTCAGCAGTAAGCTGGTCGTACGTTTTATCTTTCGGTAATGCAGGGCTTATTAAATTTCTCAACAAGCTGTAAGTAGTTGCACCAACTCCACTCAACAGTACAGCCTTCCTTTTGTCTGGCTCCTCAATGTCATTAGCTTCGAAGAAAAAGTCCAACATTTCACTATATTCTTCCCATGACTGAGTCGAGTTATCAAAAGGGGTTACCGTTCCGATTACAGTCGCCATTGCTCGTCGTGGTGGGGAAACCTCGTTTTTCCTCCTCTGAACTTGCACTCGAACTACTGGAGTCACTTGAGTTCGCCACACTTGCAATGTTCTCTGTTTCTCGCCGCTGATTTTTTTCTTTTAATCCTCGTCGCCAATTGTGTGATATCCTACCGTGTAGCAATGATCACACTTGAGTTATTTCTTTGGCTAACTCTGCCGTTTTTCTGCAACACCCATAATATGACTGAACATGGATTCTGCGCGGGGTTTTTACACTCTTGTTCTAATGTGTCCCCTTAGTAGTAGTGCTGAACAATACAGGTAGTTCCCCCTAGAGGCATGTGCCAGTAATGTTTTAAATTAGACTTGCAGTCTACCACACATAATAATTTGGAATGCGGTGTAAATTGCTTGAGTCAACTTAAAATCTTGAATCTGAATTTTAGATAAACAAATCTAGCCTGTTTTCTTCTTAAAGTTTACCAGGCTGTTGCAGCACCATAAAGCAGCTTCCTCTTTACAGAAACAGGATCCCCCAAAAGAAGGAAATGACGATGTTTCATGATTTTCTGGTTTTCAAAAGATTAGAATATACGTAGCAATTTAAAAAAAAAAAAAAAAAACCCCCAAAACACTGGTCCCTTTAGAATTCATGGTGATCCTATCAAATGTTATTTCCCAGGTAAACAAATAAACATAAAAATCTATTTAATTTTGCCATTATCAAAGTGGTTCCTTGATTTTGTGTGTGTTGACTAAACAAAGATGACAAGACTGCAACTTGTATTCTGATTTTAAAGGGACATAAAACTATCTGGATTATTGGTTTAATGGAGCTCAGACTGATGATTTCAAACCCTGAATAAAAACAAATGTCAGCAGTCATTTTTACAGCATAGTTGGAGAGCCAGGTGGATTTTATTCACACTATTGAGTATGAAAGGTTTGAGTGTGTAATTCTGTTGTAAATCGCCTATCAATGAAAGAATGAGGCGTCTTAAGTTGCACAATCCTGGGGTTTGGTCCCTGAGGGTCTCAAAAGGGGACCCAAAAATCCATTTAAACAAACTTTCGAGTACAACAACCGTTTCAAGCCTGTTTCATTTAGATCACCCCTCACATTAAACTGATGCAACTTAAGACATGAAAATGTCTGGGGTTACTAATTAAGACACCTACTAATTAACGACCAATTAACGATTTATCTAAACTTTCAAGTACAACAAAAATTCTTTTTGCAAATGATAATTTACTAATCCTAGACACCATATCCACAACTTAAAACGCAATTTTTCCTGGGGTTTGTAGATAAGACGGAGGTGTTTTGACCCCAAGGGATACGAAGACCCTCAAAACTGAACTTATTCAAAAGAGGGAGTACAACAATTTTGATTGATGCTATGGATAAAACATTATTTCAAATGAACAAAAATGCAATTTAAGACATGACAATGTCTGGGGTTACTAATTAAGACACTCGCTAATTAACGACTAATTAACAATTTATTTAAACTTTCAAGTACAACAAAAATTCTTTTTGCAAAAGATAACTCAGTAACCCTAGACACCATATCCACAACTTAAGACGCAATTTTTCCTGGGGTCTGTAGATAAGATGGGGGTCTTTGGACCCCGAGGGATATGAAGACCCTTATACAAAAGAGGGAGTACAACAATTTTGATTGATGCTATGGATAAAACATTATTTCAAATGAACAAAAATACAATTTAAGACACCAAAATATCTGGGGTTATTAATTAAGACAACTACTAATTAACGACTAATTAATTAATGATCGATTTATTTAAACTTTCATGTAACACAAAAATTCTTTTTCCAAAATATAATGCGGCATGGAATGTACATTGTGATGTACGACACAGTTTATTGTTTGAAAGTGGTTATTTGGCAAGCAAATGTCTTATTGTTTCATAGCGACCAAATCGGAAACCTTGGTCAAGTCACTCTGTCGTAATTTTACTGCGATCATCTCATCCGTGATCGTCATCACTGTCTTCATCAGAGGATTCCATTTCACTTGGCAGAGGATCATGATCTTCATCCATGTCATCATCCGTACCACCATCTTCCTGGGCATCATCACTGTTGTCATCTGGCTCTGTTTCGACCTGAACCCCTGGAATGAGTGCAGGGGGCATCTGTTCTCCATTGAACCAAATGATGCGAAATTCGCCGTTGACATTTTCTCATCCATTGGTGGGTGTTTTGTCCAGGTCTTGGTGATGAGCACTACCCCATAATCTTGCAACGAATGCACTTCTGTCCACGTGAGGTGCTAGTTCCGCTTCACACGGTGGAATGCTACTGCCTGCAATGCTTTTAAGCTTCTCAAATGGGTGCTTAGCATTTGACTTTCTTTTGTAGGTTTTCTCGACCACGTTGAACCGGTGCTTGTTGAGTGGGACAAGTTTCTGTGCTCCGTACAACACGCAGACAAAATCCTGCAAGATTTGGATGACTTCATCTGTTGGGACAGCGTGACTCAATGAAGCAAACGCTCTCTGGAACTTGTCACTTTTTGCCACAATTGCATATGGCCTGTTCTTTCCTTTCCTTGCAAAGGCAGAGGTATAGTCACAGCCAGTGAACGCGTGTAGGCCGGGGAGTGCAGCACACATAGCTTGGCCTATCGCAGCAGCAATCTTAGTTACGTTTACATAACGCAGGTTGCCTTGTCCTCTTGTCCCAACCTCCATCCACACAGTGGAGGAAACTCGATGGACATGGTGTAGGAGTAACACTAGAATGTCAGTGTCAGAAGCTCTTACGACTATGTCGCCAGGTGTGGACTTGTCCGCCTCAATCAAGTGAAGGATGACTCGGGTGTCGGCCTCCGAGTGGTTGCAGTTTAGAGATGGGACTGATTCTGCGTTTACTTCTCCATCTTCTACGAAGTACCGAGTGCACTCTCCCATCACTCCCAAATACACTTCCCTTCCATCAAGAAGAGGCCTGTAGAAGTCGCTCGACCAATCCTTTGTGAGAAAGAGGGGTAGCTCTCGTTTGAACGACTCCCTCTCAAGTTGTTTCTTGAAGCTTGAGTCTCTTTTCTGTTGAGGTCCTTCAATAACTAGTTCCCCTCCCACAACAGCTTCTCTGAGCTCTCGCTCACAGTCCTTGATGGATGGTCTTTCATACGTATCGAAGTTGATGTCGATTCTCTGTGACTTATATGCCAAGCTAGTAACCAGGATGTTTTGTGACAGCTCCCCGTATGTTGCAGGCTGATCCGGCGACATGCAGTGGAATTGGAAGTTGCCATCAATGATATGAGTACCTACAAATGATGGGCTGCCATGGTCACTGACAGTTCCCTCCAGAATTTTGAACAATTTGCTTTTATCCGTGTGAGCCATCATGCCATCACTGTGACACATTGAAAGTGGCACCGGTGTCAGTGGAAATGAGAAGACAAGCTCAAGGTCAACGTCACCCGTTGCTGCTGTGAAGGCAATGCGGCCAAGAAGTGCACTGGTACATTTGAGTTGTGCCTCTTTGGTGTTTTTGTCTGCTTTTCGATTGGTTACGCATTCACTTGCGAACGTGCGAAGAGGATGTTTGCGAATTGGTTTTTCAAAACGCTCTGCACTTTCGAGGCATTCTTTTACAAAGCTTTCATGCCTATTCTTGCCGTCTTCTGGAATGTTCAACAATGATGTACTCGTGGCATCTGTTACACTCTTCCCAGTGCTGATGTTAATGAGAGGCAAGCTTGGATCAAGTGTGAAAGGATTGGCGCAAGACTCAATGTAATTGATGATCTTCTGCAGATCCTCATTGTCTTTCCTGATTCTGGCTGGACTGAGCTCAGTTTGAGTGTCACTTGTATTCCCCATTCCGACCATAGTAAGAGCTTCATTCACAAGTGCTGCTCGGCTGCTTTTGGTGACACCCCACCACACTCTTGAGCTGTAGTTGTTTGTGGACGATGTATATCCCGTCATTCGGGAGGCCGCATCTGCATTGACTGTTTGCTCCAAGGTGAGATCAACTGGAATTCGTGCAAATTCATTGTTCGATCGTCTGACTGAGAAGCCTCCATCCTCTAGAATCTGCCGCAGCCCGGGATGCGAATCAGCTAAGTTCATCAAGTCAAGCTGGTATTTCGACATCCAGCGGGCATAGTTCTGTCAGTTTGTTGCGAAATACAGATCAATCATCACATTACCACCAACTGGGAATTCCCAGAAACTATTATGAGCTTATCCAGCATCCAGCTGTTAACTAATTGTGAAAAACAAATGCCTTACCAGCAAACCTCAGGAATAACTGTTCCAAGTGATTCATTTCATGTCAGGAGTCCCTAAATTATAAAAAGCTGAACGAATTCCTAAAGTACGTGTACTTAAAATCGTGAACAAATCATTAATTGCTTGTTAATTAGTAAGCGTCTTATCCACATACCCCAGGAAAAATTGTGTCTTAAGTTGTGCATATTGTGTTTAGAGTTATCTGAATTATCTTTTACAAAAAGAATTTTTGTTGTACTTGAAAGTGTAATTAAATTGGTAATTAGTCGTTAATTAGCAGTTGTCTTAATTAATAACCCCAGATATTTTGGTGTCTTAAATTGCATTTTTGTTCATTTGAAATAATGTTTTATCCATAGCATCAATCAAAATTGTTGTACTCCCTCTTTTGAATAAGTTCAGTTTTGAGGGTCTTCGTATCCCTTGGGGTCAAAACACCTCCGTCTTATCTACAAACCCCAGGAAAAATTGCGTCTTAAGTTGTGGATATGGTGTCTAGGATTAGTAAATTATCATTTGCAAAAAGAATTTTTGTTGTACTTGAAAGTTTAGATAAATCGTTAATTGGTCGTTAATTAGTAGGTGTCTTAATTAGTAACCCCAGACATTTTCATGTTTTAAGTTGCATCAGTTTAATGTGAGGGGTGATCTAAATGAAACAGGCTTGAAACGGTTGTTGTACTCGAAAGTTTGTTTAAATGGATTTTTGGGTCCCCTTTTGAGACCCTCAGAGACCAAACCCCAGGACTGTGCAACTTAAGACGTCCCATTCTTTCATTGATAGGCGATTTACAACAGAATTACACACTCAAACCTTTCGTACTCAATAGTGTGAATAAAATCCACCTGGCTCTCCAACTAGCAATACTGAGGTTAACTCTGTTACAACTCACTCTGGGCCGTCACCTGTTTCAGCTGCGCGCACACCTGTGGGTAATCAGCCCCGGGCTATATAGCCCGCTCTGTCTGGAGCTTCGGCACAGAGCCGTCTGCTTTGCTACGCTCTTCGTCCCGCGCACGCCCTGACTCCTTTCAGACCTGCGCATCATCGTTGGACTCTCCGTTGGCACGCAAGCTCAACAATCCAACTCACCTTTTCTCCCAGGCTCTCCCCTGTGCACAGGTGGATCCCTTCGGCGGCTGTTCTCTCCCTCGCGGCGGCGGAATCACCCTTCTTTCCACGCCGCGCATCACAGCGCTTCTCCAGGTGCGCTCAGCAGACGCTGTCTCCCTGGCAGGAGGCCCAAAGCCCAAGCCAACGGCATCTCCAGAACATCTGCAAGTAAGCCCTGTTAGTTTCCCATTCATCATTACACGGCTGAATTTAATATCTGTGTTTGGCTCTGTCTTTAGGGTTGCCAGCCTGTACGGTGCTCTGTCTCATCCCCAGCTGCAGCTCGTTCACCCACACTACACTCACATACCGCATTCATGCACTCACACACCTGCTGGTTACTCAATAAAGATAATTATGTTGCACTTGAGCCTCTGTGTGTGTGTTCCCTGGGTCCGACATTATGTCAAACTCAGAAGAAATGAGTTAATGCAACAAACTGTAATTATGTTACCAATAGTTAAAATGCTCCCAAAATCCAAGTACACTCACAGCAACTGAGTTACTACTACAAACATGTATTTTTGAGTAAGGTTAAATTTGTAGAAATGAGTGACTCCAATTTTTTTTGAAGGATTAAATTATATTCACTTGCTTTGTGAATTGACAGTGGAGGAGCTGTCATGAAGTTGTTTAAAATAAGGGACAACCCACATCAGCTGAGAGGAAAATGTTTTTGACAAAGACGGCCTGTAGAACAACTGCAAAACAATGTTATATTTCAAAGGGACTACATTTGTGGAACACTTACTCAATTAAAAAAAGTTCAAGAATGTAATCAGCAGCAAATCTAAACTATATTTATACGATAAGTTTTACATCTGCCATTAACTTACAATGGTTTCAAGTCTTTAACATTGTATTTATAAAAAAAAAAAAAAAGAAGCCAAGTATTTTTGTGGTTATTTTGCTTGTTTATTTTCTTTTATTAGAATCAGAATCAGAATGAGATTTATTGCCATTGTTCGTGTAGTACACAAACTAGGAATTTGTCTCGGTGCAATGCTGCAACATTAAACATGGAGTAGCACTAAAGATAAAAATAAAAAACTATGCATGCAATAAAATGTAGAATATGAATGAGTAATACTAATCTATGCAATTATTAAATATATTAACAAGCAGCAGATATTGTGGAGTTCCACATAGTGCAGACGGTAGTGCAAAAGAAAACAGTGATAATTATCATGAGTTCAGTTGAGCTGCTGTACGTAGTGCACGGGAGTCTAATAAGTCACTTAGTGTTCAGCAGTCTGATGGCAGAGGGGAAGAAGCTGTTCATGTAGTGGGAGGTTTTAGTCTGAATGGACCGAAGTCTTCTACCTGAGGGGAGGGGGGCAAACAGTGCGTGTCCAGGGTGTGAAGGGTCAGCTATGATCCAACCTGCACGCCTCCGGGTTCTGGAGATGTACAGGTCCTGGAGGGATGGGAGCTTGCAGCCGATCACCTTCTCAGCAGCGCGCACAACGTGCTGCAGTCTTAGTCTGTCCCTGGCGGTGGCTCCTGCGTACCACACGGTGATGGAGGTGGTGAGGATGGACTCGATGATGGCCGTGTAGAACTGCACCAACATCTTGGTGGGTAGCTTGAGCTTCCTCAGCTGCCGCAGGAAGAACATCCTCTGCTGGCCTTTTTGATGAGGGAGCTGATGGTCGGCTCCCACTTGAGGTCCCGGGTGATGGTGGTGCCCAGGAAGTGGAAGGAATCCGCAGTGGTGATGGGAGAGTCTGTGAGGGTAAGGGGGGGCAGAGGGGCTGTGACTTTTCTGAAGTCCACGATCATCTCCACTGTCTTCAGAGCGTTCAGCTGCAGGTTGTTGTGGCTGCACCAGGACGCCAGCTGGGCCACCTCTCTCCTGTAGACGGACTCGTCGCCGTTGGAGATGAGCCCGATGAGGGTGGTGTCGTCCGCAAACTTGATCAGCTTGACAGACTGGTGGCTGGAGGTGCAGGAGTTGGTGTACAGGGAGAAGAGCAGGGGGGGAAGTACACAGACCTGGGGTGATCCGGTGCTGATGCTAACAGAGTCTGAGACAGTCTTTCCCAGCCGCACATGCTGCCTCCGGTCCGTCAGGAAGTCGGTGATCCACCTGCAGATGGAGTCAGGCATGTTGAGCAGGGACAGCTTGTCCTGGAGCAGAGCGGGGCGGATGGTATTGAATGCAGAGCTGAAGTCCACAAACAGGATCCTGGCGTAGGTTCCCGGGGAGTCCAGGTGCTGCAGGATGGAGTGGAGGGCCAGGTTGACTGCGTCATCCACAGACCTGTTGGCTCTGTAGGCAAACTGCAGTGGGTCCAGGAGGGGAGTGGTGATGGTCTTGAGGTGGGGCAGGACCAGGCGCTCAAAGGACTTCATGACTACAGAGGTGAGCGCTACAGGTCTGTAGTCATTAAGTCCAGTGATCCGTGGCTTCTTGGGGACAGGGACGATGGTAGAGGTTTTGAGGCAGGTCGGCACGTGGCATGACTTCAGGGAGGTGTTAAAAATGTCTGTGAAGACAGGAGTCAGCTCTTCCGCACAGTGTCTCAGGGTGGAGGGAGACACGCCGTCCGGACCGGGGGCCTTGCGCGGGTTCAGTCTGGAGAACTGTCTGTGCACGTCCTGCTCACTGATGACAAGGGCAGGGGGGGAGGAGGGGGGGTCCGCCTTTGATGAAGTGGGGACCATGGAGGCAGTGGCGCTGGGGGGAGGGGGGGAGTTGGACACAGCTGACGAGGTGTCAAAACGGGCATAGTGTTGGGACAGTCTTTGACAAAGGGCTTTGTCATCCTGACCCTTAGGAGCCTGAGGCCGATAGTTGGTGATTTGCCTCAGTCCTCTCCACACAGAAGCAGAGTCGTTAGCAGTGAACTGCTGCTGGAGTCTCTCAGAGTACACAGATTTAGCTCTCCTCAGCTCTCTGCTAAACCGGTATTTGACCTCCCTGTAGCAGTCCCTGTCTCCACTTTTCAACACTGCTTCCTTCTCCTTCCTGATCTGTCTGAGCTTGGCTGTGAACCAGGGCCTGTCGTTGGAGTAACTCACCCTGGTGCACGATGGAAGAATGCTCTCCTCACAAAAGTGGATATATGAGTTCACAGTGTCCGTGTACTCATCCAGATCATGCGTGGCTCCTTTAAACATGCACCAGTCAGTTATTTCCATGCACGTGCGCAGCTTCTCCCCAGCTTCACTGGTCCATTTCCTCGTAGTGCTCACAACAGGTTTTGTGAGCTTCAGTCTCTGTCTGTATGTGGGAATCAGGTGGACCATCACGTGATCAGATAGTCCGAGTGCAGCACGGGGAACAGCGCGATACGCGTCCTTAACTGTAGTGTAACAGTGATCCAGCGTGTTCTCTCCTCTGGTGGGGCATTTTATAAACTGTTTGTAGCGGGGGAGATCGTGGCTCAGGTTGCTCTGGTTAAAGTCGCCAACCACAATAACCAGATAGTCCGGAAAAATTCGCTCCGCTTGCTGAATGTGATCCGCGAGCACGCGCTGAGCCTCGCGCACGTCTGCGTCAGGTGGGACGTAAACAGCGGCCAGGATGAATGAAGCAAACTCATGCGGGGAATAAAATGACTTGCAGTTGATGAATAAATATTCCAGAGCGGGACAACAGTGTTGGGAGATCACAGTTACATCGGAGCACCAGCTGCTGTTGATGTAGAAGCAGACTCCTCCGCCTGTGGTCTTGCCGGACAGCTCCTTGTCTCGGTCTGCACGAAACAGCTGAAATCCCTCGAGGAGGAGCGCGCTGTCTGGTGTCCTTTGTTTGAGCCAGGTCTCAGTAAAGCAGAGGACACACAAGGTGGAGAGGTCCTTAAATCGCATCAGCAGTCTCAGTTCATCTACCTTGTTATAGAGAGAATTGACATTGGACAGAAATATCCCAGGCAGAGCCGTGTGCGTGCTTCTCCTGCGAAGCAGCACGAGAGCGCCCGCTCGTCTTCCTCTCTTTCGCCGTCTCACTTTTTGGGCTAAAAGGTGAACCAGATTGGCGGCAGGAGCCAAAAAAACTGGGAGTAGGTCCGTGGGAGTGAAAGTCCTGATATTTAGTAGCTCTTCACGGGTGTAAGAGCAGGCAGACACACAATTGACGAACAAAAACAAACAAAGCAAAGCGCAACGAAGCACCATGGCGACCACTGTGGGCGCCATCTTGGATCCAGTCATGGTCAAAGGGGTAAAAAGGAAAAATGCTATGTTTGATTAGAAGTGATTAACACCTAAATTTCAAGAAAATATATTTTGATAAGTCTGGCTAGAGTTTTGCTTGCCCCCTACAGGATGGTACTTAAGGCTCATTTTCTAATACTTGTATAGACGCCATTTGTACCTTTTCCAGTAAGAGAATGCAACATTTCATTCCAATTCAGTGAACATGTATACTGGGCAGATTTGCACAAATGAATTCACATATCACAGCATTCAAACCATTCTAAGTTTATATGCAAACTTGTATATAAACTTCCTGTTAGAATATTACCACATTCTCACTTCCCCAGACCGACCCTTATTTGGAGAGGCTGATGAAGAGTGAAGCTGTAGAAACTGAACAACTGTGCTGTGATTTTTGAAATTATGTTTAAATAGTGTGCTTGCTTTCTGTTTCAACTCAACAGTCACATCCAGGTCCACCTTGAAGTTAATGAAGTGGGTGTGAATGTTTCCAAGCACTTTTTCTTGTCACGGTGGCCCTCATGAGCCACCATAAGACGCCAGCAGTCACCAGTGAGTTGCTGTGATGTTTACTGGGGAGTGAAGGAACAGGGAAAAATACACACGACAGTGCAGGTAGAATAATCACAAGGAACTTACAATAGATGATGAAAGAACGGCGTCTGAGCCGGGAGACGCCCGAAGCATCAGACGATGAGAACTTCACGGAGATTAACAGGAGGTATAACAGACGAAGTCTCACAGACCGTAGTATAACAGGAGGTTTAACAGAGACTGCTGCATCGGGGTGCATTCAGCGCCCGCTTTTAACACCGGGCACTAATGACCCCGAATGCAGCAGAGCTGTTGGCTTTGACAGCAGGGAGCTCCACCGGCCGCTGTCACAATAAGAGCCCGGGGAGCTAGAAGGGATCCGCTGCTGTCAAAGCCTGGAAAGGACGATATATGAGCCGAGTGCGGACGAGACCGGCACTCGGGTTGTAACATTTCTGCCACTTGGTGCCCATACTTCTGATTTCCCTCCACCAGGTAGGTAGAGGAAATGTAGCCTGTGGCGTGCACTTTAGCCTCCACTGAGCCGCTCTGATAGAAGACAAAATCCCACACATAGTCATAATTTCCTATGGCTGTGATGGTCCTGAACACCAAGGCGCTGTTCGCCATCCCTCCGTAGCTCATGTGGTAAACGTCTCCAAAGTGCCTCCTTAGAGGCAGACCCATGTTGTGTTCAAAGACGCAGATGGAGTTCCAATATCTGATCAGCTCCGGGACATCCATGTATCGGTATGTGTCCACATAGGTGGCCTCATAAGGACAATCCACTCCTTGCACCAGTTCGTGCGCAAAGCGCCCGATCCCAACACCGGTCTCCAAAAACTTGGTGAGCATCATCCCCGGTGTGGATGAACCGTATCGTCGTTCACCAGGATAAATCCTCATTTTTAAACAACCGCATGGGTATCCCACAAGGGTCCATTCTTGGTCCTTTACTTTTCAGCATTTTTATTAATGACTTGCCGTTACACTGCTCAGCTGCAACATGCCAACTTTATGCAGATGATGCAGTTATTTACACAGCTGCCAAGACTCCAGCACAGGCTGCAGATGTACTGTCTACAAGTATGGTTGATGTCCAAGAGTGGCTCCTCAAGAACCATCTATTGCTGAACCTTCAGAAAACAGTCTCAATGTGCTTTTCAATCAAAAAATGTAACCTGCAACATTTTAAAGTTAATATACATGACCATGACATCAGTTTAGCTACAGAATTCAAATACCTTGGCATTGTACTAGATCCTCAACTCAAATTTAATCTTCATATAAAGAAAATTTCAAAAACAGTAAAAAAAAATCTGAACTGCTTTAAATTAATTAGATATTACATACCTTACGAAGCAGCTGCACTGTATATGCATTCTATGGTTTTTTCTCATATATCATACTGTTTGACAGTCTGGGCTCAAGCAGCCCCTTCCACAATAAGACATATAGGTTCATTATATAATCAAACCCTAAAAATCTTGGACAAAAAGCCCATTAGGTGGCATCACTGTAATGTTTTAAAAAAATACAACCTATTGAGTTTTGAGAGCTTCATTGACCTCTGTCTTCTGAAATTAACGTTCAAATGTTTCCATAAATCAGCACCCGAGCCACTTGCTGGTTTCGTCCAAAGACAGGACAGCAGCAGAGCCACCAGGAGTTCTGTTAACAATAACTGTAAAATATTCCACCGCAGAACCACATTTGGACAAACAGCTTTCTCTATAAAGGGCAGTCACATCTGGAACACAATGCCAAATGAAATTAAAATAATAACAGACTTTAAAACATTCACTAAAAATGTTAAAAACTGGCTGAAAAATACACAAGAATGTACTCATGTATGAATTAATTGTCTGCAAAGTGAGAGTGAATGAAGGGAAGGAATAAATGTGTTTGTTTATAGTGAGTGACGGAGGGAGGAAGGCCTGAAATAGGCAAATGTGAGTTATGTTATATGTGTTAAATGTGAGTCAGGCTGTTATATTTGTGTATTTATAATATTTATAATATTTATGTTAAATGTGAGTCAGGCTGTTATATTTGTGTATTTATAATATTTATAATATTTATAATTGTGTATTTATAATTTTTCTGCATTGATGTATGTGGTTATTGTGTATATTTTTTATCTTGATTCTTTTTTCTAAAGCCCATCCAGGGACAAGAGTTGCAAATTAGCTAATAGCTATACACTCTATGTGCAACACATCAGATTGATTGTCTTTGATTAATTGTCTATGTTTATTGCACTGTCCCTGTCAAATAAACTAATCTACTACTACTACTACTACACTGCTATGGCCTCCTGCATGCTCAGCTCATAGGCGATTCTCTCTCCTCTGAAATGCACATCGAACACCCTCATGCCAGTGAAAGAGCTGAGACCAAAGGCAAAGCTCCAGTCCAGGTACAGCACGTGGTTGCTGTTGATGCTGTAGCGTTTCCCTTCTGCGTAAAACAGCTGCGGACCGATCTGCAGAGGCTTGTTCCGGGGCTTCAGAGACCCATGGTCAGGTGACTCCTTAAACACTATTTTCTCAACAGAACCCTTTTGTATGTCTGGCTAAGTTCTTCTGCATTGTTAAATAATCTGCCATTATAGACGAGTCGCTCTACTCTCCACTGTGATGCGTTTAGGCTCTCATGGTTAACCAGCAACTCGAAACCCACCGGATGAAAGTACATACCTTCCACATCCCTATAGAAGCCCACCCAGCTCTTTCTGTCACCAGATCGGACTCCACGAGGCATCCCCTCAAACAGGTTGAGTTTCCTTTTTGGATCCACATCAAAGCTCTCATGCACGACCTTTCCCAACTTTTGGAATTCCTTCGCATATACTTCATTAAGCAAGACGTACTCCCCGATGGTGACCGTCTGCGCAGTGATGGGGATCTCCCTCTGGTACCTCTCTTTGGTAACATACTTAATGGTTGTTGGGTTGGGGAGTGGACCCACTACATACTCCTTAATGTAGCCTTTGGTGCCGTGGAAGACCACCACTGTGGCTTCTCTCTTCGGCTTGTTGCCTTTCTTGTCCAGATAATTCAGAGCTTCAGCTTTCTTTGGAAGAGAGAGCTCTATTAAGAATAAGAAGTTCTCGGAGGGTTTGGTGAACCAGTCGGTGGAAATGCCCAAGTCTTTCTGTTTGAGCATACATTCCCACACCTGTAGGTGTTCTTTCTGCATGAGGTCAACGAATATAAGGCTGCGCTCATCGTGTTTTCCCTGCAGCGGGTGGACCCGCCGATTTGAGCATTTGGGCGCCCTGCTGAAGTGGACGACAATAAGGATGATGTTAAGAATTAAAGAGAAAAGGGCCGAAAGGATCAGTGCCCATTTTATCAGAGGGTTCATCTTCCACTCCGCCATTAGGCACGCACAAGAGGAGAGAATGCACTCTGGGCAGGAGTGAGGAGCAAGACAGTTTCGGGGGGGAAAATGAAAGCAGACCTACAGTCTATGAAGCAGATGCGCTAAATACAGCCTCTCTGTATCTCATGTTATCTCATGCACCTCCTTCATTCTTGGAGTGACCTCAACCTCAAACAGTATTTTACACACACCCTTAAATGGTTTATTAGGCATCATAATGGCATGCTTAGCAGAGTTAAGAAAAGAAGGCGGTGAGAATATTTTTTCACAGCTTACATGCACAGTTCTCTAAAGGACCAATAATAAAAGCACATGCTCCGTTCGTTATGGCTTCCAATCCAACAAATGAAAGTATATGACAGGGAAACAACAATCAACTGACACATTTGTTTTTATAATTTCATTCAAGAAAAGGTTCATTTTTTTAATTAAGGTGGCGCGCCTCGTGTTTGCACTGCGGTGGGTGGACCCACTGAGTGGAATATTTGTGCGCATTTCTGGAGTGGGTATCCAGGAGGTTGATGTTAAAAATAATATAGAAAAGGACAGATTTTGCCCATTTTGCCAGAGTTCATCTTCTGAACCATTAGGCACACAGACAAGGAGAACCCCTGACTCCCCCCACCCCCCATGCTCGCTCCCTTCTTCCTCCTTTGACTGAGCAGCTTTGGAACTGTTTTTATATATATATGGCTCATATTTTTTTGGATAAATGCATTTAAATCATGGCCATTAGGTATTTTACACAAGGCATGGTTAGTGAGCATTACAGTATAATGTTCCTTTAATAATTCCCCAATACCTCATTTTTATGTTGTAATATCTGGTTTTCCACTGATGCTATGCCTGCATTAAAACCATAATTGAACATAAAACATTTAAGACACTTGCATGCAACTCACACGTTTGTTTTCATTATTTTAATTAGAAAAAATACTTGGAATTATTTGCAATTTTATTTTATACAAATTTTCAAATATTTACTAAAGTATTTACTAAAATGTTAAACCTTTCCTGCTATCCCTCTATTTCTAAGGAAAGAAAGTGTAGGATAGGAATATCATATAATATATTAGTATGGCGGTGCCCTAGGCTGGGAAGGGTGAGGCCCCACCTATAGGAGGCGGCGTCACCTGTACTATAAAAGCCTGAGGCAGGAGACCTCTGGTCTCCTCGTCACACTCCTGTACTCACGGTAGGGTCTCCCTATATGTGCTATAGTTCTTGTCTAATAAACATTATAAATGTCACCTCACCTCCTCATTATTTGGGACATAACATTGATGACGAGGATAATTGGAGATGGAGAGAGCTGCAGCTGCCCTTTGACCTTTTTTGGAGGCTCCAGGAGAGCCCTTGGTCCCGTGGACCAGGTGGTTTACGGCCTTCCAAAATTATCTACTCGCGTTGGACCTCGGCGACCTGACAAAAGCACATGCGAGGGCTCTCCTTGTCCATAACCTGGGCATGGAGGGCCAGAAGATCCTCAGCACTCTTGGAGGAGGTGACACGTTTGATGATGTGGTGAGGCTCATGGCTGGCTAATTTCGAGCGCCCGACAACATCATCATGCAGCGCATCCAGTTCTGCCAACGGCCTGGTGAATCGTCCAGCAATTCGTGGCAGACCTCCGGCAGTTGGCGGGTGAGTGCAGGTTTGGACCTTTGGAGAAGGAGATGGCTCGTGACCAACTGGCTGAATACGTGGCCTACTCCTCGGTGAAGGTTCGCCTGCTAACGCACGCTGGTGAGCTAACACTGTTAGCGGCCATTGAGCTAGCACAGCAACACGAGGCAGTGGAGCGGCTAACGAAACACATTAGCCGCGAGGAAGCCCCTCAGAAGAGCAGAGCACATGGGACGACCCTGGCTTTGGATTCGGATGAGTGCAGCGACAATGAGTACGCGGCCATCGTCAAAATAAGGTCCACCCCGGGGACACCATGAGGCTACGGCTGCGGATCCACTAAACACCAGTATCGAGCCAGGGAGTGCACGGCGAGGGGCAAGCATTGTGGACAGCGCAGACTGCTCCATCACTTCGCTAGAGTTTGTCGCAACTTCACCAAGGAGGAACGGGACTCGGCTAAGGTAACACCGAAGAAAAAGGCCTCAACGGTGGTTCACACAGTCTCGCCTGACACTGACGGACGTATAGTTTGTGACATCGTGCTGGACGGGACGACGGTGCCACTGTTGGTGGACATGGTGTCAGCGGTCTCCATCCTGAACTTGATGACGGTAAGATGGTGTTTTCCCCACTATAGAGTCAGTGGAACCAGCATCACCTGTTATGGTTATGGTAGCCACCAGCTGGATATCGTGGGCTCGGTTTGGCTGTCGGTGAGGTACGGAAGAGCCTCTATCTATGCCAACGAGTTCTTGGTGTCGCGGGAAGGAAATAACCTAATGGGGTGTGACGTCTTCTACGGGCTCGGGTTCACCATTACCTGTGGAGAGTTGGAGGAGTGGGCAGGTGGTGGTTTGTGGGACTGACCCTTTTATGTGGGATGTGACAACGAAGTGTGGGACTTAGGGTGGCCCATTCCGGGTGAAGAGGGACACCGCCGACTAGGTGGGAATCCCGTGCCAGTGTTTGTGGTCCAGAGGAGGATGGACCCGCACAGTATGCTTTGATCTCTGCGGCGGCAGAAAGGTCCAGAGAGCGAGAGTTGCTGGGTTCCGGTGGTCAATGGGATACCACTGTTCAGCCAGCAGTAACTGATGCAGCTCCAACGCACTATCATCTGGCGTCCGGGGCAACGCCAGATGGCGCAGACCCCAACCATGCCATTAACCAGGGTGAGGGACATGGATGGAGTCATAAAAGGAGGAAGTCATTTGACACAGAGTAAGGATACTCAAACTCTGAAAATATGCCATTATGCTGAACATAAACTACAAGAGATGGAGAACGATATTGATCCTGATAACCACTTTTTCAATAATATTCATAACCATTGTGAATATTACAATGAAAAGCAATTCAAAAGTCAAGTGCAACTAGATGGTAAACTATCAATAATACACTTCAACAGCAGAAGTCTTAACAAAAACTTTCCACAGATTCAGGACTATTTAAAACAGCTAGACAGAAAATTTACAGCTATCGCAGTCTCTGAAACTTGGCTTAATGAAGAGCAGGCTCCCCTGATGGCAATAGAGGGATATCAGATGTTTCATATTAACAGATCTCAAAAAAAGGGTGGTGGTGTTGCACTGTATATTGATGACCTGTATAGGTGTAAGCTTGTAAATGTAATGTAATGTAATGCACTACCAGGGATTTTGGAATGTGTTACTGTTGAGATTGACCAAGATAAAACAAAAAAATCTAATTATAAGTTGTATATATAGAACGCCGGGAACTTGATTGAGACATTCAGAGATAAATTAGTCGAGCTGTACAATAATATTACTAGTAAGAAAATGGTAGTAATTTGTGGAGATTTCAATATTGATTTACTAAATCCACATCAACAAAATGTAATTACAGAGTTCATGAACTCTATGTACAGTATGAGTCTATATCCCACAATAACACATCCCAGTAGAATCACAGTTCACACTGCTACACTTATTGACAACCTGTTTGTTAATATTATTGATAAGAAAATAGAAAGTGGATTATTGATAAATGATATAAGTGACCACTTGTCAACCTTTGCACTTATCCATGGCCACACGGGGGCCAATACAGAAAAATTTTTAAAATCGTTCAGATACAAATCACCAAATACAATCAGTTCTTTTAAAGAGGACTTGCTGAAGCAAGACTGGACAGAAGTCTATGTATCAGATGTATATGAAGCCTATGACACATTTATAAACATTGTAACCACTCTTTATGAAAAAAATTGTCCATTAGTAAAAAAAAAAGCTTAAACATAAATTTGCCGATAAGCCATGGTTAACCAAAGGATTACAAAAGGCGTGTAAAAAGAAAAATTTATTATATAAAGCTTTCCTAAAGAAAAGGACAAAAGAAGCAGAGCAGCGGTATAAAACATACAAAAATAAGTTAACATATACAGTATAATGAGATGTAGTAAAAGAGACTATTACAGTAAAGAACTGGAGAAAAACAGAGACAATATTAAAATACATGGACAATACTTAACAGTATTCTTGGAAATAAAAGCAGAAATACAAGCTACCCAACCAATTTTTCAAAAAATAATAAAACGACTCAGAGTGTGAATGCAGCTTCACCTGCAGATGAATTTAATAACTTTTTTGTTAACATTGGTCCTAATTTGGCTCGAGAAATACCCATTACGGCGCCTATGATGTTATCATATATATATATATATATATATATATATATATATATATATATATATATATATCATATCATACATATCCTATCATGTTCTTTGACTTCTCCAGTGCTTTCAACACCATCCAACCGATGATCCTGAAGGACAAGCTGCTGCGCGCAGGGGTGGACCAGCACCTGTCATCATGGATCCTGGACTACCTCACGAACCGGCCTCAGTTTGTGAGAACCCGGGACTGTGTTTCCGACACGATCATCAGTAGCACGGGGGCCCCCCAGGGAACGGTGCTGGCTCCCTTCCTGTTCACTCTTTATACTGCGGACTTCTCACACAACACAACACACTGCCATCTACAGAAGTTCTCTGATGACTCTGCGATCGTTGGCCTCATCTCCAATGGAGATGAAGCTGAGTACAGAGGGCTTATCCAGGACTTCGTGGACTGGTGCCATCGGAACTGCCTCCAGATCAACGCGAGGAAAACTAAGGAGCTGGTGGTGGACTGCCGCAGGCATGGGCAGCCCCTCACAGTACCAGTAAATATACAGGGAACAGACATCGAGATGGTGACATCCTATAAGTACCTGGGTATTCATCTGAACAATAAACTAGACTGGTCACACAATACTGATGCACTCTACAAGAAGGGACAGCGCAGGCTGTTCCTGCTGAGGAGACTCAGGTCTTTTGGTGTACAAGGGGCGCTGCTGAAGTCATTCTATGACACGGTGGTGGCATCAGCCATCACTTTTGGAGTGGTCTGCTGGGGCAGTGGCATTACTGCAGCCGATAGGAAGAGACTGAACAAACTGATTAAGAAAGCTAGCTCTGTCCTGGGGCAGCGCCTTGATCCGATGGAGGAGATAGGAGAGAGAAGGACGGTGGCTAAACTGTCATCTCTGCTGGAGTCCGAGTTCCACCCTATGCAGGACATACTGAATGCACTGAGGAGCTCATTTAGCAGCAGACTACATCATCCCAGGTGCACAACCGAGAGGTTTCGTAGGTCCTTCCTACCAACGGCTGTCAGACTGTACAACCTAAGCAGGGCTGCTCGCAGAGATAGCAAAAGACGTAACAAACAAACAAACTAATAGTTTTTTGAATGCAAAAGATGCAATAGACTTACACAATGGTCCCCTCCGGCATACAACTAGGAACATACCGGTCGCTATGGAGGGTGAGAATATGTATGGGCACATAATCATACCATGTAGGATAACTAAGTAGACAGTTATGCTGTTTCATTCCATCTAGCAACAATGCTCTGCACTGTGTGTGTTTATATATTTGCATATTTATTCCATCTAGCTACAATGCTCAGCACTGGGTGTGTTTATATATTTATATATCTACATATTATTCCATCTAGCTACATTGCTCCGCACTGTGTGTGTTTATATACTTGCATATTTATTCCACCTAGCTGCAATGCTCCGTACTGTGGGTGTTTATATATTTACATATTTATTCCATCTAGCTACAATGCTCTGCACTGTGTTCATATATTCATATATTTATTCCATCCAGCTACAATGCTCTGCACTGTGTGTCTGTGTGTGTGTGTATATATATATATTTTATAGTAATACGTACATATGTTTATTAGCTGCTCTTGCTTGCTTGTTTTTTTTCTTGCCTTCTGATTGTTGCTCTGAGTGTTGCTATCCCTGTGCTGTTGCAATCCTGGAATTTCCCCGTTGTGGGACTAATAAAGGCTTATCTTATCTTATCTTATCTTACTGGTGATACAATAAGCAATAATACTGCTATAAAAGACTCCATTTTCATAAAGAACTAGATGAGAGAGAGGTCATTGAAATTGTTAAATCATTTAAAAGTAAAACATCTACGGACTGTGATGGTATTGACATGCTCTTAGTCAAAACTATTATTGAATGCTTAGTGAAACCACTGACGTATATCTGTAACCTGTCTCTCCAAACAGGTATATTTCCCAATGCAATGAAAATAGCTAAAGTAATTCCGATATACAAGACGGGCGACAGAGGGGAATTCTCAAACTATAGACCAATTTCACTATTGCTGCAATTTTCCAAGATACTTGAAAAAATATTCTGTGAGAGAACTGACAACTTCATACTGAAAAATAATTTATTGTGTGAGCAGCAATATGGGTTCAGACACAAGAGGACAACTGCATTTGCTCTAATGGAATTTATAGAAAAAATATCAACTGCCATTGAAAATAAAGAGTATTCAGTTGGGGTATTCCTGGATCTTAAAAAAGCATTTGATATAGAGGATCATAATTTATTATTAAAGAAACTACAAAATTGTGGTATTAGAGGGGTAGCACTGTCCTGGTTAAGTAGTTACTTAAAGAATAGATATCAGTATGTATGTGTTGGTAACAAAAACGCACAGTTACTGAAGGTTACTTGTGGAGTCCCACAGGGTTCAGTTTTGGGGCCATTGTTATTCAATATGTATATAAATGATATATGTAAAGTTTCAGAAAAAATGGACTTAATATTGTTTGCTGATGACACTAATCTATTATGCAGTGGAAGCAATTTGGAACAACTTCTGGATACACTCGGAAAGGAATTAGGAAAGCTTAAACTGTGGTTTGATTCAAACAAATTACTGCTCAATTTAAGTAAGACAAAATTTATAGTCTTTAACAACCATCACAACAACTCAGTATCTAAACTCAGTGTAAATGGTGTAGAGATTGAAAGGGTATCTGAAACTAAATTTCTTGGAGTAATAATTGATAATAAACTGTGTTGGAAGTCACATATTAATTATATTAAAGGTAAACTATCCAAATCAATTGTAATACTACACAGAGTGAAATATTTGCTGAATCAACCCACACTATATACCTTGTATCATTCATTAATACTCCCATACATGACATATTGTACTGAAGTATGGGGAAATGCATATAAAACAAACATATATCCAGTCTTTATGCTTCAGAAAAGAGCTATTAGAATAATAAAGCAGCTTACAGGGAACCAACAAACCCACTTTTTCTTAAATTAAAAGCTCTCAAGTTGAAAGATCTGGTTGACTTTAAAACTGCAGTAATAATGTTTAAAGTGAAGAATCTATCACTGCCCGCAAATATCCAAAAGTTGTTCCAAATAAGGGAGAAACAATATCATTTCAGAGGAACATGTATATTTCAAAAACCTTCAGTGAGAACTACCACCAAGCAACATTGTGTTTCAGTGCAAGGAGTCAGATTATATGGAACGATTTTGGACCTGAATTAAAATCATGTACAACACTTGGACAATTTAAACAAAAACTAAAGGAAGAAATACTCCAAACATATATACAAGATGACATGTAAAATCACAAGAATTGTCATATCCAGCCTGCGTTGTGTTGTAGCTTAGTTTTTTTTTTTTTGTCACATTTTGTCTTAGCTTCGTTCTGAATTGTAATCGCTCTTGTTTTTTTTTTCTTTTGAATTCTTGGATGGAACATGGGTGGGCAATATAAGCTGCGGCTTCAGCCATCACCCATTTCGGATAACTTATGTTGAACTGTATAATCAGAGGAGTTATTGTCTAATTTGACCTTGTTGGATTTTCTTTCTCCCTTTGTTATATTATTCAGTTTCTAACCTGTACTAGTACCTGTACTGTAGTTTTAACCTGTACTATCCGAAATAAAGATTCATTCATTCATTCATTCATAAAAGAGCCAGAACGCGGTGCAGTCGACGGAGGAAGCCAGTGGGTGCTCCCCTAAGGGAGGGCGATAAAGTGCACCCTAGGGTGGAGCCTCGGCTTGGTCGGGTGTGCAGTTCCAGAATTGGGACAGCGGGACAGGATGATCTGCGGGTGGTCCATTCCGGCAGCAATGGCTACTTAAAAGTGACTGATGGGTCTGACTGTCATGCGATGGCCCTCATGAGCCATCAATGAGACACCGAGAGCTCGCCGATGAGTTTGCGTTATTTATTAATACAAAGAGAACAGTACAAAATAATAAGCCACATGGGGCAACGATACGAACATACACTTGAGTGACAAATAACAGGTCACAAGGGAAAAGTGCACTGAGAAACGGACTATGAGGGTAAACACTTACAGAGGAGAGAAAACTCCTGAATCAAAGAACGGGATGAAACCGAGGAATCTTCAACGGAGGTCGCAGCCCCAAGTAACCTGAGCTGCTCCCTTAAATAGCGTTTCAGTAGATTCAGCTGATGAGAATGACAGCTGATTGATAATCAGCCGTCTCAGCGGAGCGCAGCTCTGACAACCGGAAGCCCCACCGAAACGCTGTCACAATAAGAGCCCGAAGGCCCAATGGTAACCAAGAGTAAAGAACGGAGAACTACCGGACCACCCGAGCGCAGACAGAGTCAGCACTCAGATCGTAACAGTAGCCCCCCGTTTGCAAGGCGAATTCCAGGCGCCGTGTAACATCAAAGCCCCCCCCCTCCACACAGAGGGTCAACCAGACCACCCCAGGGAAGGAGGCGGGGGAAGTCCAGTCGGGAATGGCCGCTCCTGTGCGGAAACAGAAGCGAGCAGATTGGCGTACACAGGAAAGTCACTCAACTCTGGACTCCTCTCCACCAGCCTGACTGCCGCCGTTACATGCTTAATTATCTGCGTGGGGTGAACAGCAGAACGAGCTGCCGCCACTCGGTCCCGGATGGAAGCAGCTGTTCGTTGTAGCTTCTCCGGGGGATTCCCGAATGACGACACACTCCAATGGGAATCACCCCTGGGCGGTGCGAACTCCTGGACCGGAACGGAGACAGGAATGGGATCCGGATGGGAGGAGCGAGGATGCCTCCCCTTCGGCTTCCTGCCAGGGTTTCCCTCCAGCCCACGGAGTCTCTCCCGTTGCGCAGCGATGTCAGCCTTCCTCGCCGTAATTTCTGGGTGGTTGGAGTAGCGGGGAAGGCGAATTATAATGTCCTCAGCAAGGTCCAGGTGTCGGCATATATCGCTGGGAGTGTTGTAGAGACCGGCGGAGAAGAGAGTCCCGTCAATGTAGTCCAGGGCCTCCGCCAGCTCGTAGCCCAGGCTCCGAACGCGGCTCCTGAATGACGACATATTCTCCCAGCACACCGGTACCCAGACAGGAAAGAACAAGTCCAATTAGGCAAAACTCACCTGGACTGGCGTCTCAGTCTGGCTGCAACATACTGTCATGCGATGGCCCTCACGAACCATCAATGAGACACCGAGAGCTCGCCGATGAGTTTGCGTTATTTATTAATACAAAGAGAACAGTACAAAATAATAAGCCACGTGGGGCAACGACACAAACATACACTTGAGTGACAAATAACAGGTCACAAGGGAAAAGTGCACTGAGAAATGGACTACGAGGGTAAACACTTACAGAGGAGAAAAAACTCTTGAATCAAAGAACGGGATGAAACCGAGGAATCTTCGACGGAGGTCGCAGCCCCGAGTAACCTGAGCTGCTCCCTTAAATAGCGTTTCAATAGACTCAGCTGATGAGAATGACAGCTGATTGATAATTAGCCGTCTCAGCGGAGCGCAGCTCTGACAGCCGGAAGCCCTGCCGAGACGCTGTCACAATAAGAGCCCGAAGGCCCAATGGTAACCCAGAGTAGAGAACGGAGAACTACCGGACCACCCGGGCGCAGACAGAGTCAGCACTCGGATCGTAACACTGACAGGCATCCAAACGAGCTGCGACGTCGGAGTGCAGTGGGGTGTTGATGCAGTCCATCTCCAATCGCAACAAAGCGGAGACACTCTGGAAGTGGGCCGTGTGACGGACACTCCAGGGGGGCCTTTGAAAGACCTAAGTTGAATGCATGGGGCTAACAGTGGGTCTATTGTGCAATCTATAATGTTCTGGTTTGTTGTTAATTGTTCTGTTTAAAAAAAAAAAAAGAATAGAAGAAATACAACTGTTCTGAGGTGTGTGTTTACTGTGGGGTGACCTGTGAGTACGTGTTACTGTTTGGTCAGGGGATGTAGGTACAGTGATCACCATCTTGTAAAGTGTTGTATTTTACTTTTATTTCCAGCACATGTTGCTGAGGTGATTCCCCTTTCACAGGCTGGTCTTTATGGCCGCGGATGGTCTCATTAGGGACGTAATTACCTTTGTGTTAGGGTGAGTCATTTGATAGGCACGAGACCACTGTTGTGAAGAATGTGTGACTGTTGTGTGTGTAAGGTGCTGTAATGCCTGAGTGTGAATGGAATGGTTATTGCCCATTGTGTGAAACTGTTTTTTTGTGTCTTTATTTTGGGGAGTTCCCTGTTTACATGTTTATGTATATTCTGTGGGTTTATGGGGTGGGTACTGACATTTTATGTGTTTAGTTTCTATGTTTAGCTTAGGAGGGATTATTTTAGTTTGGTGAGTGGCTCATTTTTCTTTCAGAGACGCTTATGTTTAAATAGCAGAGGGTTCTGCTGAGCCAGTGTTGTGTGAATGGATAGGCCTGTTCCCCTGTATTAGAGGGTGATTCGGGTATAAATTTATTAGTTGGGTAATTAGTGTGGTTGCAGTTTTTTCAAGGGGGGGATGTAGGATAGGAATATAATATATTAGTATGGCAGTGCCCTAGGCTGTGAGGGGTGAGGCCCCGCCTACAGGAAGCGGTGCCACCTGTACTATAAAAGCCTGAGGCAGGAGACCTCTGGTCTCCTTGCCACACTCCCATACTCACGGTAGGGTCTCCCTATATGTGTTATAGTTCTTGTCTAATAAACATTATAAATGTCACCTCACCTCCTCATTATTTGGGACATAACAGAAAGAAAGAAAGAAAGAAAGAAAGAAAGAAAGAAAGAAAGAAAGAAAGACTAGTTTTCCATTAAATTAAGAAATATGAATTGTGTGATTTTGTGTGGCTGGAACATAAAATATATCTACACCGGACACAAAAAGTTTAGGGGAGACCAGCAGCATGTTATCACACTTTTCATTCTTTCTTACATTGACTGGTCATCTTACCTCACATGTGAAACCAAATGAAAGTTATGAGTCTTAGGTACATATTTTGTATTCATCACATCTTCATATCTCGTTTCAGCACAGAGCTGTAGATGGTTAAATACAATGTGTGCACTTGTGACAACTTTCCCCATCAACTGGTATGTTGTCACCAGTGCTGCCTGTGGTCTTGGCCATATAGGCAGTCACCTATGCCACCACCTGCTGGAGGGGGTGCTGCTGCAAGCCCTCAATTTTTATTTTTTTTTCAAATTAATAAAATAAAATTCTCAATATAATCCTGTTCTGGCAGACAAATGCTTGGAGCCCCAGCACATAAGAGGATCCCCGAGGGTCAACCAACTTTGAATCACAACAGCAGTGACAGTGTGGAGAGTTTGCAATGACTGTGGTAGGCCTTCCTAGAACTCCCTAAAGGAGCCGCATCCCCACCTCTCACTTGACATGTTTGCTGGACCCAGGGGACAGAAGACAGACTCGAGGAGATATAATTAACCTTTTATTGCCCAGTGGAAGGTGTATGTGTGTGTGAATGTGTAGTGCGTGGTGTAGTGCTGGACTCGTGCTGGAGCTGAGTAGGTCTTAGCTTTGCCTGGCAACCCTATGAACACAGAGCAGAAGTATTAGCACTGCACCAGTGTGGGAGATGTAACAAGGAACTGCTGCTTACTTTGCAGGAGGGGATGCAGGGCTTCTGCTTGCCTGACTGGCGGCTGCCAGGGACTGAGCATCCTGCTCGGTGTCGTGAAGTGGGGAGGAGGCTCTGACGCCGGGGAGATGCTGAGCTGCCGCCGGGGAGAGAGGCTCCGCCGCCTTGGGGGTCCACCTGTGCACAGGGGAGACAAGCTTGACAAGGTAAAGGTGAGGAGCACTTACGTGCGTTGCCGTATTGCTCTTCGGTGGTTGTAGGTATAGGACGAGACTGAGGATGGACGATGTGCCTTCCTGAGTGTGGCAGACATCTCCGTGCTGAGTCGCAGGCGAGGCTGGCTTTTAAAGGTCACTGCTGATCAGCAACAGGTGTGCGCACAGCTGAAACAGGTGCAGGCCCTACGGGCACCATAACAGTACTCCCCCCTCTAGAGGTGCCTCCTAGCACCTGTCCTATCCTACCTGGGTGCGTCCGGTGAAAGTCGTGGATGAGTTGTTTATCCAAGATCAGCGACGGACGTGCCCAGGATCTATCTTCAGGGCCGAAACCCTCCCAATCCACCAAGTACTGAAGACCCCGACCCCGCTGACAGACATCTAAGATGGCAGTGACCCCCCACGCCGGTTGGCCGTCGATCATCCTTGGGGGGGGAGCCGCGGGAGGCGGGCAGAGGGGACTGGAGACGAAGGGCTTGACCTGAGAAACATGAAAGGTGGGACAGATGCGGAGGGAGGGGGGAGCGCTAGGGAACAGCAGCAGGGTTAATAATGCGGTCAATGGTATACGGCCCAATGAAGCGCTTGGACAACTTGTGCTTCTCAGTCTTCAGATTAATATTGCGGGTAGAGAGCCATACCTGTTGACCCACCTCGTACCTGGGGGCCGGTCTCCTATGACGGTTTGCAGTCTTCATATTACGCTCTGTGGTCCGGAGGAGGGCCCGGTGAGTGATGGTCCAGAGCCGGCGGCAGAGCCTGACATGAGTGAGGACAGAAGGCACCGCCACCTCCCTCTCCTCTTCCGGAAACGGGGGGGGGGGGGGGGTCCATACCCCAACGACACCCTAAAGGGGGACATCCCAATCGCCGATGAGACTGTGCAATTATGGGTGTATTCAATCCAGGGCAGGTGGTTACTCCATGAAGAAGGACTGGACGAAATGACGCACCACAGGGCAGCTTCCAGCTCCTGGTTCGTCCGCTCGCACTGCCCATTACTTTGTGGGTGGTAACCAGAAGATAGGCTCACCGTCGTCTCTAACGCCTCGCAGAACGCCCTCCACACCTGAGAACTAACTAACTAACTAACTAACTAACCTGCACTTATATAGCGCTTTTCTGGTCACAAAGACCACTCAAAGCGCTTTCATTAATACTAACCCTCTATTCTAAGGGCCTATAGGAAACAGATATCTAAGGACAATTTAGAACAGCCAATTAACCTAACATGCATGTTTTTGGCATGTGGGAGGAAACCGGAGAAATCCCGGAGTAAACCCACGCAACACGGGGAGAACATGCAAACTCCACACAGATCACTGTTGGTCGGGGGCTGGGATCGAACTGCGGCCCCCGATCCGAGACGATGTCTGTGGGGATTCCATGGAGGCGAATGATGTGCTGGACCAGCAAATCCGCTGTCTCACGCGCTGTTGGCAACCCCCGGAGAGGAACAAAATGGGCGGCCTTGGAGAAACGATCGACCACGGTTAGGATCGTAGTGCATTGGTTAGATGGTGGAAGGCCAGTCACAAAGTCCAGCGTGATGTGCAACCAGGGACGACCCAGAACCGGGAGGGGGTGGAGCAATCCAGCCGGAGGAGAGGAGGAAGACTTCCCGGTGGCGCACTGAGCGCAGGCCCGGACGTAATCGCCGACGTCCTTCCGCAGACCCGGCCACCAAAACGCCCTTTGGAGGAGCCCAACTGTGCGCGAAATCCCTGGGTGGCATGCCAACTTCGAGGCATGAGCCCAGTGGATGACCTCACCCTGGACCAATGAGGGGACGAACAACCGACCCGGGGGGGCGTCTCCTAGATCGGGCTCAGCCTCCTGCGCCTTCACCACTTTCTCCAGAATGTCCCATCGGAGGGCGCCCACGACACAGGATGGGGGGAGGATTGTCTGATCCTGATCCTCAGAGGTCTCCGCCAAGAACTGCCTGGAGAGGGCTTCCGGTTTGGTGTTCTTCTCTCCGGGGCGGAAGGTGATGGTAAAATTGAACTGACCAAAGAAGAGAGATCAGTGGGCCTGACGCGATTTCAACCGCTTCGCTGTTCTCAAGTACTCCAGATTCTTGTGGTCGGTCCAAACCACGAACGGCTGGGCAGCACCGTCCAGCCAATGGCGCCACTCCTCCAGTGCAAGCTTCACCGCCAACAGCTCCCTGTCACCGATGCTATAATTCCTCTCAGCTGGGGACAGGCGGCGTGAAAAGAAAGCGCAGGGGCGGATCACCCGTCCGCTGGGGAGCGCTGGGACAGAACTGCCCCCACCCCGGAGTCCGATGCGTCCACCTCGACCAGACATTGGAGAGCCGGATCTACCTGTGCCAGGACGTGGGATGATGAGAATTCCCTTTTGAGGGTGTCGAAAGCCGTCGGGGCCTCCTCCGTCCAGTGGAAGGGGATCTTTGGGGACGTGAGCTCAGTCAGCAGGCGGGCCACCAGGCTGTACTTTGGCACGAAGCGGCGGTAGAAATTGGCAGACCCTAAGAATTGCTGCACCTGCTTCCCGGATGAGGGAGTGGGCCACTCCACCACCGCCTTGACCTTGGCTGGGTCAGGGAGAATCTGGTTGTGAGCAACTATGAACCCGAGGAAAGACGTCGTCTGGATATGGAACTCACATTTTTCCGCCTTCACGAACAACTGATTCTCCAGAAGCCGCTGGAGGACCCGCCTCATGTGCACCCGGTGCTCCTCAAGCGAGCGGGAGAAGATGAGGATGTCATCTAGAGACACAAACACGAAGGCCCCCAGGAAGTCCCGGAGAACATTGTTGATCAGACGTTGGAAGACGGCCGGGGCGTTGGTCAGCCCAAACGGAATTACCAGGTATTCAAAGTGGCCGCTTGGGGTCCGGAAGCCCGTCTTCCACTCATCTCCTTCCCTGATCCGCATGAGATGGTATGCATTGCGAAGGTCCAGTTTTGTGAACCACAAGGCCCCCTGGAGGGAGTCGAAGGCTGTGTCCATAAGGGGTAGGGTATATTTGTCTTTAATAGTAATGTCATTAAGCCCCCTGAAGTCGATGCAGGGTTGAAGGGAGCTGTCCTTCTTTCCCACGAAGAAGAATCCCACCCCCACTGTCGAAGACGATGGACGGATGATCCCCGAGCTGAATGACTCCTTGATGTAAGTGTCGATTGCTTCCCGCTCGGGGGGCCAACATGCTATATAAATGGCTGGCCGGGAGTGAAGCACCAGCTCGGAGATTAATTGCACAGTCGTAGGGGCGGTGGGGGAGGGGGGAGATACAGGGCCCGTGACTTACTAAAAACCCTCCCTAGGTCAAGATACTCCACTGCCTTGGACAGATCTGGGGGCGGGGGCGTGGGCGTGGGCGGGGCTATAGGCACAGACGGAGTGCAGGCTGCGGACTGCAGACACACACTGAGACAGAACGTACTCCACGAAGCAATGCTCCCTGTCTGCCAATCAAAAGACGGGTTGTGCAGCCGTAACCAGGGGTAACCCAGGATGATCGGGGAAGTGGATGAAGGCAGCACCAGGAGACACAGGTCCTCCCGATGATTCCCAGAAACGATCAGTGACACCGGCACCGTCTGTTGGGAGATGTCAGTCAGAGGGGCTTTGGGTAAGGCGATGAGTTTGAGCGGGGGCTGGAGAGCTTGACACGGGAGCCCCAGCTGGGTTGCCAGGTCTCTTGATATGAAGCTCTGCTCAGCTCCCGAGTCAACCAGTGCATGCGTGGAATGTTCAGTGTGCTTATAGATCAGGCGTATAGGCACGAGGCAACAAGTGAGGGGTTTTGACTGAGAAGCGTCCGTGAGTCCCCCTACTGTGACCCACGGATCTCCTCTTTTAACCGACTCGTACAATCAGCCAATTCATGTGAGCTGCTACCGCAGTAATAGCATAGTCCCAGTTCCTTGCAGCGCTGTTTCTCAGCAGGAGGAATCTTTGAGCGCCCTATTACCATATCTTCTTGCCCCGGAAGTTGTTCCGGGAGAGGCAGGGCCAGCTGCGAGGACTGAGGGGCACGGAAGGACTGCGCGCCCGAGCGGCTGGAAGCCCTCCGCTCGGCGGCTCATTCCTTCAGTCTGTTGTCTAAACTGATGGTGAGTGAAATAAGTTCATGCAACCTCTCAGGCTTATCCGGTGTGGCTAACTCATCCCTCAGAGTAGGGCTTAAGCTATGGAGGAATATGCTGCATAAAGCGATATCTTCCCACCCGACCTCAGTGGCTATGACCCGAAAGTCAACTGCGTAATATGCAGCGGACCTCCCGCCCTGGCGAAGATTAAGCAGCCGGGTAGTTAATACCGTGTCCCGGTCAGTGTGGTCAAAAAGCTCCGTGAAATCAGCTAGGAGCTGTTGGTAAGATAGCATGGCGTAGCTGGGCTTCGCCATAACGGCGTAAGCCCAGGCTAACGCCCTACCCGCTAGCAAGTTAGCGATATAGCCAATTTTACTGTGGTCTGTGGGGAAGTCCCCTGGGACCCGCTGAAAAACCATCTCGCACTGAAGGATAAACCCCCGGGCCTCCCCGAGCTTCCCACTGAAGCGAGCGGGCGTAGGCACCGGGGTGAGACGGGACGACGGGACTGGGACCGTTTGGCTAAGTGGGGAGCTCACGGGGCCTGGAGGTGCCCCGGAAGCCAGTGGAAAAGCCTGCTGCCCTTCCAGGCGATCCAACCGGCTGTTAATTTGAGATAACTGGGCTAGGATAACATTTTGCTGGTAAATAACTTGCTCTACTCAAGCGTCTAAGGTGTTAAGTCGGCGTGCTAGCACGCTGTCCGTTGGGTCATTTTGACGGAGACATACTGACATGTTTGCTGGACCCAGGGGACAGAAGACAGACTCGAGGAGATATAATTAACCTTTTATTGCCCAGTGGAAGGTGTATGTGTGTGTGAATGTGTAGTGTGTGGTGTAGTGCTGGACTTGTGCTGGAACTGAGCAGGTCTTAGCTTCGCCTGGCAACCCTATGAACACAGAGCAGAAGTATTAGCGCTGCACCAGTGTGGGAGATGTAACAAGGAACTGCTGCTTACTTTGCAGGAGGGGATACAGGGCTTTTGCTTGCCTGACTGGCGGCTGCCAGGGACTGAGCATCCTGCTCGGTGTCGTGAAGCGGGGAGGAGGCTCTGACGCCGGGGAGATGCTGAGCTGCCGCCGGGGAGAGAGGGTCCGCCGCCTGGGGGGTCCACCTGTGCACAGGGAAGACAAGCTTGACAAGGTAAAGGTGAGGAGCGCTTACGTGCATTGCCGTGTTGCTCTTCCGTGGCTGTAGGTACAGGACGAGACTGAGGATGGGCGATGTGCCTTCCTGAGTGTGGCAGACATCTCCGTGCTGAGTCGTAGGCGAGGCTGGCTTTTAAAGGCTGCTGCTGATCAGCAACAGGTGTGCGCACAGCTGAAACAGGTGCAGGCTCTACGGGCGCCATAACATCACTCTTGTAACAGTGAACATCTTATGTAAAAAACTCTAGAGAGAATGTACTTTATTACAAACTCTATCTAAACTATATTCAGCATCAGTAAATAGCTCTAAACACCAAACAACCATCAGGAAATAAAAACTAACACCATCCCTGGCATAATGGTATTGCGTTTCATGTTTTCTTTATTGACTTCTTTCTTTCTGTGGAGAAAATTCCTTCTTTCTCCCTTAATTCTTTCAAAATATCACAATTTTAGTATTGTTTTAAGTGTGTTCTATATATGTACAGGTGATTCTCAATGAATTAGAAAAATCATTGAAAAGTCTACCAGTGTCTGTTACTCTGGTGAATAAAAAACCTACAAAATCCACTAGGAACTGGACATTTAATAGACCACTACTGAAAGACCAAGATTTTATTAATTATTTTAATAAAACAGAGGAATCGCTCTGGGAAAATAATTACCTTCCAGGGTGTTAGGATGTGCGTTGGGCTGATGTCTTCACCTTAGTTTCTAATTTATGTTTTCTGGTCACCATGACATGGATTCAACACGTCTTCGCCTTGAGTTTTGTTTGTGCATGTATTTCTGTGTTTAGTTGTGGTTAGTTTTCAGCCCACATGCTGTTGTTTGTTTGTGTTTTTGTGCCTAGTTTAATAAATTCTTCTCACTTCCGCCTCCAAAGAGAGCAGACGCCTTTTCCTTCTCTCTTGCTCTGACTTTTTTTTCCCTTCCCCCCCAACTACTGGATCCCAGCTTGCTGTTGTCTGTCTGCGTCTAACTGCTGACCGTCGAAAGAAATTATGGAATTAATAAGCTGGGCTTTGAACACAATTGACACTATTTTTTCAACAAGGAAAAGTGCTCCGGGGGAAGCTGTCTGCCCCGCAGGGACGGCTCCAGTGGGCTATTTACGGGACACAAGTAATTGGAGGATCTTGTGCCTAACTAATCTCTCTATTGAAGATTTGTATGTCTTCGTAATAATGGTGATCGGGATCGTTCTGATTGGAACTGGGATTGTCCTGGTGTACCGCAAATTGCTGAAGATGGATACAACCTATCAAAATGCTGGCCAGGCGAGGTGCATCCATCAAATTGAAAAATTGGAGAAGACCCTGATAGCGACAAATGGAGAACTGTCTCGGAAGGTGGATTACATCATGGTCACGCTTAGGTCTATCCACGACGGACTCAACGCCCCGCAATGAAGGATTAAGTACTGAATCTACAGAAGAAAATAAAGCTCCTTCTCTGTGATCAGTTCTATTTGGCTCAATTTCCCTATAAAAATTCCTCCTGGCTGTCTGCAGTCTGTTTTTTCAAAACATTGAGCACAAGACCTTGGACAGCAGCTGCTCAGATAATCGCAAGGACGATTGTAGTAGCCAGACAAAACATCTCCTGCCAAAGTGTCCTTGTTGTTCTTCTGATACAACACTTGCATCAACAGTGCACTCATATTGATCCACGAACTGATAAATAAAGATCCACACACTGCTCTCTTTGTGTCCTGTGAAATCTTGGTCCGCTGATGTGCATTGAGGGCTTTTTTTTTCCTTGTAATCATAATATTGATTGATCATGCAACCAGTATTCTGAATCAATGATTTTTTTGCTCCTTCCTATTGTATTATTCTTATGCTACCTGTACCCTCCTGCTGATAGGCGCGTTTCAGATGCGCCGCGGCATGGAAATGCAGGTTCATTTACTGTATCAAGTCAAATTCTCTCGTATGTTATCAGTGATCTGTTAATGTACTTGGCAATAAATCTTTTTCTGATTCTGATTCTGAAAAAATTACAACCTAGCACCATAAAACTGCCTGCACTTGAGTCCCATGTCCACGTCAACCTTGACACAGGGATATCACCATGTGTTCTTTGAGGAGCTGATTGCTGGGGTCTTTCTGCAACTGTGGGGGTCCCCCCCTACAGTTGATAGTGCTATGAGATGACTGTTGTTGTGAAATGGCGCTATATAAATAAAGTTGAAAGCAGCAAAAGTGGTCATGCAAGGCAAAATAATCTCTTACTGCTCACATAAGAAACGTATAGAAAAAAAAAATCCACTGATATTAGAGTTAGAATAGAAAATTAAATTAGTTGAGATGACCTGTGCTGTCTCTCCACAGGAGCATATACTCAGCAATTTGAGAAAATTAAAGTTGGAACTACAAGAAAAAATTGACAAAAGAATAGAGTTTTATTTTATTTCAGTGAACCTGTAACCATGTCACTATGATCCTCAGGTCAGGAGCATTATACCAAATTTACTACACCTGTGAATGTACACCTTATATACAGTATGCACCCTGCATCCACCCACTTTTCCTCTTTCTATCCTCCTGGTCGGCAAGAGCTTGTACCAGTCTGTTTGACATTATGCTTTCTGTTCTGTGTTGGGCTGCCTTACCTTTGGCACCCCATTCCGTGTCATAAGTTTTTGATGACGAGGCCGACAGTGACTTTCAGGTCGAGAAGGACCACCCTGAGACCAGTGGTATATCTGTCAGGGCACTGCTCTCTAGAGCAGCATCAGCTGTAGGGCTTCCTCCCCCATCTTCTCCACCTAAGGCTTCAGCTTTGGATATAGGTCCTGCAACTCAGAGGCAGGTTCCCTTGCTAGTTTATTCTGACTTGTGAAACATCTACAGAAGTCTTGGGCTCATCCAAGAAGGCTGTTGCTCCTTGCTCTACACTCAGTATTTTGAGTTGTGCTGCAGAGTAGGGCTCAGATGGTTCATTGAGAGTTGGCCCCTCCTTTGCATTGCTAACTGGGGCTCCCCCCACAGGCAGCAAATCTGTCCGGCACCCTAACAAGAAGCGCCGTGCCATTGATGGGTTAGTGGCTAGGGCCTACCAGTCTGTGGCTATGGCCTCTAGGCTGGCAAATACTAATCCACTTCTTTTGGTGTATTTAGAACTTAGAGTCAAAAAGCAAACTGACGTTTTAACAGAGTTGGTAAGGGTTGTGAACACTGTAATTCAAGGGGTTAACTCTCAGGCTAGAGCACTTGGGAATTCCTTGGCCCAGCTGATCATAGCCTGGCGGCATGTTTGGTTGAGTCAGTCTGTATTGGCACCACAAGGCTGCTGTTTTGGAGGCTGTAATAGTGCCTGGTAAGGTCTTTGGGCCTGCAGCAGAGGCGGTGTTGGATGAGGTGCATAAGGTGAGACTGGTCACCCAGCCCTTTCATCAGCCAGGACCATCCAGGTCAAGTGTCTGGAGACCTCTTGAGGGGCATGAGAATCCACATTGGCTTCATTTCACAGAACCAAGTGTTCTCAAAGTTTGGGTCACCCAAGGCAGAGGGCTCCTCGGCAGCAGATGCAGGTTCAACAGCGCTCACGTCCATGCTTTCATGAGCACATGGGTCATCGTCCTGCCAAGCCCCGCCAGCGTCCCTGACGGTGCGCTTCCCCTGACGTCAGCCTTCTCTGTAGCTCACCTCCCTCCCTCCCGCCACCACCAGTGTGTGAATGTGTGCATGAATGGGTGGGTAGCAGGGTCTGTAAAGTACTTTGGTCATCCAGAGATGAGTAAAATGTGCAATATAAGATAAGATAAGATAAGATAAGATAAGCCTTTATTAGTCCCACAATGGGGAAATTCCAGGATTACAGCAGCAAAGGGATAGCAGCACTCAGGGCAATACGCAACAAAATAATAAGAACTGGTTAGCCAAAGCAGTAGATGAATACACATGTACACAGATATATACACAGTGCAGGTGCATTGCAGCTAAATGGAATAAACAGCATTACGGTTTGTTAAATTACCCTGCAGAATATGAATACTGTATGTACCCAGACAGTATATTTTGCATTTGAATCAACAGTGTTGTTGCCACCCTCAGTAATGATTGTTATTGTCCTAGTTGTGTATTATAACAATGAACGTGAACGCCATTCACCATTTACCTCATGAGTTGGCATCAGTGCACCTCGTGTCCGTGGGTGATTAACACAATGGAATTCAGATACCACCTAGAATTCAGATCTCATCCCCCCGATTTCAAAGGGGCTTTGGAGACAAAAATAAAGAGAAGACCCTTTGTGCTGTTTTGGGAAGTGAAGTTTCTGCCCTGCTGGGGAAGAATGCAATATGACCTCTGTCTCCAGGAGGACAGAATCAGGGCTTCTGTTCTGCCTACTTTCTTGTTCCCAAACGAACCGGGGGTTTTCTGTTAGATTATTTTTCAGCATAATCATTCTGATTTAAAAAAAATCAGGCAGAATATTTAAATGTAACTAGATATATTTTCCTCATGGCCGATGAGGGAGAAATACAGAGGCAGGGTACTAAGTCTGACCATCCATACTCCTGAATCAAACATGCATTGCTCAAGGTTTATAAAGCTATTTTTATCAATGGGAAAATGGAAGACGGAGATTAATGTCCTGCAAGACGTACGGTCTTGTCCTTGAGAGTCCATGAAGCATAGTCCTTATCTTCTTTACTCACAGGAAACAGGGAGTTAAATACACTCTCAGTCACACAGAACTGACTAATTGAAAAGATCTGAAAAATATCTGAACATTCTCACCACAATCACTCACAACTGGACATTCTTATCACAACTATGTAATTGCTAACTCATGCATACAGACTGGGGGCTACATGGAATGCACATATAAACATCAGACATGAAATAGAGAAAAGACATGGAATAATATAGCAATAATATAACAATAATATGGAATTTTTCTATCATATCTCCCCTTGATGCTTAATAAAGCATCACAATAAAAAAATAATCAAACAAAGCAATAGTAAAGAAAAGTAAATTGAATAATAATGAATAATGATATGTGTGTGTATGTGTGTGTGTGTGTGAGCATGTACATGTTATGTGTCCTTGCAGACTAGCAGCAATTTTATGAGGTAGTTTAAATTTAAACAAGGCTATGATAACGTGTGTAGCAATAAAAGTGAATATGTCATTAAAAGTGAGTATGTGTAGTGATAAATGTGAATAAAATCAAAATCAATTTAAACTGTCAAATAAGAACGTAGCAACTAATGAAATGATAAGTGTTGTTGTTGTTGGCCTCCGTCGGTCTATGATGACCATGGAAGAGAATCCTAAACGTCTACTCTGCTGGAACAGCACCGCCTGTGGCTGAACAGGCCGATGCGCGAATGGCAGTCCCTGTCACACAGGTCGCACGGTGCCTCTCCATTTGGAACGGTCCGTTGCAAGGTCCTCCCAGCACTCTGTGTTGATCTGCAGGGCCTTTTTTTTTTTTTTTTGTTACTTATTTGTACCCGTAGGTAGATTTGGTTTGCAGTCTGGTGACAAGCCACCGGCTGCCGGTCGCTGCGTGCGCGAGCGCCCTAAACCTACATGTTTTTGGTATGCGGGAGGAAACCGGACAAATCCCGGAGAAAACCCACGCAACACGGGGAGAACATGCAAACTCCACACAGCTCACTGTTGGTCGGGGGCTGGGATCGAACCCACGATCTCATGATCCCCGCAATCCCCCAGCCGAGAGTAAACTGTGCTGCCACAGTGCTAAACCACTGCGCCACCGTGCAGCCCATGGGCCTTCATGTCTCTCTTGCAGACGTCTCTAAAGCGCAGCTGTGGGCGGCCAACGTCTCTCCTGCCAGTCGCCAGTTCTCCGTAGAGGACGTCTTTGGGGATTCTGCCATCCTCCATACGGTGAACGTGGCCTAGCCAGCGGAGCTTGTGCTGCCTGAGTAGAGTGAACATGGAGGGAAGGCCGGCGCGGGACAGAACTTCTGTGTTGGGCAGTTTGTCCTGCCAGGATATGTCCAGGATGTGGCGAATGCAGCGCAAGTGGAAGGAGTTCAGTCTCTTTTCCTGCCGGGCGTATGTTGTCCACATCTTACTCCCATAGAGCAGTGTGCTGATGACGCAGGCGTTGTACACTGCCATTTTCGTCTTGACAGAGAGTTTGGGATTCTCCCACACTCGTGTGGTGAGGCGAGAGAGTGCGAAGGCTGATTTTCCAATCCTCTTGTCGATCTCTATATCAAGGGAGAGGTTGTTGCTGATCGTGGACCCCAGGTACGTGAATTGATTCACGACCTCCAGCTCGTAGTCGTCGATGGTGATGGTTGGTAGTGCTTCGGTGCCTTGCGCCAAGACGTTAGTCTTCTTCAGGCTGATGGTAAGCCCGAAGTCCTTGCATGCCTGGGAGAAGCGGTCCATCAGGTTCTGAAGCGCCTGCTGTGTGTGGGTTGCGACTGCAGCGTCGTCTGCGAATAGCATGTCTCTGATTAGAGACTTACGTACTTTGGTTCTGGCTTTCAGGCAGGCGAGGTTGAAAAGCCTGCCGTCAGATCTTGTGTGCAGGTAGATTTCCTCTGTTGCTGCGCTGAAGGCATGCCTCAGGAGCATAGCAAAGAAAATCCTGAAGAGGGTTGGGGCAAGTACACAGCCCTGTTTCACTCCGCTGGGTATGTTGAATGGCTCTGAGACGTTGCCGTCGTGCCGCACTATCCCCTGCATGTTGGTGTGAAACGATTCGGTGAGGCTTTGCAACTTTGGTGGGCATCTTATCTTTGGCAGGATCTTGAAAAGGCCCTCTCTGCTGACCGGATCGAAAGCTTTGGTGAGGTCGATGAAGGCGACGTACAGGGGCATGTTCTGTTCTCTGCATTTCTCCTGGAGCTGGCGGATGAAGAATATCATATCTACCGTTGAACGCTCAGTGCGGAAGCCACACTGAGACTCGGGGTAGACACGTTCGGCAAGCTTCTGTAGACGAACGAGAACAACTCGTGCGTAGACTTTGCCAACAATGCTGAGGAGGGAGATGCCCCTGTAGTTGTTGCAGTCACTTCTCTCCCCTTTGTTTTTGTAGAGGGTGATGATCTTGGCATCCCTCATGTCCTGTGGTATGGCACCTTCCTTCCAACACTGGCAGAGGACATCATGCAATGGCAGCAGTAGGGCAGTCTTGCAGTGCTTGATCAGGTCGGGGGGTATGCCGTCATTGTCGGGTGCCTTGCCAGCGGCCAAGCTATTAATGGCCTTGCTGAGTTCGTCAATGGTTGGCTCGGCATCAAGTTCATCCATGGATGGCAGGCAGTTGATGGCATCAAGGGCTGACGGTGTCACGGTGTTCTGTCTGGAGTAGAGGTCGGAGTAGTGTTCCACCCATCTCTCCATCTGCTTGTTCTTTTCTGTGATCATCTCCCCAATGGAGGATTTGAGGGGGGCCGTCTTGCTCTGAGCCGGACCAAGTGCTTTCTTGATGCCATCGTACATACCATGGATGTTCCCTGTTATGGCAGCGGTTTGAATGTCTTGGCTGAGCTGAGTCCAGTACTCGTTGGCACAGCGCCGAGCAGTCTGCTGAACTTTGCTTCTCGCAGCCCTGAGAATCTGGAGATTCTTCTTGTTTGGGTACTTCTTGTACTCAGCAAGTGCTGAGCGCTTGGCTTCAATGACGGGGGCCATCTGAGTCAACTTGGCATCAAACCAGTCCTGTGACTTCGAGGTTTTCCTTCCAAAGGTAGCCAAGGCTGTGCGGTGGATGGTGTTTCGCAGCTCTTCCCACTTCTGCTTTGCAGATTCTCCCTCTTGTGGTACACCAAGTTCCTTCTCAAAGGTGGAGGCAAACTGCTCAACAAGTTCTGGTTGGGCCATCTTGCTGGTGTCAATCCGTGCCTTTCCAGGCTGTCTAGCACGATGGAATTTCTTCAGCTGGAGCTTGACCTTGCAACACACCGATGAATGCTCTGTGTCGCAATCTGCACTCTGGAATGAATGGGTGATTAGCACGTTCTTCAGTGAGGTGCGCCTGGTCAGGATCAAGTCCAGCTGGTGCCAGTGCTTTGAGCATGGATGTCGCCAGGAAACCTTGTGTTGGGGCTTGGTCTTGAAGAACGAGTTTGTGATGCACAGATCGTGATATGTGCAGAACTCGAGCAGCCGCTGTCCGTTGTCGTTCATTCTGCCCACGCCAAATGGTCCAAGACAGGAGGGCCAGGAGTCGTGGTCAGCACCCACTCTGGCATTGAAGTCTCCAAGGAGAATGAGTTGTTCAGAGTTGGGGATGATCCTGACAGTTGTTGCGAGATTCTCGTAGAACTCATCTTTTGCCTCTGGTGTGGCTGTCAGTGTTGGGGCATACACACTGACGAGGGTGACTGGGCCTTGAGTGGTGTTCAGGCGGAGGGTGAGGAGTCTTACAGAGCCATTGCTGCCTGGTTCCACCATCTTCAGCAAGGTGTTCTTCACTGCAAAGCCCACTCCGTGTTCCCTGTGTTCGTCACTGCCCTTTCCCTGCCAGTAGAACGTGTAGTCCTTCTCTCTCAGTGTGCCTGAATCAGCCAACCGTGTTTCCTGGAGAGTAGCGATATCCACTTCCAGTCTCTTCAGCTCATTATTGATGATGGCAGTCTTCCTGGTGTCGTTAATGTCCTTGAGGTTAGCAGTGAGTCCTGTCATCATAGTGCAGACGTTCCAAGTTCCCAGTTTTAGAGTTGGTCTGTTTTGTTTTTTTGTCTTGCCTGGTGCGAAGGCTCTCAGCCTGCCGTTCAGACTTCTCCTCATCCCCATGCACCCAATGAGGAAAGCAAGCTGTGGCAGAACAACACCTTATTGGCTGGGGGCTGCCCAGCTTGAGGCTGGCGGTAGCTGTCCAGTGAGATCCGATGATCCCTCCCACCATCGGGAACAACCCCTGGTGCCATGCTCTATGCCAATAGAGCGGTGGCTTATAACCGGTAACTGTCATTCCCAGTATTTTGTCTATGCCAAAGGCGAAGCTGGAGTGTCCTCTCCAGTGATCCGGTGTTCTACCTTCCAGCGTTGGGCGTTGGTAGGATTCAAGCCTGGGCAGGAAGATATGGAGGACAAGATGTTGCCCATGCAGCATGTCCCCCCTCTCCACGTCACTGATTGGGTTGTCCTTAAGATGGCGGCAGCGCGCTCGGACGCAGCGGCCCCTCCTGGCATCAGCGAGTGTGAGAGTTTTGAGTGTTGTGATCATCCCAGACGTACATTCTGTAAAACTTAAAACCGTGAAACCTTATTAAACATCAAGGTACTGCACGCTGCAAGAATCGCGGCGATCGGTTGTGATTTGGACATCCTACACCATCACGGAATTCTGGCGGAGTCCCCGCTGGAAGCTACCCGTGAGAGGAGGAAGCGGAAGCGGAGGGAACGCAGGAAAAAGCGAGGAAAAAGGGCCGGGATCCATGCTAGGCTAAAGGCTAACCCCTCCAGACCAGCGGTACCGTCACTTCTTCTCTCAAACGTCCGCGCCCTCGAAAACAAGGTGGACGAAATGCGTCTGCTGAGGGAAACCCGGAGAGAGTGGAGGGACTGCTGTGTGTTTGTTTTCACCGAGACATGGCTCCACGACAACATTCCTGACGAGGCCATTCAACTGGAAGATATGGCGATGTTCCGTGCCGACAGGGAAACGGCGAGCTCCGGTAAGAGCCGGGGGGGTGGGCTATGCATCTATGTTAACAAGAACTGGTGCGTTAATGCCACGTTAGTGTCTAAACACTGCTCTCCGTTGGCGGAGTTCCTTATTGTAAATTGTCGGCCTTATTATCTGCCTAGAGAATTCAGCAACGTGTTTGTAGTCAGTGTTTACATAGCGCCGAGCGCTAACGCTAAAGCTAATGCTAAGAAGGCACTCGGGGAACTGCACAATGCAATCAGTGAAATCCAAACTTCACACCCGGACAGTTTTGTGGTGGTTGCGGGGGATTTTAACCACACCAGCCTCAAGACTGTGCTCCCCAAGTTTAAACAATGTGTAGACTTTAAGACCAGAGGAGAGAATATATTGGACTTAGTGTACACAAACACAGATGCATATAAGGCGATACCCTGCCCCCATCTCGGCCATTCTGATCACATATCTGTGATGCTGGTGCCTGCCTACAAACCTTTATTGAAGTGCAGCAGGCCAGCAGTGAAACAAATCAGCATTTTGCCAGAGAGTGCAGCCCCTGCACTGAAAGACTGTTTTCAGCACACAGACTGGAAGGTCTTCAAAATAGCAGCCTCCCAGGAAGATAGGACAGATGTGGAGGAGTATGCTGATTCGGTCACCAGCTACATCGCGAAGTGCACAGAGGATTTCACTACAGTGAAGACCATCACTATGCGGGGTAATCATAATCCCTGGATGACTGCAGAGGTGCGCTCGCTGCTCACAGCCAGAGATGCAGCCTTCAGAGCGAAGGACAGGATCGCCCTCCGCTCAGCCAGGTCTGCGCTTTCTAAGGGAATTAAGGCGGCAAAGCGCGCCTATACGGAGAAAATCCAGGGACACCTCTGTGACACCAGGAACACCAAGCAGATGTGGCAGGGAGTTCGGACACTGACGGGCTTTAAGCCTAGGCAGGGGGTCGATGATGACGACGCTTCGCTTCCAGACAGGCTTAACGACTTCTTTGCACGTTTTGAAGCGTCAAACTCGACAATCAGAGGGAGGGCTGGCCCTCCTCCACCATCGGTCGGACCAGCTTTTACCATCAACACAGCGGACACACGGAGGACCCTAACCAGAGTCAACCCACGCAAAGCTGCAGGTCCAGACAACATTCCGGGACGTGTGCTCCGAGACTGCGCGAGCGAGTTGGTGAATGTCCTGACTGACATTTATAACATCTCCCTGAGTCAGGCCATCGTTCCCAGATGCTTCAAGACCTCTATCATTGTACCGGTGGCAAAGAAACCAGTGGTGTCCTGTTTGAATGACTATCGTCCTGTTGCACTGACACCAATTGTGATGAAGTGTTTTGAGCGGCTTGTCAAACCACACATTACAGCCTGCCTCCCTGCATCACACGACCCGCTCCAGTTTGCATATCGTTCAAACCGCTCCACGGAGGATGCTATAGTCACCACCCTACACTCTGTCATCACCCACCTGGACCAGAAAGACACCTACGCCAGACTCCTGTACATTGATTTCAGTTCAGCATTCAACACCATTATTCCCCAGAGACTGATGGAGAAATTACTCCTTCTCGGTCTGAACACCGCCACATGTCTCTGGATCCTGGATTTTCTGACTGAGAGACCTCAGTCTGTCCGGGTTGGAAACAACATCTCCAAGTCTGTCACGCTGAGTACCGGATCCCCTCAAGGCTGTGTACTCAGTCCACTGTTGTTTACACTTCTAACACATGACTGTGTATCCAGACACGAGGGGAACCAGATTATTAAGTTTGCAGATGACACCACGGTGGTGGGACTTATCCAGAGGGATGAGGAATCAATGTACAGGGAAGAAGTGAGAGACCTGGAGGGCTGGTGCAGGGACAACAATCTGGTGCTCAACGTGGACAAAACGAAGGAGATGATTATCGACTTCCGGCGGTCGCAGCCTGAGCACGTCCCCTTCAGCATCAGCGGTCGTTTAGTGGAGAGAGTAGAGAACATCAAGTTCCTCGGAGTGCAGATCTCGCAGGACCTGACCTGGAGCAAGAATTCCTTGGAGATCAGGAAGCGGGCTCAGCAGAGACTGCACTTCTTGAGGAAACTCAAACAGGCCTCTCTCCCCATCTGCATCCTCAGGACCTTCTACAGAGGTGTGGTGGAGAGTGTTCTGACGTACTGCATTGCTACATGGTACTCCAGCTGCAGTATGTCAGACAAAAAAGCCCTGCAGAGGATAGTCAAGGGGGCGGAGAGGGTAATTGGAGTCTCCCTCCCCTCTGTCCAAGAACTTTTTCAGAACCGTTGTAGGAGCAGGGCACTAAACATTGTCAAGGACCGTTCTCACCCTCTGCATAAACACTTTGAACTTCTTCCATCTGGTAAACGATTCCGGAGCATCAGAGGCAGAACCACCAGACTGATCAACAGCTTCCTTCCACAAGCTGTCAGGATGCTGAACAGTTGACCCGGAATCTCTCATACACACTACTGCACCTACGGTCATTTTGTATATTATAGTTAGTTATTCTTCTTTTTCCCCAAGTATGTCTCAGGGATGTGTGAATGGATGGGGGGGTGGGGGTGGGGGTGGGGGTGGAGCTATGTGGGAATGTGTCTTAAATCATGCTGCTTCATATATGGATGCCGAGAGAAACGCAATTTCATCTTGCCTGCACTACAGTTGTATGTACAGCAATATGACAATAAAGTTTGATTTGATTTGATTTGATGAATCCAAAGCAACAGCAGGGCTGCTACAGTTTGGCACCAGCGCCGTCGCAGGAGCTGCCAGAACGATGTTGAGCACAACAGAGAACTGCCTTAGGGACTCCGACTCCGGATTTTTCCTCAGGGTTGACTCCCGAAGCCTTTCCTGTGACCGGGTGTGCCGCAAGGCAGCGGAGGTTTGAAATCAGGATTTACCTTCCCCTAGATGGGCTACCTTCCCAGGTTGATGAGCCACCATCTCCCCGAAGCATCTGGTTTTAAGGCGCCAGAGATCCGCCCTCGCCCCTTCTCCTATTAGTAAAAACAGTTCCACCGGGCTTAGAGACTAAACCACACAGGCAGGCTAGGAGTTGGACTTAGTTGTCAGAGGCTTTTCGAGACGCATGCCATAAGGAGCATTTTATGAGTACTGGGAGCTTAACCCCAGTGCCACTCCTGGCTATGACAACCTTGGAACCATAATAAGTGTAATGTGATAAGTGGTAATGTGATAGAAATAGTAATGTGAAAATTATATGGAAAAACTCAAAATAAATTTAGACAATATTGCAAATTTCACACCCCTTAGGCTAGTATCACCCCTTTTACCATCCTCATCATCTGCAGCAGTTGTATGAAGACATATCACTCAGTTTACATGAACCAGCCTCATCATCATATTACGGACACAAGGACTCACACAGGAAAAGACCAAAATTATCACTATAAAAATGACTAACAAGTTCATGATGAGACTTCTCCATCAAGAGAACCACTAACTTAATCAATTTTATGCATCAGTGACATTATACAAGGCAGTAAGGTTGCGTGTGGCCGAAGTAATAATATGGACATTTTCGTTATTTTCAGGGATGAAAGTATAACAATAACCTCCTATAACAGGGCACATGCCCCTACGGGTGGCAGTTAATTGATCAAGAACTGTTCTATTTTGTGTCATAAATTTTACAAATGATTGTAGCCTATAATTAATTGTTTCAAGCCATAAGGTGTTCTTTCCCATTTTCACTCAAGGAAACAGTGAATAAAGGACCCTCACTCCTGTGCTTTCCATCTGAAATTGCTCTGATACATCTGTGCCCCAAATGGCTTCATGTAACAAAAAGGGTAGCATCCTGTGGGAAGAAAGCATCTCTCTACACCCTGCCCACTTGGCCTGCTGACATAATGAGGGTACGATCAGTCGCCAAAACGGGACACACAACCCTGCCCAATTCCTGGCCAGGTGTGGGTATGCCCAATGACCACCATTCCCCTGTATTATGATGTAGATCTTCAGGATAACACTTGCCCGCTTCATTGGTCAAGCAGGTAGCAGTACAGGGGAGAGACACACTGTAAGCCGTTGCACACTTAGAGAGTGTTAAGCTGCCCAAAGGGACATCACCGCTTCAGAAAGGATGAATTCCCTGATGAAATTAACCTTTCCTTTGCAGAGTAAGGAGTGTCATCATGTTTCCAATCAGTGGAGTGATAAGTGTTGTGACAGGTGTGATTCGAAGTAATGTTTGCTGTTTTATTCCTGTATATAGCCTCTCTTAAGAAACAAACAGCCTGTGGTAGCTGCATTATTTTAGCAGTAGCAGATAATTTGTCCAGGTGATAGTAGCATTAAGGAACAAATATAACAATTCTCTACGGTGTATAGGCAGTGGAACAACTTAAAAATAACCAAAACAAAAGTGTTACTATGAGGATGATGAGGATGAAAAGGCAACAACACCAACCACACCCTTCTTTCCCTTGCATTTTTCCCCCTCCATGATAAACAAACAGTTGCTTCGCTATGTAAAGCCGTTACTGGATGCCAGGGGGCGCCGTTAGCTGACACTTGCATAGAGCAACAGTTAAACAGTCACTTGTTGAGTTTTTTTTTGTTTTTGTTTTTTTTTACTGAGTTTGTAATGTGTATTAAACAGTCTCTTGCTGAGGGTTCCAAGTGGGGTAAAATGCTAGATGCACCCAAGAGTCATGTCCTTCACCTTTCACAGCTGTTGGTGTCACCAGGATAACCTTTGTGTTGTCTTTACCAGGGAATATTTAGTCCAGTTTTCTTTGATGACCAGATCCCCTGGTTTGGCCAAAAGATGGGTGCACCTCCAACGGTTCCTTCGTCACATGGTCCCTCCTGGGAAGGACAATATGGATAACATCTCTGTCAGTTGTCATTCTTTGCATGTAATAAACCAGAAACCCTTCCTCATCACCTAAGTTAAATGGCTTTAATAGTAGGGTTTGCCATTCATAATTTTCCTGTTTTTCTTTGCCACTATTTTCCTAATCCATCTTTCATAATTCTATTTGTGCATTATGCTAATCTTGTAGATTGTTGATGGTAAACTAAATGGTTTCCTAGGTAAATGTTGGGTACTGTACCTAAATGTGATATGATTTGATTTACAAATTGTTTTCCATTAAATGTATTCCATTATCTAAGTGAATCATTTCAACTATTTTAAATCTTGATATTGTTTCAGTTAAAGGTTTCAGTATTACCATGGCAGTATTTGGATTAGTACAAGGGAAGGCCTTTGTCTATTTAGTAAGTATGTCAATAATTACTGAACAACATCTTTGCCTTTACATTTATTTAACTCAATGAGATCCATGCAAAGGTTTTTAAAATAATAAGTTTATGCAAGGAAGGTCAAATTATTTTTGCTTTGAGCTCCCTTAAGCATTGTTTTCTTCTTACATAGCTGAGTAAAAGTCTGTTTTGTCTTTGTAGCGAATTTTATATTGAGTCCCACAGTAAGCTTCATCAGCATAAATTGGACTTTCCTTAGACATTTGGAACTCTTCCCATAAATTTGCATGGTTTTTCTGTTTCCTTATTAGTTTACTTTATTTCATATAAACATGATATTGTGGAGGAAAATGATCAGGCGTGTTGCGACGAGCTGGAAGGGTACAAGGTTTTATTTCCTCCAACATATTGAGACGCACTTTGTAGCTCAGTGAGCTATTGCGTTGCTGAGGCATGTATAGCAAGCTCTTTTATAGACGTTATACAGACAGAGAGAATGCATGGCACATTAGCATAGTGATATACATATCAGTCAATACATATTATTAGCGTGACCAACTGGCGCCCGGATGTCCTCTCCCTCATCCAGGGATGTACACACCACAGTCCATTGGGCTCTCTGTCCGTATGTAAATTGTCCTCCGTTTCCTCCAGCCCTGCTGAGTGTGAAATAGTGTCAGTCTGCAGTGTGCTGGGTCACCACACGGCTCCACCCAGAATGCTCAGAAGGGGCTGTGACCCCCCCCCCCCCCACCGGTCGTTTGGGCTCCAGCTCCAGTAGAACTGTCCTGCTGTAGAGGAGTGTCGGAGGGCATGTCAGTCCGTGGGGGGGGGGACGGGGGAGGGGTGGAAAAGACAGTGTGCTTCACTCTGAGTTCCAGCATGTTGAACGGCCGTGGATCGTGGGCGCACGGGGCCGGTACCCGTCGTGCGTAATGGAACAAACCGGCGATCGGCCGGCTTTAGGGAGTGAGGTGCGGGAAGAGCGCTGTGGAGGAGGAAAAAGTCTTCAGCTGATCCAAAATGCTGCAGCAAGAGTTTTAACAGGTACTAGAAAGAGAGATCATATCTCTCCGGTTCTGGCCTCCCTTCATTGGCTTCCCATAGAGTTTAGAATTAAGTTTAAAATCCTTCTTCTTACTTACAAAGCTCTAAACAATCATGCTCCTTTTTAGTTAAAAGATCTGATACTACTGTATTATCCTAACATAGCACTACGCTCCCAAAATGCAGGATTACTTGTAATACCTAGAATCTCCAAAAGTACAATGGGAGGCAGAGCCTTCAGTTATCAAGCTCCTCTCCTGTGGAATCAGCTGCCAATCTGGATTCGGGAGTCAGACTCGATCTCTGTTTTTAAGAATAGGGATAAAACCTACCTTTTTGATATAGCCTACAATTAGGGAGGGATCATGTGTTTCTGAACCCTCCCTTAGTTATGCTGCTAATAGGTTTAGTCAGCCGGGGGACCTCCAATAATGCACTGGGCCTCACTTCTTTCTTCACTCTCAATGAAATATTTTTTTTTTGCTGGTCATTAACATCTGTTTGTTCTCTCCCATAGATCAAGTCCCCATCGTGCTGTTTGCTCTCTACATGTCTGTTCTTTTCATCTTCTCTGTCCCCTCACCCCCCAGCCAGTCGCAGCAGATGACTGCCCCTCCCTGAGCCTGGTTCTGCTGGAGGTTTCTTCCTGTTACAAGGGAGTTTTTCCTCTCCACCGTCGCCAAGTGCTTGCTCACAGGGGATCACCTGATTGCTGGGGTCTTTCTGCAACTATGGGGGTTCCCCCTACAGTTGATAGTGCTATGAGATGACTGTTGTTGTGAAATGGCACTATATAAATAAAGTTGAATTGAATTGAGGAGGGGTGGGAGTAAGTGAGTGCCAGCCTGGGACGTCAAAGGTGTCTGGGCTGCATAAAAATTGCGTGTGGATCCGCGATGGTGAGGGACTTCCCCGGTAAACCTGGCAGTGATCCACAGCGGCTGTGAAAAAAATTAAGTCTCTGACTTCTCTCGTGGCTCAGTCCTCTGTCCTCGGTCGAACGGCCAAGTTCCCCGAGGATGCGTAGCGGCTGTGAAACAACTGCAGCTGCGTGAGGGACTTGGCGGTTTGGCTTTTAGGTGCGGAAGCAGCCCTAAAGCCATCAGGGACAGCAATCGGCTAAATTCCCATTGTGCGCCGTCAGGGTGCGCCCGATGGAACACCCCAATGAGTTGCTTGTCCAGCACGAAGGAGGGGCCCACCCAGCATCTGTGCTCTGGGCCATAACCCTCCCAGTCCACCAAATACTGCAACCCCCGGCCCCGACGCCGGGAGTCCAAGATAGCAGTGACGCTCCACGCCGGGTGTCCATCGATCATTCTAGGAGGGGGCGGGACCCTGGGAGGAGGACAGAGAGGATTAGACATCACAGGTTTGACCTGAGAAACGTGAAATGTGGGATGAACACGGGGGGGGGGGGGGTTGCGCCAAACGCACAGCCACCGGGTTAACTACCTTCGTAACAGGATAAGATCCGACGAAACACTGAGCCAGTATCTTCTTCTCCCCCTTCAGGTTAATATTCTGGGCTGATAACCATACCTGTTGACCCACCTGGTAGTGTGGCGCAGGCCTCCTGCGGCGATTAGCAGACTTGGCGTTGCGCGATGCCGCGTGTACCAGGGCCTGGCGCGTCTTAGTCCATAGCCGTCGACACCGTCTCAAGTGGACCTGGATGGAGGGGACTGCCACCTCACCTTCTTCCTCAGGGAACAGCGGGGGATCGTAACCTAGAGACGCCCGAAAAGGGGACATCCCAATGGCTGAGGACAAAGTGGAGTTATGGGCATACTCCACCCAGGGAAGATGAATGCTCCAGGAAGAGGGACTGGAGGAGGCGACGCAGCGCAGAGCAGCCTCCAGCTCCTGGTTGGTGCGCTCGCACTGCCCATTAGATTGAGGATGATGTCCCGAAGACAGGCTAACCGTGGCCCCCAGAGCGTTACAGAAGCTCCTCCAGACTTTGGACACGAATTGTGGCCCTCTATCAGAGACAATGTCAGCTGGGATGCCATGCAGCCTGACCACATGCTGCACCAACAGATCGGCCGTCTCGCGCGCCGAGGGAAGCCCGGGGAGAGGCACAAAGTGGGCCGCCTCGGAGAATCGGTCCACAATG